>JBAMBO010004687.1:0-190384 GCA_037044535.1 Lordiphosa magnipectinata
TATTGCTACCAATACGGTAGATAACTTCATATTCGGATGGGCGTTCCATTAGAATACTAAACTTAACAAGGTATTTAAATATAACAAAAGAAAATAAAAAGAAGAATTCAGCTCATATGCCAACAAATGGTTTTCTAAGGCAGCCACCTATGTATATATATTCAAACTATGTATAATAGACTGGTCAAACAGAAGGCCGCCAATAATGTCAGATTCTGTTGGAAAAATGTTTGGTTTTTAAGGTTTTACTCACACGTATTTAATCCATCCTCGCGTTCGTTGGGCCCATCGACTCGCTATTGATGTTGCTGTGGATCAAAAATAAGTTTCCTAACAATCTATATACATTAGGGCAAATCGGCACCTAATTGTTTAGCATATTCTGCACATATATATATAAATTTTAACTGTACGTTACTTAGGCTAAGATTACTTTACTTTACTCACTAGAAATATTAAATTATTCTTTAATTATTAGGGATTATGATGCAAACATAGAAACCTATGTTGCGAAATTATGAAAATCAACTATCAAATTAATTCATTAGCAAGGTGGGAACTGCTTGCTCACGAGAACTGCTTAATAGCGAAACTGCTTGCGCATGTGCTCTGCTTCAAGCCGGAACTGCTTGCGCAAGAAAATATGTACATACAAAAACTGAGGGTGCTCCGCTGTGGCGAAGGCTTAGTGGCCGCTATGCATGTGGCATGTGGGCTACGCTGTTTGCGAGGCTATGTACGACGTGGCACTGTTGTTGGGGCTGCCACGTGTTTCCACGAGTACGTGGGCATGGCCAGCACAATCTCCTAGCTGGGCGTCCACATGTGTGTATGTCACGTAGCGACGATCAGCAAACGCTTACGCTGCCTGTGTATGTATGTTGCTGCGTCTCTACCCTTGTCGCCGTACGACTAGAATCCCGATATCCCAGACAACTTTGATCGTCGACGTGGACACTTGTAGATGCTGGGTGGGATCACTTTAAGGTGTATAAACCGGCCGACCACGCCAAGGGTATGAAAATTGATAGCGCGAAGGCGCCGGCTGCGTTGACTGGTCGGTGGCTGCAGCCTGTGTTAAGCTGCAATCGAAATAGTGGTCAGCTAGACTGCACATTACCTACAATCTTTAAATATCACCTTTGCACAGAAATCACGCAGGGATTTGGACTGGATACCACTGGACACAGACGGATTAATCTTGGAAGCGATTTATCACCAGACAATTTTGTAGGTTAGGTAAAACCAAATATATTTGCACTTGTAGAAAAATTACGTCTGTCCAACACGAGTGCTTTTCTTAAAATGAAATCAAGCCACGCGCTTTTGTGTATCTATGCAGATTTCTTGCTGCGCAAGTTCGAAAAGCTCCTTTCTAACTGTTCAATCGCCTGATCGGCTTTTGCCTATTCCTTCTTTCCACTTTCAATGCAGTGAATGCGAGAAGAGATACGACTTATCGTTCTATAAGCTAAGCAAGCGAGATAGTATGATGTAACTGTTCAAGAGCGTAAAGAGTGGCTGGGACAGAGGCGATGCTCTCTCTCAACAACAACAACCAAATAAACTCTTTTCTATAGGTACAGTGGGCTTAATGAACAGATTTCAATGTACTTTGCCAGCTGGCCACTACAGGTTCGATTGAAAATTTTAGAATTTCAACTAAATATCCTAAAACTTTTTATTCCTTCAATCTGAAACTCATTGAAGAAATAGTTATTCTTTACAGATCGTAGTGGAGCTGCCTATAAATCAATCGCTCTGAGCTTCTACAGGATTCTTCTACAAATTTCATCGCATATGCTTCATCCACTTTAATAGTCATGATCCTGGCCCAAGTTTTCCATGTCGCGTTATCTTTAAGGTTCAGTCGAACTCCGTGATCAGCGGCTAGACTGTTCCACTCTCTGAAGCATTGCAGACGTTCTTTTAATAGATATGCTGCCAAAATCCAAGGTATCCTTCTTTCTACCATGGGTTTGGTTTTTTGCATGTAATCGGAGTGATGATTAGCTGTATAAAGATGAAGTAGCGACACTCCGCTCTTCAGATATAACATTCTGTTTGGTGTATATTGTAGTAGACGAAAAATTTTCTTACACAGAGAAAAAAAATATATTACATACTTTTACTTAAACTTAATGTACTCAAAGAAAAAGAATATGCAAAATCTACACGAAAATGTAGGATTTCTACACGTTTCGACCGGGATTTTCAATCCATAACGTCTGTGTTGAAATGAGAAAGCTAAACGCAGAGTGCAGAAAAGCTACATCAACGTTATGGGCTGATTCCGGTTAAAACGTGTAGAAATCCTACATTTTCGTGTAGATTTTGCATATTCTTTTTCTTTAAGTACATTAAGTTTAAGTAAAAGTATGTAACAGGGAGAAGGAATCATTTCCGACCCTATAAAGCATATATATTCCTGATTAGCTTCAACAGCCGAGTCGATATAGCCAGGTCTGTCTGTCCGTCCGTCCGTATGAACGCACAGATCTCAGAGATGCTAAGAGATAGGTGTTTGACATGTATGGGACATATATTTCTTATACTCCCGCCCATGCAATTTGGAAAAAACGTTATATCTCTCAAAGTTTTGTAGCTAGATGGTTGGTATCTTCTAAGGATATCTAGTAATCGAAATTATTTATCGATTTGCCGCAGGAATGATATAGATCGGATGAACGATACACAAGTTATGAGTAAAAACGGCCAGTTAACACTCCCCACCACCCCCACCCATAACCACAACATTCCGTTTAAAAGAGGCAATCAAAGTGAGAGAGAGAGAGAGAGAGAGAGAGAAACTTAGAGAGCGCACAACGAGGTGATTCAGAAAAGCAGTTTCTAAAGAACACAAATGCGATTCTAAGTACTTTGGCTTGCACTGAAAAAACAAAGTCTAAGAAATTTGTAAAAACTCTCAATTGCCTTAGTCTGTCTGCTGTCAATTCTAACTATATATTGTTTATCATAGTACATAAGTATACATACCTAGGTACATACCTAGATACATATTTTGTGTACCACTCCAGTACCTTATACCTTACCAAGGTCCAAATTATCATTTACATTGTCAAAAAGTAAGGTATAAGGTACTTTAATTTGAATGAGAACAATATATCTAATAACTGTGTTGTTCCTTAAGACTAGGGCTGTCGAAAAAAATATCGCTATTTTTGCCCAAAATGACAAATATCATTATCGCATATTTTTCCAAGGCGATATTTCGGAAATCGTATAGTTTTCGGTGATATTTTTGCTTTAGAGTTCGGTCAAACTGTTGCGTATAACTGTTTTTTATGCTCTGGACATGTAAAGCAAAATGTTTAAAATCGCAGAAATCGCATAGCAAACTATGCAATAAAGTTGTAAAAACCAGCAGCAACTCAAATAATATAAAGTCGCACTTAAAAGCAAAGCATAGAAATGCTTGTCTGAAATGTAGACCATCTTTAGAAACGGCACACGGCAATTTCACGAACAAAAGGCCTACAATTTGAGGCCGCTCTGATGTCGCACACAGGATTTGGAAGGAAGAACAACCTGCTTCCAACATGACGACTATTGTCGCATGTTGTCTTGTTCTCCCTTCAAACAATATTGGGCGACATTCAACTTATAGTCGGGCTTGACCGACTTTTTTTCTTGTTTTTTCTAATGATTTAAAAATAACCAATTAATTTACTATCTATTTCTGACATTTGCCTACAAAATATAGTTATGGGGGTTGTCATGTCAACTGGTGTATCAAGTAATCTATTGAGAACACACTTTTGTATTCCGTTCATAATGGATCTGATGTGGCAATGCAATTTAAGGGAAAGTTCAAACGATTGATTTCAATTGCCAGTTTGGCATGCTGCAATATAACTTTAATAACATTAACTTGATTTCAATTTGAATTTATGTCTAATCCTCTTCATCATCTTCATCCGCTTTGTAACATTCCTCATCCTCCGAAAACTCTGATTCGTAGACATTCTTTTCAGTCGTTTTGTCAGATTGTGTGTCCAAATCAATGTAATAATCTTTAGATTTAAATGTTTGTTTAGCAGATTGGCCAGTTTCGTCTGAAGTCTTTGGTTTGATTTCATCTGTTGGCTCATCAACTGCATTGGGTTGCAGCACATATTGTTGAATCCAACGTTGTTGTTCTGCGTACATTTCCTGCAGTTGTTTCTGTGTGGGCTTTAATACAGTTGGTGCTTCAGGATGTATCACAACGGGTTGTTCCTTATACGATTTGATTTGAACTTCATTAGTGTATTTGTTGACCGACTTGGTGATGAAACTTTTAGCCATTTTTAATGTTTTCTTGTGATTCATAATGTAAATGGCTATTCTCTCCTGACGCCTCATCCTGCGTCTCTCCTTTTGCGGTCTTACTTCAGTGGGATCTGTGCGCACCATTATGTGATATCCTTCGATTGTTTTAAATATCTCCGACAGTTCATTCATTTTCAAGTGTAATAAGGCAAGTTGGAACTGGGTATTGGTGTCAAACAGATTGAAGATGCCCAGATCACCACCCCGTCGAGCCGTGCAACAATCAGAGATGGCCCGTGCCATTTCCCCGAATCTGCATTCACCGCTCACAATCTTGTTACGCGCATTCAGAATTCTTTGGTAGGCCTGCGCCTTAGTCAAGGTGACCATCATATTATTAGGTAGGCGCCATGAGCGGGGATAGTCCACATCGTAGTGCTTCACTAGTATGTAACTGCAACGGAATTGAGTCCAGGGATAAATCAATTCATCTTTCTCCTTACGATCCGGAGTTGGATAGACACTGAGTGGATATTGATGGTACCTCTTACGCGTGTGCGTATTGTAGAAGAAGTTTTCATTTTTGTAATCCAATATACATTCCTCCCAGCCCTCGGGCAGCTTCGCTCCACCATGATATGGGACGCTATACAAGCCAAATCCTTCGTAATATGAAAATTTACTGGTGCTGTTGGTCCAACTGAAATTGCTGGTATCTGTGGCTGCCGGAGACCCAGGCGATGCCATTTCTTTGGCCGGAACATCATCATCATCATCATCATCATCGACACGGAATATCTCGAATGGACTGTGCGCAAAATTTGAACTCATTTTTGGAAATTGTACGAATTTATTGTACGAATATTTTTGTATATATTTCAGTTGACTGAATGTGAATATACTAACTAGTCTATCTGATTCTCAGTATGAAGTGTGGGCTTCTCTCGAAACTGACTTAACAACACCCGAGTGATTGATCCAATTTTTTTTGTAAAGTTAAATTTCAACACAACACTAAAAAGTTGATCAAGTCGAGACCAAAAAATTCTGAAAGGGTATTGATAGGAAAACAAAAACCTTCGCTGGATTTGGTCTGATTAGCTGCCGTTTTCGTTTTATGGCACTTTGAAGTTTTCAGCTTCTGATGGGGGATTTGCAACTGGAATTTCGCTTGGACGTCTTAGAGGAAGTTGTTGTTGTTGTAGCGGCTCCTGAGGTGGATGAGAGTAATGGTACGCAAATGTGTTGTGGGGAAATATAGAAAGAAAAGTTTAGAGTGGAAAAATTTTGAAAGTAGAAGGGGAGAGTGTGTAGAGTAGTGAGGGTTATGGTGTTGTCGGCGAGTTTGAGTCGTCCAGGTTCTGTCCGAGGTATATTGCTGCTTGGACAGGGTGTGTCCAGAGGTGTATTGGTGTGAGTTGTGTGGGGGCAGCTGGACAGTGGAAAAGGTGATTAGTGTCGTGCGGAGATTGCCCGCACTGCCTGATTGATGCTTGCTAGGTAGCTATTTAGCGTCGCAGAGTACCCTAAGCGAAGTTGTGCCAATGTTGTCCGGGTGCTTCTGGGCAGGGTTTTTTCGGCATCACTGATGGGGGGAGGTCTTCCTCCCAGAACACTCCTTTGATTTCAAACGGCTTATCGCTTCAGCCACGGTACTCTGGTGGATGGCATTTCTGGCATTAATAGCTTCTCTTAGATGAAGTTGCTCTTGGCTTGGCTTACACCACATTGTTAAGTAGTTTATACACAAAATTACAAAAATGTCTTAAAATCATCATGTTTTCCCCTTATTTTGTACTATTTTTCAACTTTGTCTTGAAAAATGTAACGAATTTGACTGAGCACAGATCTCAGAGATGCTAAGAGATAGAAGTTTGACATGTATGGGACATATATTTCTTATACTTGCAGGCAGATTAAGTTTATTTTCAATTTTTGCCACGCCTCCTTCCGCCCACGCAATTTGGAAAAAACCTCATATCTCCCACAGTTTTGATGATAAATGGTTCGTACCTTCTAGAGATATTTAGTAATCAATATTCTGTATCGATTTGCCGAAGAAATGATAAATTATTTATTATTTTTATTTCCAATTTACTTGTTTGTGTATAAAATTTTCCCATCAGGCAGGCCGAGTCAAAGTTATCACAATTGTCAGAAATGTCTAAAGTTCCCTCAGCACTTGGAACACAATTCACATTTCGGAATTCAGTTAAGCGACAACAAACTTTTCGGCTAACCAAAAAAAAACAAAAAGGAAAACAAATAATATCCCATTTGAACTAGTTTAACCACTTGAGAAATTGTAGCTGCAGGTGAGTAAATATTGCAGGGATCTTAGCACCAAATTTAGCCACTTTCCACTCTCCATTCCCCTCTCACAGTCTCACAGTCATGACTTCCGCATGGGTTCTGCTGATCGCCAGCATTTTGCACTTTGGCCTGCGCGGCAGCTGCTTCCTCAGCATTGAGCGTTTTCCCTTGGTGCCGGGCACCTCCTATGCCGGTCACATTGCCTATTGTGCCATATTGCACTTTCTGTATGACATTGAGGTGCTGCCGCAGCGTTATAAGCGTCGCATGAACTGGTTGGCCGGCTTTATGATTGAATTGGTGCTCGGTGTGGCCTTTATGGAGGTGCTGGCCCTCTGGTTGTGGTGCACGGTGGAGCATATTGCGCACAAGATGCTGCAGTTTCTGTTGAAACGTTACCTGGGCATGCCCACGGAATTCTATCAGCACTGGGAATGGGCCATTATGGGTGGCGTGATGACCTCAATGGCCACTTTGCTCTGGGTGAGTGCCTACGAGGCCACCGATCCGAATGAGAAAGTATGGCTGCCCAAGACAGCTCCAAAACCGAAAGCCAAGTCGGCAACAGCAAAACGGGTACAACAGCAACAGGAGCAGCAGGTGCTAAAGGAGATGCAGGAGCAGCAGGAGGAGCTGAAGGAGCAGCAGGAAATGCAGGAGCAGCAAGATCAGGCCAAGGAAATGGATAATGGGGAGGAGGAAGTTGTAGCGAAAATAGAGTTAATACTGAAGCAGGAACAGCAGAATGAGGGCAAAGAGCAGGCAATGCTGGAGCAAGAGGACGAACAGTTGGAAGAGGAGCAAGAGCAAGAGCCGGAATATCAGTCGCTGCAGCCGCACGACCTGTTGGCCGAAATGAGCTGCTAGGCTAGGGGCTGAAGAAATCATTTATTTCAAATTCAAAAGCAAAAAATTAGTTTTTAAGGAATAAAAAGGGGAAGCAATTGAACTTGTTTGTGGAAGAATTTTGGGATGGACTTAAGAATGGATGCTGCTTTCAAACTTTCTGTTAGTTAACCTTTCTGATATTGTAACAGAAACATCAATGACCCCGATGACATATTCTTAACCTATCTCTCCAATTCTTCGTCTTCAAAAGCGCACCGCCAACCGACGGTTGATTTGGCCCCCATCACCTAACAAAAATTAGTTATACCGCACAGAGTTTAGTTAGTTTTTTACTACCGCATTTGACTTGCTGCTGTTTGCTGTTTGCTTTCCTATGGATCGAGAAGGGGACTGGGCAAAAAATGTTAAACTTAGGCCGAAATCTACATAAGCAAATAGTGCAAAAGTTGTCCAACTGTTTTTGGGTAAGGGAGCGGGTTGTGTGTCTATGTGTGTGTTGTGTGTGTACGTGCCTGGTGCGCCAAAACTTTCAATGAACTCTTTCTTTTTTTTTCTTTTTTGGAATACGCAAACACACAGCAGGCCATGGAGCTCGACTCGTATCAGCAGCAGATAATATCAAACCATACGACTTTTTAATCAAAAGCCAAGCCAACTTGAAACCCTTGCGACTTGTGACAAACAATTTGGGGAACTGGTCGGTCGGTCGGTCAGTTGTTTGTTGTCTTTGTGCAAACTTTTGCTTTTTGCTGCATCGACTATTTCGGAGAAGGGGAAAAAGCAAAAGGAAAATAAATAATTCTACATCTTTGGTTTGAGTTTCTTAAATTCTATTTCATTTCGTCTGAGCCGGAAGGGATCAAACATGATTTTAAAGCGGACATAAATGGGCATGACACGAGGCATAGAAAATCGAATGATTTTGCAAAATGCATGCAAATTGAAATTAATTGGAAATTGGATTCGCAATTAACTGAAAGCCAAGTCGTAAAGCGAGAGAGAGAGAGAGAGATAGTAGACCGCAGGCAAGCAGAGCGGTTAACCGACTATTTGGGGGTTGACAATTTGCTTGAACGGTTTGGCTTTAACTTGGGAGGGAAGTCAAGTCTTAAATATTTAGATTATCTTTAAGCAGAAATTCAAGTAGAGAATTGAAATGATTAACAATTTGAAATGATTAATAGCAGCTGGTCAAACTTAAAGCAAAACTGCTTTAGCAGGACCTTTTTTTAGGATATTTAGTTGAAATCAAGCAATCTACAATCGAACCTGGTCACACTTAAAGATCAGGTATAGAAAATAGGAAAGTCAAATTCAGAATACCAGCCCTTAAATCAAGAATAAAGCATAAAATTGTCTTAAAAAGACCATTTTTAGGATATTTAGTTAAAATACTGAAATGTACAATCAAACCTGGTCACACTTAGAGATACGGAATGGAAAATAAGAAAGTCTAATTGATAATACTAGCCCTTAAATCAAGAATAAAGAATAAAATTGCCTTAGCAAGACCATTTTAGGATATTTGGTTGACATTCTAAAACTTACAATTGAACCTGGTCACACTTAAACATAAGGAATAGAAAAGAGGAAAGTCAAATTGATAATACTAGCCCTTAAATCAAGAATAAAGCATTAAATCGTCTGAACAAGAACATTTTTAGGATATTTAGTTGAAATCCTGAAATATACAATCGAACCTGGTCACACTTAAAGACACGGAATGGAAAATAGGAAAATCAAATTGATAATACTAGCCCTTAAAACAAGAATGAAGCATAAAAATGTCTGAACAAGACCATTTTTAGGATATTTGGTCTAAATCCTGAAATGTACAATCGAACCTGGTCACACTTAAAGACACGGAATAAAAAATAGGAAAGTCAAATTGATAATACTAGCCCTTAATTCAAGAATAAAGCATAAAATTCTCTTAACAATACCATTTTTAGGATATTTGGTTGAAATTCCAAAACGTACAATTGAACCTGGTCACACTTAAACATAAGACTTGAGATATTTAAGTCAAGATAATGATAATGACACGTCCATGCAAAGCTCGACGCATGTCTAGTTAATGTCCGTGACAGCAAGCATACTGGAGCATCATGCAGAAGGCTAGACGGGAATCTCTTGTGAATAGTCTACGTGAACTTAGCTCGAAGCATACCCTTGGAGCATGCACCCTACCAGACATTGATGGAACACTAACAGCTCGAGCAGCTTCTGGCATTGTCGCTAAGTTGAAAGACGACTAAGCACCTGGTCCTGATCGCATACCGGCTGAGTTTATAAAATTTGCATAACCATCATTCTTTACAAAGGCTAGCAGAAGCATACGACAATATATTGCAAGCCAGGAAAGCCCCCAACAGTTTTCAGAAAGCCATAATATTCCCAATTTTCAAAAATAAGGCGATCCACAAGTAACCAGCAACTACAGAGGAATTACTTTTCAGAATCCAATAGCTAAAGTTTTCTCTGTAGTTCTTCTCGAACGTCCAAGCAAATGGCTCAACACTGACGATGTTTTAACAGAGTTTCAGTCGGGACTTTGACAAAAATGCCTTCTTTGTGGATTTAAAGGCAACCTTTGATTCGCTTAATAGAAGGACTCTTATGTATAAGCCTGACAAATTTATAAAAACTTTGCAAAGTAGTCTGCAGTCTGGGATTTCGCAAAGCTATCCGAATGGTTTCCTACGAAGTCTGGAGCTCAGCAAGCATGTTTGCAGAGCCCTGTTCACTTTTCACCTTATTATACGCAGATGAGATAGTGGTCTTCGCCGAAACACCCAAGGCTATGCAAGACAATATCAACGTCAAACGTATCAAATTAACTGCGAACAATCAAAGGAATAATAATTTTCCAAAAATAATGGAAAATGGCAACCGGAAGACATTGATTTGAAGGTGGTGAAATCGTATAAATACCTAAGAGTCTGAATTCATCACAACTTTCATCTGGGAGAAATCCTAAAAAATGCTAAAGCAACGATGTTTGGAAAACGATACTAGACAAAAACAAGTAAGAAAGTCGGTCAAGCCCGCCTGTAATATACTCTGGTGTCTGGAGTAGCAGCTGAAAGCAGCGCTGCTGAACCATAGAGGGCGCCACTACTTGCATTGTTTAGCTACTAGGTTTGATAAGTAACTAACTTTATTGAATAATAGTATTACACGCTAAAATGAATGAATGAAAGTCGATTGAGTTGACGATGATGCGACTCGCCGCCGCGCGTGGCGGACGCCAACCAGAAACTGAGCGCCAGGGAGGCGCTTGTGTTGTCGTTCTGCTACTGCGTAGGGATGGTGCTCGAAGAATGGTGTGACCAGGGGTGGCAAGGGCTGCCACAATCCACAATTGAACAAACATTGATGACGTCCCTACAGCCAGGGCGGAGGAAGCTTATTTCTTTTGGTCATAACTTTAGTATCCTTCAACCGATTCTTATCATTTCTTCGGTAAATCGATAAATAATCTTGATTACTAAATATCTCTAGAAGATACCAATCATCTAGCTACAAGACTGTGGGAGATATGAGGTTTTTTCCAAATTGCGTAAGCGGATGGGGGCGTGGCAAAAATTGAAAATAAACTTGATCTGCCTGCAAGTATAAGAAATTTATGTCCCATACATGTCAAACATCTATCTCAGACGGACAGACGGGCGTGGCTATATCGACTCGGATTTTGTTGCTGATCAAGAATGTATGTACTTTATTGGGTCGGAGATGATTCCTTCTGGCTGTCACATACTTTTGCACAAACTTAATATCTGTATACCTTTGTTACAGAGATAACTCCAAAAGTTGCCCAAAAAAGCCTAGTTTTGTCGAGTTTTCTACAGTTTTTCGACTTCATCCTTAAACCCGTTTCAAATTTGGGCATGTGATCCAGCACAAAGTTGTAACTTAGACCAAAATAAACAAACCGTTACTTTTTCATATACTTAAAGGCCCACAAGCATGTACAACTGTCATTAAAACTCGAAAAACGAACATTTTAGTTAAAAAAGTAAACATTTAAATTTTTTTTATTTTCTGTTTTTAAGTTATGTTTTCTGTCTATTTTCTTGATTAAATACAAAACAATCGAGAATTTTTGACTTTGTCGGCCAATTGGTACCAAAAATTGCCATTTTGCGAGTTTTGTTTCCAATTCTACATGCTTAAGGGCCCGTAACTATACGAAGGACCAATCGAATGAAGTTGATATGTTCCAATCGTTTGTTTATTTAAGTCCAAGCTACGTTTTTGTTCTGCATTGTTTAGTCAAATTCGTTACAGTTTTCAAGACAAAGTTGAAAAATAGTACAAAATGAGGGGAAAACATGATGATTTTAAGACATTTTTGTAATTTTGCGTATAAACAACTTAAGAATGTGGTGTAAGCCAAGCTAAGAGCAACGACTTCCTCTAAGAGAAGCTATTAATGCGAGAAACGCCATCCACCAGAGTACCGTGGCTGAAGCGATAAGCCGTTTGAAACCAAACGTTGTTCTGGGAGGAAGACCTGCCCCCATTAGTGACACCGAAAAAACCCTGCCCAGAAGCACCCGGACAACATTGGCACAACTTCGCTCAGGGTACTCTGCGACGCTAAATAGCTACCTAGCAAGGATCAACCAGGCAGTGCGGGCAATCTCCGCGCGACACTAATCACCTTTTCCACTGCCCAGCTGCCCCTACATAACTTACACCAATACACACTTTGGACACACCCTGTCCAAGCAGCAATATACCTCGGACTGAACCTGGACGACTCAAACTCACCCATAACACCATAACCCTCTCTACTCTACACACCTCCCCCTTCTACTTTCAAAATTTTTCCACTCTAATCATTTCTTTCAATTTTTCCCCCCAACATTTGCGTACCATTACTCTCAACCACCTCAGGAGCAGCTACAACAACAACAACTTCCTCTAAGACGTCAAAGTGTTATTCCAGTTGCCAATCCCCATCAGAAGCTGAAAACTTCAAAGTGCCATAAAATGAAAGCGGCAGCTAATCAGACCAAACCCAGCGAAGGTTTTTGTTTTCCTATCAATACCCTTTCAGAATTGTTTCAGAATTGTTTGGTCTCGACTTGATCAACTTTTAAGTGTTGTGTTTAAATTGAACTATAAAAAAAAAAATGGATCAATCACTCGGGTGGTGTTAAGTCAGTGTCGAGGGAAGCCCTCACTTCATACTGAGAAGCAGATAGACTAGTTAGTATATTCACATTCAGTCAACCGAAATATATACAAAAATATTCGTACAATAAATTCGTACAATTTCCAAAAATGAGTTCAAATTTTGCGCACAGTCCATTCGAGATATTCCGTGTCGATGATGATGATGATGATGATGATGTTCCGGCCAAAGAAATGGCATCGCCTGGGTCTCCGGCAGCCACAGATACCAGCAATTTCAGTTGGACCAACAGCACCAGTAAATTTTCATATTACGAAGGATTTGGCTTGTATAGCGTCCCATATCATGGTGGAGCGAAGCTGCCCAAGGGCTGGGAGGAATGTATATTGGATTACAAAAATGAAGCCTTCTTCTACAATACGCACACGCGTAAGAGGTACCATCAATATCCACTCAGTGTCTATCCAACTCCGGATCGTAAGGATAAAGATGAATTGATTTATCCCTGGACTCAATTCCGTTGCAGTTACATACTAGTGAAGCACTACGATGTGGACTATCCCCGCTCATGGCGCCTACCTAATAATATGATGGTCACCTTGACTAAGGCGCAGGCCTACCAAAGAATTCTGAATGCGCGTAACAAGATTGTGAGCGGTGAATGCAAATTCGGAGAAATGGCACGGGCCATCTCTGATTGTTGCACGGCTCGACGGGGTGGTGATCTGGGCATCTTCAATCTGTTTGACACCAATACCCAGTTCCAACTTGCCTTATTACACTTGAAAATGAATGAACTGTCGGAGATATTCAAAACAATCGAAGGATATCACATAATGGTGCGAACAGATCCCACGAATGTAAGACCGCAAAAGGAGAGACGCAGGATGAGGCGTCAGGAGAGAATAGCCATTTACATTATGAATCACAAGAAAACATTAAAAATGGCCAAAAGTTTCATCACCAAGTCGAACAACAAATACACTAATGAAGTTCAAATCAAATCGTGTAAGGAACAACCCGTTGTGATACATCCTGAAGCACCAACTGTATTAAAGCCCACACAGAAACAACTGCAGGAAATGTACGCAGAACAACAACGTTGGATTCAACAATATGTGCTGCAACCCAATGCAGTTGATGAGCCAAAAGAAGAAATTGAAGAAAAGACTCCAGACGAAACTGGCCAATCTGCTAAACAAACATTTAAATCTAAAGATTATTACATTGATTTGGACACACAATCTGACAAAACGACTGAAAAGAATGTCTACGAATCAGAGTTTTCGGAGGATGAAGAATGTTACAAAGCGGACGAAGATGATGAAGAGGATTAGACATAAATTCAAATTGAAATTTAAGTTAATGTTATTAAAGTTATATTGCAGCATGCCAAACTGGCAATTGAAATCAGTCGTTTCAACTTTCCCTTAAATTGCATTGCCACATCAGATCCATTATGAACGGAATACAAAAGTGTGTTCTCAATAGATTACTTGATACAACCAGTTGACATGACAACCCCCATAACTATATTTTGTAGGCAAATGTCAGAAATAGACAGTAAATTAATTGGTTATTTTTAGATCATTAGAAAAAACAAGAAAGAAAGTCGATCAAGCCCGGCTGTAATATACTCTGTACCCTTAATGTCGCAGCTCGCATTTGCTCACGAGTTATACGCGCTCATCTCTAAGTTTCTCTCTTTCTCTCTTCTTTTTGGGAATCGCACAATGAACAATTTCAGTAAATTTTGATTCACTCTTCAAAATTAAATTCTTTATAGAATTATTACTTGTCTCACTCAAACCAGCATCTGTTTTTGGGAATGCCAAACCGAGCTGCAAGCTGCAAGCTGCAAAATAAATAAATTGTCCTTTAGTTTTCAAATAATACCAACTAAGCTTTCCTCATTGAAATTCCAAGTGTTTTTTTATTGATTTTCGTAGGTTAAAATAACGAAATAAATTCCTTTTTTTTTCGAATTTGTAAATCAAAATTGCAATCGAAATTCAATTGGAATTTCTAAAACCATTACCAACTTTAATTTTGATGCCTTCATTTCAATTGCAGTGAACAGAATTCCAAATAAAATGGTTGAGCTTTTATATTTTACCCTTTTATTCTTTTGCATATTTTGTGTTAAATTCATGATATTTAAATTAAATGTCGAGCGGTTTGGTGGCTTCCATTTTTCCACCCACTCAGAGCAGCCGTTGCTGATTTGCTCCCAGTGGAACTAGGCACAACACAAAGGCTTGGAGAGCTGCATTAGCAAATATTCAATTATGAAGGCAATTCAATCTCCCTCCCATCCATCTATCCATCTATCCCTCTCTTGGCATTAGCATTTCAAATGCAAAAGCATTTGGTGAACCCATCTCTAGCTTCACTTTCAGTTTTCAGGGCCGAAAAAGTTTTACCATTTGCCTGCGAGCGGCAAACGACAAACGACAAAGGGCAAAGCAAACAGCCAAACAGAACAAACTTTGCCTGCATATGTGCGTGTGTGTGTGTGTACATACATATCTAGTGGCTTATATCTTGTCAGTTTGTCAGTTTGTCAGTTAGTGATATGTGCATATATTATGGCCGCCGCCAACTCACTTCTCGTTAGCATTTTGCGTGCCCGGTCAACTAAATGAGTTCTCTGGGCTGTGGCTTTGTCACTTTTATGCCAGTTGACAGATCAAAACACAAACACAAACGGAAGTTCAACAGGAAATTGATATTTAATTAAAGTTCTTGTTTCATGTCGAAGCGAATTTGATTTTGATTTAACTCGAATTTTGGTATAAAACTATTTGGCAAAATTGAAATCAAATAACATGGGAACAGTTGGTATGCACTTGATCTGAATATGTCGTATTGTTCACTACGAAATATCTGATATGAGACAGAATAATTTATGTTTGTTATTACTAATTATGAGTATTTTTGTTAGTATTTCTATTTGAATTTGAAACTTTCAATATTTTTCTGTAATTGTTGATATTTTCATTTTGGGTACTTTTGTGCATTGTTTTTATATGTTCCTGAAGACAGAAGACAGATAGTCTTAAGAAAAAGATATAGTTTGTCTAGAGCGGAATTGGGAAAAGACCACGAAAGTAAGGATGAAAATGAAAAAGTTATACAGGTAAAGACGGAAAAAGGTTCAAGGCAAGGTCCATCATAAAATATGTGCCATTTCTGGCTTGAAGGCAAGTGAAGACAATATAAAAATAACAAGAGCTAAACAGAACCAGAACACTTGGGGAAAATCGCAAAGTTTTGGAGTCATTATAAAGTTATTGTCGCTATACAGGCATAAATACAACGTTGTCCAATTGTATTGGAAATGGATAAATCTTAATCTTAGAGGAATGAATGTGAAAAGAAGACTACAAGCCATCACAATAAGCACAACAAACAACAATCGAACACACAATACTATTTCAGGCTATGTAACTAAATCTTCTCTTGTTATCAGTTAAAAATAGACACTTGAAAACCCAGAGAAACCCAGTATTCATTTGATGTTGACGGCTCGGTATCATGGATTCGTGGAATCGTAAAAGTGTGTAACAAAGAACTGCAACGAGCTGTCACGAGTAAGCTCGTTCACCCGTGCTACAAATGCGTTACAAGTAAACTCAACGCTCGTAGCCCGCTGAGCTCGTTCAAAAAGTGTACACAAAAGACAAAGTGCAAAATTTTTGATTTTTAAAAAGATTGTTTTACATTATGTGGTAGTTAACTAGCACTACAATCAGCAAAAACAATGACATACATCGATCATAAGGAGTTAAAGATATAAACAAAAATATGCGCTGAAGTGGGTTTTGATATGTTTTAGAAAATTGGAAAACTCTGCAAATTGGCCAAAGCTTTTTGTATACAAATTTTTTTGGTAGGATTTGAAATAATACAATTTTATTTTCCAGGTAAACCCATTCAAAAATCTTTTCTCAATTTTTATATTCATCTCCGAGAGTACAAAAGTATGTCAAAGCCAGAAGGAATCATCTCCGACCCTATAAAGTATATATATTCTTGATCAGCATCAACAGCCGAGTCGATATAGCCATGTCCGTATGTCTGTCTGTCCGTCTGTCCATCCGTCTGTATGAACGAAGAGAAAGAGAAAAACAGCACTCCACTCTCTTGACTCGAAAGTTGAGAAATCACTCGAGGCAAAAGAATATGCGCTTACGACATTCCTCGACATCGAGGGTGCCTTTAATAATGTTCTCCCCAACGCTATCACCTCTGCCTTGACAAATCTAAATGTGGCGGCACCTCTGGTGGAGTTCATCCGACTCATGCTTACCAGCAGGGTGGTTAACTCGCAACTAGGAAATGCCTGCGCACGAAGATATGTAAGTAGAGGCACTCCTCAAGAAGGTGTTCTTTCGCCATTCCTTTGGGTGGTAACAGTCAACTAATTGTTGCGACTCATGGAATCGCGAGGACACATAATAAAAGCGTACGCGGAGGACGTTGCCATAATCACAAGAGGCCAATTTCCTCATACTCTCTGCAACCTGATGCTGGAAGCACTCTCAACACTTTCAAATTGGACGACACAAAGTGGTCTTGGAGTCAATCCAACCAAATCTGAACTAGTTCTCTTTGCCCCCAAGTACAGGGTGGGGTAACATAACTCCCGTATCTGAAATGAGCGTCATTCCGCTCAACGATATCCCGGAGGGCTGGGCGTGGTCTCATTCGAAAGGTGGGGTCTTAAAGTTTTGTTACCTCCCAGTCAGGCGTGATCATGCGGTGGAGCAACGTGCAAAGAGCATTTGCCGTAGATGCCTATTTATCCAACATTCGCTCAGTGATCACAACGCAGCGGGTCCTCCGAAATCATTTTCATCTCGCGCCCTTGGCTCCTGTTCCAGACGAAAAATCAATTGTTGGTTAGGTCAACTGTTTTTGTGTAACCGATAGTGTGGTGAAAAAAAAATCTGTTGGCGCCCGGCCCATCAGATCACCAGAGAAGTCAATGCTGTGAGACAATCAATTTTCCAATTACCGCAGCGAACTGCTCGCAAGCATGCAGCGGCCCTTGGATTGTCTGCGCGTACTGCAAGGCAAATTCTTCACGATGACATTCATCTTCATCCGTACAAGTTGGCCATGGCATAGGAACTTTCAGAACGCGACCTTAATTCTTAAAGAAATGGATGTGAAGCGTTTCTTGAAAACGTCCCTGAGGATGCAATTGTTATTTCAGTGATGAAGCTCACTAAACAAAACATGCGATACTGGGCTGAGACGAACCCCCGACAACTCCATCAGAGGCCTTTGCACTCACCAAACGTCACAGTTTGGTTGCGCTGCGTTGCGATCACTGAGCGACCGTTGGATAAATAGGCCTCTACGGAACGAAAACATAACTGAACGTATCAAAGAAGCCAATACTGCACTTTTCTCGTCCAAAACCTGCGATTGGTCGTGAATGGGGATTTTCCCCAGAAATAGTATACTGGCTGTACACAGCCGTTGTACGTCCAATACTACTGTACGGTATTATCGTATGGTGGCCAGCTCTGGGGAAATCTTCCGTCCTCAGAATCATAACAAAAGTTCAACGTAGTGCTGCATTATGCATGACTGGTACATTGCGTACAACCCCAACAGATTCACTTAACATAATGTTACACCTTATGCCTCTAGATCTTCTGGGTAGAGAAATCGCCAGTAACGCCGCTCTCAGGCTGAGAGAAAGCGATACCTGGAAAGATAGTTACTCTGGCCACTCCTCTATACTTCAAGTGGCGGTACCGCCAATTCTTGACTACTGTATCCTAACAATAACGTTTACCACCATGTATAAAGTCACCATACCGGGTCGACTGGACTGGAACTCAATACCTCACTGCAAACCGAATGCCATAAATTTCTACACTGATGGCTCCAAACTGAATGGACAGGTAGGAGGAGGAGTCTTCAGTCCAGAGCTCGGGATTGCAACTTCATTTCGGCTTTCTGACCATTGTAGTGTCTACCAAGCAGAGGCTGTAGCCATCCAGGAGGCTACCAACCTTCTGGGAACCCTCGCAATCCAAGGAAGTAAAGTATTCATTTTTTCAGATAGTCAAGCTGCTTTAAAAACTCTCGACGGTTATATTAACAATACCAAAACTCTTACGGAGTGCCGCAAATCTCTTAATGAGATGGCTCAGCACTTTGAAATCAATCTCGTTTGGGTGCCTGGACACTGCAACATTGAAGGCAACGAGATGGCCGACCACCTCGCTAGACTTGGCACTACCAATCAGCTGCTACCGGATAAGAGCAACATAGGGGTGCCTCTTGCGACCTTTAAGCTACAAACAAAGGAAACTACCTATCGAATAAGCATGAATCGATGGCAAACAATTCACACATGTGAAGTATCTAGGCTTACATGGCCTACTCTCAATATTAACAGATCTAGGGCGTTACTCTGTCAACAAAGAGAGAACATTTAACTAATAGTAGGGGCCCTTACTGGACACTGCCTAATAGGAAGACACGCCGCTAGGCTCGGCATCAGACACAATTATGTATGATGTAGAAGCTGCAATTCAGTGGACGAGGAGGAGAGTGTACAACACCTCTTCTGTCATTGCCCAGCTCTTGGCAGAAGGCGACTCACAGTTTTGGGTCGTCCTTTTCTAAACGATCTGTCAGACATCTCTGAAATAGATCTAGCCTCTCTACTCAAATTTGTGCTACTTTCTAAATGGTTTAAAGGGACAGACCCTCCCTCTACGACCCCAGCGTAGAAAGGGTTATATATGGTACCACAACGGGCCTTCGATGGCCTAAGTGAAGAAATGGGATCTTCCCATTTCAACCATTGCAACCTAACCTAAGCAGCTTTTTCATTGGAGACAAGGAATATTTCATAAAAATATGGATTATGTTAAGTTTGTTGATGGTTGTTGTTGTTGATTGTACAAACCGTTTAGTTTTTGTTAAAAGGAGCAGACATGTAGACTTTGAAAGCCGGAATCGTTTTATGAACACGAAATCTTTCATGTCCTCAAAGAAGTTCGACCTTGGGTTGTATACTGTCTGCCTAAATATTGTCACAATGTCTTTATCAGAATCTTCACGTGAGTGCAGGTAAATAGTCTGAATGGCAGAAAGTCAAATGCCTATCTAACACATAGTGGCTATCTGGAGGTTGAAGTGTCAGATAGCTTATGATGCAATTACACTCAGAAAAAAATTCGTTCTAAATCTACCGAAATCAAGCCCATTCGTTGACAAAAGTATAGAAATCCCGCTTTTTTTCGTACCGTGAATAGTGGGTTCATGACCGCAATTTGTAAGCCCGTTGTTCGATCTTCATCAACGTTTCGGTGTCGTGTTAATAACATTTTGTGCTCAACGCGGAAACATTTGGTGTCATTTTGCAAACTTTCGGTATTCTTTTAGAAACATTTTGCCTACGTTTTTAGACCACTTTGGGCTAGTTTTGGGAACATTTTGGGAATATTTTTGGAACATCTGGGGTTCATTTTGAGAACATCGCGGTCACGTTTTGGGAACACTTGGGTTCATTTTATGGAACATTTTGGTTACTCTTTTGGAACATTTCGGGCTCATTTCGGGAACAAATCGGTCTTATTTTGAAAACATCATGGACTTATTTTTTATACATTTATCTAATATGCATTTGTGACGTTTTTATACCCTTGCAAAGGGTATTATAATTTTGCCCAGAAGTTTGCAACGCATAGAAATATTCATTTCCGACCCTATAAACTATATATATTCTTGATCAGGCCGACGAGCTAAGTCGATTGAGCTTTGTCCGTCCGTCTGTCTGTCCGTCTGTTTCTACGCAAACTAGTCTCTCAGTTTTAAAGCTATCGAGCTGAAATTTTGCACAGAGTCTTATTTTTACTGCACGCTACTAATATGTCGGAACCGACCGGATCGGATGACTATATCTTATAGCTGCCATAGGAACCATCGGTCAAAAAATGGGTCTTAATGAGAAAAACTTTTTTGTTCTTAATGTTAGCGGCCTTAAACGCGGCCATTATTATTATTATATGCTTTCAAACAGATTTGCAAACTTTGGTCAAAATCGAATGACCATAATGTATAGCTGCCATAGGACCGATCGGTCGGAAAATGGGTCTTACTGAGAAAAACTTTTTTGGTTTCAATGTTAGCGTCCTTAAACTCGTCCCTTATTAATATTATATGCTTTCAAACAGATTTGCAAATTTTGGTCAAAATCGGATGAATATATCTTATAGCTGCCATAGGACCGATCGGTCGGAAAATGGCTCTTAGTGAAAAAAAAAATTTTTTTCAAGTAAATCGTTCTTAAGGTGATTAATTTGAAAAATTTGGTCGAAATCAGATGACTATATCTTCAGGCTGCCATAGGACTTATCGGTCGGAAAATAAGTCTTAGTGGGAAAAGCTTTTTTGTTATCAATTTTATCGTTCTTACACTTGGCGATTGTTAATTTGATATGTTTTCAAAAAGATTCGCGAAATTTGGTCGAAATCAGATGTTCATTTGACGGAAAATGGATTTTAGTTACAAAAGTTTTTGATATTTATGTAAGCGTTCTTAAACTCTGTCATTTCAAAAACAGCTTTTGCTAGGGTATAAAAACTTCGGCACAGACGAAGTTAGCTTGGCCTTCTCGTTTTTTTTACTCATTTTTCATATAAAACAATTTCTTCATGTTTGCATTTGATTTTATTCTTTTAAATTAAATATATATATACATATACATAAAAGATTAAAAAAAAACAGACTTAAATATACTTAAATCTAAAATACATTTTTCATTGTTCATAGGATATATATGAAAAGGATAACTTATAAAATAATTGATTTTTTTCAATTCTGGATTCTTCTGGATGTTTATCAAATCCTCTTACTTCATCTGAAAAACTTAATATGTACACATTTTCATCTTCAATAATAAAGTACCTAATTCTATGCAATTCAATACATTTATCATTAGAGGCGAAATAATAGTTCGTAATTTGCAAGTGTATAAAAATGCTAGCTTTATAAATTTACCTTATTCAAGACTTTGCCTTTGAAGGAACCATTGGTTGAGGAACCGCTTGAAACCGACAGCAGGGAGTTATTGATATTAGACGGTATTGATGGACCTTCATCATCGATTCCAAGCTTTAAAACAATTGGAAATTTCATTAAAGGGTGGTGAGACTTACCTCTGTCTTTTGTCCAAATTTATTTTCTTGAGAAAATGTTGCAATTTTTCCTCCTCTTGACTAAAAGTGTCGGTGTAGGCTCCTTCCACTTGACTGTCGTTTCTACTCAGTGTAAAATCATAATTACTCTCATGTTTATACATGACTGGATCAAGATCAAGTTGCTCACAAAAAGTTATTTGGTCACAATTATCCATTTTAACAATAGCGTGCAGAAACAACTCAAAGGCAATGATTTGATGACATTCACAAAAATGCATGCGTGACTTAGCAGCTGCGTTTGGTTTTCGTGAGCCGATGTTTATGATTTAAAAACTTCTGTTTGTTGTTTTACTATGGCACGGGTGCTTTTAGAACGGTAGCGTTCGTTTGTTGTAATGTAGTGTGACCAGAGTGTAGAAAGAAAATTTTACCAATAAATGCGAAATCAATATTAATTATGCCAAATATACTAACCAGGACTGCAAACCGGTTTTGAACCGAACCGGTTCGAACCTGGAATTCCGGCTTATTTTTACTGTGAACCAAACACTGAACCGAACCACGAGGACGAAAATAGATGAACCCGAACCCGTTCCGAACCCAAGCTTTTGGTTCGGTTCAAAAATAAATTTAAATTCGTAAAGAATCAGATCGTGATATTGTATGTAGTACTTCTTTGCCTACCTATGTACATGTGTATACATTCATAAGTATGCGTAATTTATATTACATACACATAGACCACACACAATACTTTCAGTCGGAGATATTAATTTGTCATATACTACAAATTCAATGTAAACACCTATGTACACTGCACAATGTATTGAACGTATTATTTTGCGTCTTATATGTACATTTACATATGCGCCAATCTAACCAACTCGGTGCATGATACTGCAGAAACATGTCAACCGAATTGTCCAGCAACAAAAGTACATACATTCACACAAACAAGTGTGTGCCATACGCAGCGTTGCCAATTTAGCTATTTTTCACCCAGATTTTGTTATTTTCTAAAGCTCGAAGCCGGAAACTATTCAGTTTTTCCAGAGCCTTAAATTCTAGCTAATTATTTTAAATTTTTTAGCTAATTTAATTTAATCTCTGTTAAGTTTTTGCATTCTTAACTGTCGATATTTTGTTAGAAAAATAGCTAAATTGGCAACACTAGCCACGCTCCAAAACTTGGTCGCAAAGAAGAATCGAAACAGAAGGTGACAGAAAACACACAAGTCAGAACAAAAAAAACGCGCTTTTTATTTCGTTTGAGAAGTTTTGACTGAGAAGGTGTGAAGCAATAACGACAAATTTAATATTTACGAAATTTACATACAATGTAAGCACTGATACATCAGAATGTCACGAATGCAAACTAAATATGACCGGCGGGCATGCAGCAAATTTAATGCGGCACCTTCAAAAGAAGACAAAGGCATTTTTGATCAAATCATTGTGAATAAAAGTTCCAAGTGTGGCGAATAAACACCAATCGATGCTCAATTTTGTGAGTGAAAGACTGACTAAAGAGCATACGAGAAAGCATAATCAATGTTTTGCAGAATAGTTAAGATTGGAAAAAAGTATGTCGGTACATATCTACATTCACGCACACAAACATTTTGTCAGTCATCTAGACCGCTTAATAATTGTCATAAATGTTAGAATTTTTTTAAAGGGCGGACTGAAGATTTTAACACTAGCAATGAAGGAAGTCGATATCCAGCACACGAGCTCCAATCTCAGGTCAATTATAATCAACGTCTTACAGTCTTACAAATGTATTTATACGTCAGATGTATCCCTATTGTATTGTAATTTTATATATATTGGGTAAATCGTGCAACGAACCAAGGTTCGAACCAAAACCAAAGCCCAAAAACCTCGAACCTCAAATTTCCGAACCTTAACCGATTGTAAATTTTGGTTTGAACCTGCAAACCGGAGGTTCCAAAACATTTTTTGGGTTTGCAGCCCTGATTCTAACCATTTTCTGGCCGTACTCATCATAACAAAATCAAAAACGCGCGCCAACACTGCGTTCATGTTTTGTGAACGAATGTGCCAGTTTTAATAACAAAGGTTATTTTTTATCAACAAGAGGTGTTTTTCCGTGAACGACGGCTTTGTTTTGTGAACGTAAATTCACGAACAAAATCGTTCAAAGAGAAGTCCGCTTGGGCTGGGTTTTGGACGTTCGTTTTTTTCTTAGTGTAGTTGGCAATGAAATCGAAATTTCTTTTTAGTTGTTACATCTGATACATTGCAGCTATCTGGAAGAAGAGTAATCGGCCTTTAGTAACAACAAATTTTTTGTTTTCAATGCCATAGCTTTCAAACTTAATATTTAAGAATAATTATAATACATATATGCTTTCTCATAAATCTGCTGAGTTTGATCCAAAGTAAGATATTTGTATCTAAAAATCTTAATAGTCCATTTCAACTCCAAAGCCTTAGCTTTGTTAGCTGGACTTAAGCAAGAAGAAAGACTTAAAGAAACCTTTGCTATTGTTATTAAGTCATAAATCAACTATAGCAACAATTTATTTTACTTGCCTCATCAGCTTGGTTGTTTGCTCTCCAATTTTGGAGTCCATAACATGACCATTCCGTGCATCAGTTTGCACCAGCTGGCTGCTGGCTGTAACTCTAAAATTCCGTTTGATGGCCAAAATGCAAACTCGCTGGTAAAATGCCAAGAGGCAACATTTGGCTCAGCAGCAGCATCAGCAGCAGCAGCTACAAGTGCCAGCCCGGCGATTGTACTTGTACTTGTGAAAGAGCGTGTTTACTAGTCCGCTTTGCTGTATACGAGCCATTGCCTAATTGAAACATAATCCCAGGGCTATGACTGCAGTAAAATTTCACTCTGACTGCATTTTTGAGTTGTTGGTAATCCGCGCCAACAACAAAATATACTGCCCCAAGTGCGAATTTCATGTAAATAAATTTAATATCAGACTCAATCTGCCACAAGAAAACAGCAAATAAATGAAATGAAAAACAAAATGAATGAAAACACCATTTTCCCGGGGAACCAGCACAAAAAGAAGAGAACGAAAAGCGGGCACCCGTCCTAAAGAATTTGTAACTCGCGCGGGGAAATTTCATTATGCAAAATAAACAACACCGAACAGAACACAACAAAAAAAAAAAAAATACATAATTAAACAAAACATTTGCAAAGGGATGGTGGGGGGCGGGGTGGGGGGGTGGAAAATTGTCAATTTTCCAGGCCTGAACAGTTGGCCGTTACAGACAGTTTACATGGTGTGCATTTATGCGTAAACTAATTCTCGTTTTTTTGGATTAACAGCGATTTTCCATACCCGGGGACACTTTTCTACGTGTCCCAGCAAAAGTTTCTACGTTTATCGCTGGTCAACGATTGGTCAGGCAGTTGGCTTTTGCTTTTATGTCAAGTTTTTATTGCCGCAACTGTAGCAATTTTATGACACTTTTGCGTTGCTTTTGCTGCAAATATGCAAATGTTGCGCCAGCCTCCTAAAATAAACTTTATATGAAAAATGTCCATGTCTCGGTAGGAAGCGGAGACGGAGACGGTGGCAGTGAAAATATTTATGCATTTGGCCGTGAGGCATGTTGGAAAAACTCAACTGATGAGCTTGGTGTGGGGGGGGGGGATGTGCGACCGGCAGTTCGAAACTTGGGCGTAGATAAAAGTCATAAAGTTTGTTGCTGCCTCCAACTCCGACTCCGACTCCAACTCTGACTCTGACTCTGGTGTACATTTAAATTAAAATACATTTTCCAGCAGCAAAATTAAAGCGCTATCTGGGCCCAGGAAAAAAAAAAACAGCACAACAAATTGACATTGCCATGGCCAGACGCTTCCTTTTGTTGCGTTAAGTGAACCATAAAATGTTTGACCAAAAAAAAAAGTGATCAAAGATAATGGCAACAACCTTTCGGTATTTGCAGTTCTTGAACTTGAATTGTTTGATATGAGACAGTTCTACAAAAACAGAGTAAAGTTGCTTTCTCAACTTTCAGAGCAAGTTGTAAGTCTAATTTAACCTTTAACACTTACACCAGGCCTCACTAAGCACCGTGAAGCCGGAACTACCTACCAACCATAAGGACGCGCGCATACATGCGTCTAAAAGATGAACAGACGGCAAAACTTAAGGCTGATCTGCACCATTAGCCACGCTCCGTGCATGCTAGTGGGCACAACAAGCTCTAGGTTGATCTTTAAAATTCCGTTGTAAGTTCAGCTTTGCGATTTCAATCCAACATGTTTGCTTATTGACGTACTAAAATATCATGTTAAGCCGTCAGTTCATCTTTCAGCCGCATGTGTGCGTGAGCCCTAAGGCCATAAGGCCCATTTTCTCAACTTAAACATTACGATTACCGTGTAACTGCTTGAGTGACCTTTTGATTATCAATCATAAAACTTTTGAAGTCTTCTTTAGGTCAATAAGTTATGATGTTGTTCATAACATTTGTAAAACAAGGTACGCACAGCACCATAAAGTAGGCTGATTAACCGTATAGCTATTTCATGAATTTCCACCAAGCACTCATTAGCAATCTGTGCCTATCCTCAAGGAGCTGGCTAAGGGCTACCTCACGAGGCTACCTTATCCACTCCTTAAAAGGTTTTGTTTATGAGGTTTTGCCAATTTTCGTCTTGGCTTTATACCCTTAACACCAATTTCTAACGAATTGTTAACTGGAAGCAAAATGAAAAAAAGTAGGTCTCAGCATTCCCAAAGCTTTGTTTTTTGTATAAATTAAAAAAAAAATTTTATTTTAATTTAAAGTGGGCGCTTAAGGGCCATAAAGTATATCAAAATGTTACTCATACGACACGTTCACCAAATAAAAATTCATAACACATAATCTTTAGTACATTTCAATGATGGTCATGTTTTAAAATTCATAAAGGCAACTTCATTTTTATACTCTGTACCAAAGGTACACAGAATATATTAAGTTTGTGCAAAAGTATGTAACAAAATGAGCTTACGGCCGCGTAAAAACAAACACAAATGCACAAAATATGTCTTAAGCAATAACAACAACAAGAAATATAAAGAGAAACCCGAATTTTGTTTCGAAGCGAAAAGCGTTCGGCCACTGCGAGCGAGGCTTGTTATTGCTTTTTAATTTGCCAGAGACATAGGAGAGAGAGAGAGTAGAGAGGGTCACATATGATGTTGTTGTTGCAGGTCTCCACGCGCTCACAACAGAACCTTATCTAGGAACGAAAGAGAAGAGAGCATGCATATGAAATTGTTGTTGCTTTATATAGGCTTATGGCGTGCGTGTACCGTATACGCGCGAGCTTTTCCCTTGTACAAAACCACAACAAGTGCGTGGCTTGCAGTATAGGCTTGGGCACCCTTGGAATAAAGTATATATATTCTTGATCAGCATCAATAGCCGAGTCGATATAGCCATGTCCGTCCGTCCGTCTGTCAGTTTCTCCGCAAACTAGTCTCTCAGTTTTAAAGCTATCGAGCTGAAATTTTGCATAGAGTATTTTTTTTAATGCACGCTGCTAATATGTCGGAACCGGTTGGATCGGATGACTATATCTTATAGCTGCCATAGGAAAAATCGGTCGGAAAATGGGTCTTAGTGAGAAAAATTTTTTTGTTTTCAATGTTAGCGTCTATAAACTCGTCCATTATTAATATTTTAAGCTTTCAAATAGATTTGCAAACTTTGGTCAAAATCGGATGACTATATCTTATAGCTGCCATAGGACTGATCGGTCGAAAAATGGGTCTTTGTGAGAAAAACTTTGTTGTTTTTAATGTTAGCGCCATAAAACTCGTCCATTATTAATATTTTAAGCTTTCAAATAGAGTTGCAAATTTTGGTCAAAATCGGATGACTATATCTTATAGCTGCCATAGGACCAATCGGTCGGAAAATGAGTCTTAGTGAGAAAAACATTATTGTTTAAAATTTTATCTTTCTTAAACTCGATGATGGTAAATTTGATATGTTTTACAAAGGATTCGCGAAATTTGGTCGAAATCAGATGTTTATCTGTCGGAAAATGGGCTTTAGTTAGAAATATGTTTGATTCTTAAACTCTGACATTTCAAAAACAGCATTTGCAAGAGTATAAAAACTTTGGCACAGACGAAGTTAGCTTGGCCTTTTCGTTACATCGGAGCGAAGCAATTGCACTTGTTGCACCGTCTGCTTGTGCGAGCTGACGTCAGTGCGCATGGATTTTGTGTATTTAACTCACTTCAAAGCGACGCAATTGCACTTGTTGCATTGTGCGACTGAGAGCTAACTCTCGGAGCAATGGGAGCAAAGGCGTGTCCATCACAGTTTTATAGAATCGAAGAAGCTTTCGTTCTGGCTGTTACCCAACTACCGGACTTTGACATGCTCTCCTTGATAAGCGGAATATTATTGAGAAGAAGTTTCCAATCTGACTTCGATAAGCGTACATTAAAGAGTCAGTTAACACTTTTAAATAAATTTTGTAAGAAAAATATCTAGTAACTCAAATTGAGCACAATTGTAGCAAAGTTTTTCTTAGTGATTTCTGATTTTTTACAAAGTTAAGATAATTTTTTTTTACGAATTCGTATGCAACAAAATGTTGTTCCTAGTTTAAAAGAATTTGACTTCTTTAGGCAACTTTTTTTAGGGTCCGAATTTTGCAATTAAATAAATGGAATTGTTGGTGCACTTTCCCAAAAAAAAAAAATACTCAACTGCATCCCTGTTAAGCCCACACACATTTGTGACTACTTGATTGGTGCACTATTGTTGTTGTTGTTGTTGTTATTTTTTTTTGGGGTTTATTTTGTTTGGTTTTTGTGTGTCGGGGATTAAATAACGAATATTTCAATTAATCCCCAAAAATGTTATCAATAAATGTTTTCATTTCGAACAACTGCAAAAACAAAATGCAACAAAATGTGAAAATATTTTGCATGCAGTTGGATTTACCTGAACATAAATGCGAACCGACAAGTTGAATGCAACATGTGGCCATAAAGCGGCTAACCCCTACCCTCCACCCTCTACCCTTCTTCCCTCTCTTCCTGCCGTCAACACATCCGCTGTGCCATTGTCTATGCTGACGTTTTGTGGTGTGGCATTATGGGGGGGAGTGCAGGAAAGTGTTATGTCTGTCTGGCAGGTGCTAGCATCCGCCTGTCAGTGTAAGCTGTAAAGTTATTTCGTTGATTCTAAGGACTTGGCCATAAAACTGTGCATGCCCAATTGGTCCTTGACTCAATAGTAATTCCAATTGTTGTTGTTGTTGTTTCCATTTCCAGTCTTAACACTAAATACTTTGGCATTACGTACTCAAGTTTTGCGTGGAGATCGAGGCACACCACCGGACTGGTTTTTGGGTAAGTGTTGCTGTTTTCTTTCTCATTTTGTTTTTTTGGTTTTTTTTTTTGGCGCTGATGATAAAATATTCAAGTGGCCAAAATGTCCTTTGGGGTTAATTAAAATACAGACTACACTTTAATAAAATGCCATTTAATCTACTGCGAGGCGGTAGATTAATTATGCGCATATTTGTGGACTCAACAACAGCACGAAAAAAAAAAGGGAAAATACTGAGAGGAGAACCTTTTTTTGATTTGCATTTTTTTGTGCGCAATTTATGACATTTTTTTTTTTTTGACGCTGGGGGCATGCCATCTATTAATTACCACCAACTGACCGTGGGTCTAATCTAGCCCAGCATCCCACAGCAGGGCTTGTTGCTGTGACGACTTGGGCACGAACTGCAGTTACTTGCGACAAACTAAAAGGCTAATTTTGAAATGTTGAAAAAATCAATGGAATAGACTTAACTTTGGGCTTCAAACATATTTGAACAGTGCATTGCGAGCCCAGGTCAAGTACGAGGCGCATACAATTCAACTAGAATCTAAAACCCTTAGAAAAGGGCCAAATCTGCTATCAATAGATTTGAAAAACCAAGCAGCACAAACAAACATACCATTTAAGTGCTTTGCTTGGGGTTAATCCAAAAATTGTATACAGAGGAGAATGAAGAAGCTTCTAGAAGAGGAGCTACTCACTCGCAACATAGCTCAAAGCTAAACTTCAAAGTGGATTTTGCAGCAATCTACTTCATTGATTTCAAATCCATGTACATTTCAATGCAAGTTATGCGTTTTTATGTTTGCGCGCAAATGTAAAGTCAGTATCTAAGTCAGTTAAGTCTGAATCTAAAATGGAAAATATTGGATGTACTTTTTATACTCTGTACCAAAGGTACACAGATGTAGCATGCAACGTACACGGGTATACGCGGCAATGTTGTAGAGCAGATGTGGGTGTAGGAGCGATCACGGAGCACGCGCCAACTTCCGGCTTGTTCTGGTCGGCAACGGGGGGGTGCGACAGGAGAAAACCGCTGCTCTCTACGAGCTCTTGTTTAGGCTGAATTTTAATTTTGATTCGCGTGCTACTGGTTCAGTTTCAGCGGCAGATCAGAAGATCGACCTCCTTTCAACAATTGTTACACAAAGGACAGGGAAAGAGAGAGAAATGGAGAGCCAAATTCGAGGAAGATATAGAGAAAGAGAAATATAGAATGAGAGAAGGAGATTGATAGATAGCCAGAGAAAGTTGAAGGGAAAGTTCTGAGAGTCTCGAATAAGGCGAAGAAAACAAAAACTGGATGACATCTTCGGATGTGTTGGCTAGCGCAGTCGGGTGTTATGCGTCGCTAGCTATCCCCACCCAACCATGGTCGTCGAGTTGCATGTTGTGAAAAAGAACGACCCCTTTAATATCCAGAAACGATCACTACATTGGTTTACTAGGGCGAGGCATGGCTTCCAAAAAACAGACACTTTAGTTCATCTTTAAGGTTCTAATATTTATTCACAATTTTAACGATATGTAACCTTTTTTTCTACTTTCATGATTATTATATGCTCAAACTGAAAACTAACTTTTTATCCAGCGAAATATTCAAAAATTATAATAAAACGAATTGCTGAAAAATTAACATTAAAAGTGATATGTAAAATGTAGATAGTATAAGTAAATTAATGTAGATAGTGTATGTAAATAATTTAGCTCAGCATGTAGATAAACTGGCCTATGTAAATAATAAGGGTATAGAACTTCAATCAGGGCTGCAAACCCAAAAAAATTTTCAGAACCTCCGGTTTGCGGGTTCGAACCAAAATTTACCAACGGTTAAGGTTCGGAAATTTGAGGTTCAAGGTTTTCGGGCTTTGGTTTTGGTTCGAACCTTGGTTCAATATATATAAAATAACAATAAATTTTATTAATATACAAAAAAATATTCATTTTTTTTAATTTTGTTTACTTAAGTGTAATATTAATCTTTAATTTAAATTTATAAGTTGTATGTCTTCAAGTAGTTGACTGTCTCTGCTACTTCTTTGATCAGACAAAATAAATTTTAAGGTGGAAAAAGCTCTTTCAACTGAGACTTGAGTGGATGGCACTGATAAGACAGTTAGCGCAACAGCTTTAAGCTGATTACATTGATGAGATGTCCAAAACTTTAAAATGTTGGACTTAGACGGTTCTCTATCAATACCATCGAAGGCTCTAATTATGTCATTAATCGTTTTATTTTTTGAAACACTTTGCTGTTCGTTAACATTGCGGAGATAACTTTCTACATCGTCATCTTCTGAAATAGATAATGACAAAGCCAAATTCGGAACCTCAACACTGTTTAAGCTTTGAAGTCTATGAAAAATATTACCAATGTGTTGTTTGGCTTCTAGCTTTTGCGAATCACTTAATAGACTTTGGAATCGAGGATCTAGAAACACAGAGGCTAGTATGGGTGGAGATTTTATGACAAATTCGGAACGTCTTTCTAGAATTTTTTAACAAAATGGCACTTAACCTGCCTGGTGATTTTGAGACTCTGTCGGACAACATCGACCAGATAACAAAAAAGTCGCTAGACAGGAGATCAGATTTCTGAAGTCTTAAGGAAGCGTCATACAGTGGACGTAGTACTGAAAAAACGGCATCTACTTTTTGCCATTCTGCTTGGCTTAAATGTAACGATTTTATATCGCTCGAATGCTCAATGCAAAAATCTTTGAGATCGAGTAGGCGTTTGCAAATTTTAAATGTAAAGTTCCATCTTGTAAGACAGTCCAGAATTGGTTTCTTTAAATTGCTTGCAAGCAACAAATTAAGGCATGTGGGAGTTCGTAGTTTTTTGCCAACTAATCTAATTCTGGACATATCAATATGTAATTCTTTAAAGAAATCCAAGGCAACTAAATTAAGCGCATGCGCTGCACAACGTATTGTAGTTATCTGATTATCCTGTAAATCCATATCTACCATACTGTGTGCGTCGCAACTGCATTCACCCTCAGCATCATCCAGTTCAGCTTTGCAAATGTTTTCCATTATATCGCCCACACGAACCATGTTGGCTCCGTTGTCAACTGTATAGGTGTACACCTGACGCATATATACATTGTAGGACTGTAAGACGTCGACTATAATTGATGTGAGATTGGCGCTCGTGTGCTGGTTATGGACTTCTTTCATTGCTAGTGTATAGATCTTCAGTTCGCCCTCTAAAATAATTTGCACATTTATGCCAGTTATCGACCGGTCTAAACGACTAACACAATCGGCTTTGATGGATATCAATCTGAAATAACACAGAAAATATTATGCTATATTGATTGTCAATTCATTTATTGGCTTTCAAATACTACATACATATATATCACGAGTACATCACACGCGCAAAAATATATACATACACATGAATGCATAAACATGTACGTCGATTTTCGGCATATGTACATACATATGTATCAGCAGTGAGAATTTAGATATTTTTCCCACCAGATATCGACTGTTAAATAGCTAAACAATGTCAAATAATTAGCTAGAATTGCAGGCTCCAGTTTTCGAGCTTACAAAATAGCTATGTCTGGTGGGAAAAATAGCTAAATTGGCAATTCTGGTATGTACATACATATATATACATATGTATAGTGAATGTGCAAGTGAATTCATACATCATGTATGCATGAATGTAGATATGTATGTACAGACATATTTTTTCTGAACTTACCGATTCTGCTTTTAATGCAATTACATCTCTAATGTTTTGCCTGTTTATAGCAAGTGGCGGTTCAAAGGCATTGCACAAAGGCTCAATGATTTTACGGAAGCCAGAATCCTCTAGCATCTTCAAAGGCCGAACATTTTTTGTTATAAGCTCTACACAAGCATCCGATATAGCTTCTTTGGAGATTTTCTCTTTGATCAGTCTTTCACTCACGAAATTGAGCATAGATTGGTGTTTGTTTGCCACACTAGGAACTTTTTTTTTCACAATAATTTATTCAAAAATGCTTTGGTGCCGCATCAAATTAGCTGCATGACGGCCGGTCATCTTGAGTTTACATTCGTGACATTCTGATTTATCAGTGCTCACATTGTATGTAAATTTCGTATATATTAAATATGATGTCATTGCTGAGCACCTCCTTAGTCATACTTCTTAACACAAAATGAAATGCGCGTGCCACTTCTGATTTGTATACACATGTTTTTGTCTCTTTCGTTTTCAATTCTTCTTTGGGCAAATTTTTGGCGCGCGGCACTCGCTTCTGTATGTATGTATGTATGTATGTATATATTTTTGCTTAAGCATGCACGGGTTCAACAGCCCTGTTTGTAATTCTTGCATTGTAGCAAGTACTTTAGTCGTCCCCGTTGTTTTGCTAACCTTTTTTGTTTATTTTGTTGTTTGTAAATGTTTTTAGCAAAGTATTTAAAAAATGGTCTTCAGGGATGCCCTTTTTAAAGATTGAGTAAATTTGGTTCTTCTGAAAACTCTTAGATACACATCTGGTGTTAAAAATTTCATTAAAAGAATCAGTTAACTGCACCACAAAACACTCTGAAGCGTGCAGCTGAAATTCCGCGGGGATTCCATCTTCTCCTGGCGCTTTTTCTACTTTATTTTGTCTTATGGCAAGGTGCACTATTGCAATTGTAAACCAGACCTGGCCAGCCATAGCTACCACGAGCCGAAGTCTGTCGTGTTTTTACGCAAACGCGAGCCGAACTCATGATTGTGTGTGTTCGGTGAACATTGAATTGCAAGTAAAACGGCTGTAGTCTGGAGAGAGAGCTCTCTTGCTCACCAACACAAGCACACTTTTTTGTCCTCTCCATTTGGCCGGCAGTGTTGTAAACGATCTGTCCATTTCTGATCTCTCGACAAACGGTAAATCCATTTCTCTGTAAAGCAGGCCTTTGAAATATTCCGCTAAGTTCTTGGATGTGATGTTTATATCTCGTTTTTCGCTTGAGTCGTTTATGTGTATGTTCGATGTATAAATGTTCACATTGTTGGTTCTTATATTTAAATTCTAGCTCCAACTCCAAAGTGGACGTAAGTTACACAGAACTCCCCTAAACTAAATTCCTCAAAATTAAATTTCTCAAAGCTTTAAATATTCCGATTGGGATTAAATATGCAAACCTTTTTTTTTGTTTTTATCAAAAGGCCATCATAAAACTCTATGGATTTTGGTATCTTTTATCTGTAAATTACAAATTGTTTTTCTACGCACAAAACTAAAAGTAGACAAAAAAAAAATACACACAAAAATGCGTGGACGGCGGGCGGCAATAAATGCAATTAGAGAAATATTGTGCAAATTTCATTTCATTGAGTGAGAAAAGCGTGGAAAATGAAAACTAACACGCTATAACAGCGTGTGTGTGTGTCCTCCTCCTCTTCCTTCACATCAGCGTATTATGCGCATTTAATTGGAGTTTGTTTGTAGCTGGATTTGTGTTTTTGTTTTTTGTTATTTTGTTGTTGTTGAGTCTTTGCCTTTGTTTTTGTAGATAACTGCGCGTTAAATTGAATAAGCAGCGATAATTGCATAAGTTTGATTAGTTGGCTAAATTGTTTTAATAATGCAAACATCCCCTCCTCAACGAACCCATTAAGAAGTTGTGTGTGTGTGTGTGTGTGTGAGGCCACAATCCTCCCCCCTCATATCAATTTGGGAATTGAGTTATGAATTAATCAACAAACAGCTAATTGATATATACACTCCAATGAAGGCGGCGGTTGGCGTCGATTGCTAACGATCCATCTCACGTATCACGTCAAGTGGCACACTATTTTTTTGGTTCCATGATTTTGTTTACACTTAAAACTCTGATTTAGTATGCCCATTATTGATTTCAAGCTGCCTCATTCTAATATTAATGAAATTCAACTGTTTTTAACGAATTCCACCTGAATTTTGAACTTGTTTTGAAAGGGTTTGTTTTTTGGGTAAGCAAACTACATTTAATTTATTAATGCTCATATTTAAGTGGGAATGTTGGTAGTTGGATGATATATTTTTAAGGTTTTGTTTTTTGTTTACAGTTTGAAATTGAATTGTTTTATTAATGAGTTTAGCTGGCTCTAGGTACGAAAAAGTTGTGTTTGTTCACAATTGTAAACAACAAAAAGAGCTGGTTGCCTATACAGAACTGTTTCAACATTATCCCTAACGACTCTTCAGTAGGCTTTTCGCTGAAAATGAATGAAAAACAGAGAATAAACATAATAAATATATTACAACTAACTCCATTTACTTAAACGATTAATAGACAAGAGCTTACAGATTCAAAATTTTTTTATGAGTAATCACATAAAAAGAGATTAGTTTCATGCGCGTTTTAAGGAAGACTCGAAAATGAGTCGAAACTGATCAGAAAAACGGGGTATAAGCAGTGATTGGATAGTTACTCACTTTTCTTACCTAGGTAAGGTAAAAGGTAAATGGAAAAATATGAATATACCTACGCAAGGTAAAAGGTATCCGAAATTTCCAGTACCTAAATATAGGTAAAGGTAAAAAAATGTACTTTTTAATAAGCCTTTCAAAGCATGGTTTATCAAACACCATCTATCCTAAAATAATTAGGATGTGACCAAAACTTTGAGTCTTTCTCGAAGTTTCAACAAAGGTTTACGGAAAAAGAATTAAAGATTCTCGATAATCAGTTGAACAATTCTGTTTTCCGAAGCACCGCGTTGTGCGCTCTCTAAGTTTCTCCCTCTCTCCCACTCTCTCACTAAGATTGCCTCTCTTGACTCGTAAACAAATGCGAGGCTAGTAAGGGTACGAAGTATATTATAGTCGGGCTAGACCGACTTTCTTTCTTGTTTTTTCTAGTGATCTAAAACTAACCAATTAATTTACTGTCTATTTCTGACATTTGCCTACAAAATATAGTAATTGGGGTTGTCATGTCAACTGGTTGTATCAAGTAATCTATTGAGAACACACTTTTGTATTCCGTTCATAATGGATCTGATGTGGCAATGCAATTTAAGGGAAAGTTCAAGCGACTAATTTCAATTGCCAGTTTGGCATGCTGCAATATAACTTTAATAACATTAACTTAATTTCAATTTGAATTTATGTCTAATCCTCTTCATCATCTTCATCCGCTTTGTAACATTCCTCATCCTCCGAAAACTCTGATTCGTAGACATTCTTTTCAGTTGTATTGTTAGATTGTGCGTCTAAATCAATGTAATAATCTTCAGATTTAAATGTTTGTTTAGCAGATTGTCCAGTTTCGTCTGAAGTCTTTGGTTTGATTTCTTCTTTTGGCTCATCAACTGCATTGGGTTGCAGCACATATTGTTGAATCCAACGTTGTTGTTCTGCGTACATTTCCTGCAGTTGTTCCTGTGTGGGCTTTAATACAGTTGGTGCTTCAGGATGTATCACAACGGGTTGTTCCTTATACGATTTGATTTGAACTTCATTAGTGTATTTGTTGACCGATTTGGTGATGAAACTTTTGGCCATTTTTAATGTTTTCTTGTGATTCATAATGTAAATGGCTATTCTCTCCTGACGCCTCATCCTGCGTCTCTCCTTTTGCGGTCTTACATTAGTGGGATCTGTTCGCACCATTATATGATATCCTTCGATTGTTTTGAATATCTCCGACAGTTCATTCATTTTCAAGTGTAATAAGGCAAGTTGGAACTGGGTATTGGTGTCAAACAGATTGAAGATGCCCAGATCACCACCCCGTCGAGCCGTGCAACAATCAGAGATGGCCCGTGCCATTTCTCCGAATTTGCATTCACCGCTCACAATCTTGTTACGCGCATCCAGAATTCTTTGGTACGCCTGCGCCTTAGTCAAGGTGACCATCATATTATTAGGTAGGCGCCATGAGCGGGGATAGTCCACATCGTAGTGCTTCACTAGTATGTAACTGCAACGGAATTGAGTCCAGGGATAAATCAATTCATCTTTATCCTTACGATCCGGAGTTGGATGGACACTGAGTGGATATTGATGGTACCTCTTACGCGTGTGCGTATTGTAGAAGAAGACTTCATTTTTATAATCCAATATACATTCCTCCCAGCCCTCGGGCAGCTTCGCCCCACCATGATATGGGACGCTATACAAGCCAAATCCTTCGTAATATGAAAATTTACTGGTGCTGTTGGTCCAACTGAAATTGCTGGTATCTGTGGCTGCCGGAGACCCAGGCGATGCCATTTCTTTGGCCGCAACATCATCATCATCATCATCATCATCGACACGGAATATCTCGAATGGACTGTGCGCAAAATTTGAACTCATTTTTGAAAATTGTAAGAATTTCTTGTATGAATATTTTTGTATATATTTCGGTTGACTGAATGTGAATATACCAACTAGTCTATCTGCTTCTCAGTATGAAGTGAGGGCTTCTCTCGACACTGACTTAACAACACCCGCCTGATTGATCCATTTTGTTTTTTATATAGTTCAATTTCAACACAACACTAAAAAGTTGATCAAGTCGAGACCAAAAAATTCTGAAAAGGTATTGAAAGGAAAACAAAAACCTTCGCTGTGTTGCACTTTGAAGTTTTCAACTTCTGATGGGGGATTCGCAACTGGAATAACGCTTGGACGTCTTAGAGGAAGTTGTTGTTGTTGTAGTGGCTCCTGAGGTGGATGAGAGTAATGGTACGCAAATGTGTTGAGGGGAAAAATAGAAAGAAAAGTTTAGAGTGGACAAGGGGGGAGTGTGTAGAGTAGAGGGTTATGGTGTTGTGGGCGAGTTCGAGTCGTCCAGGTACAGTCCGAGGAATATTGCTGCTTGGACAGGGTGTGTCCAGAGGACGTGTATTGGTGTGAGTTGTGTAGGGGCAGCTGGACAGTGGAAAAGGTGATTAGAGTCGTGCGGAGATTGCCCGCACTGCCTGGTTGATCCTTGCTAGGTAGCTATTTAGCATCGCAGAGTACCCTAAACGAAGTTGTGCCAATGTTGTCCGGATGCTTCTGGGCAGGGTTTTTTCGGTGTCGCTAATGGGGGCAGGTCTCCCTCCCAGAACAACTTTTGGTATCAAACGGCTTATCGCTTCAGCCACGGTACTCTGGTGGATGGCGTTTCTCGCATTAATAGCTTCTCTTAGATGAAGTCGTTGCTCTTCTCTTGGCTTACACTACATTCTTAAGTAGTTTATACACAAAATTACCAAAATGTCTTGAAATCATCATATTTTCCCCTCATTTTGTACTATTTTTCAACTTTGTCTTGAAAACTGTAACGAATTTGACTAAGCAATGCTGGACAAAAACGTAGCTTGGACTTAAATAAACAAACGATTGGAACATATCAACTTCATTCGATTGGTCCTTCGTATAGTTACGGGCCCTTAAGCATGTAGAATTGGAAACAAAACTCGAAAAATGGCAATTTTTGGTACCAATTGGCCGACACAGTCAGAAATTTCGATTGTTTTGTATTAAATCAAGAAAATAGTCAGAAAACATAACTTAAAAACTGAAAATAAAAAATTTAAAATTTTTTACTTTTTAACGAAAATGTTCGTCTTTTCGAGTTTTTATGACAGTTATACGTGTTTGTGGGCCTATAACTATATGAAGGAGTAACTAAAGGAAGTTGGTTCGTTCTAACGGTTTGTTCATTTTGGTCTAAGTTACAACTTTGTGCTGAATTACTTGGCCATATCTGAAACGGGTTTCCAGATGAAGTTGAAAAACTGTAGAAAAGTGGTCAAAACTTGGCTTTTGTGGACAACTTTTGTAGTTTTGAGTATGAAGATGTAATTTTTTTGATTGGCCACAAGGCAATGATTTGTAGGTCAAACCAAGAGCAACAACTTTGTTGAAGATTTAAAAGCAAAATTCAAAATAGTTTACAAGATATGGAATCGTTAGTCCCACTCTATAACTGAAAACTTCATACTGCAATAAAAAGAAAACGGCAGCTAACCAGACCAAACCCAGCGAAGGTTTTTGTTTTACTTTTATACCCTTTCAGAATTTTTTGGTCTCGACTTGATCAACTTTTTAGTGTTGTGTTGAAATTGAACTATAAAACAACAAAATGGATCAATCACTCGGTTGTTGTTAAGTCAGTGTCGAGAGAAACCCTCACTTCATACTGAGAATCAGATAGACTAGTTAGTATATTCACATTCAGTCAACTGAAATATATACAAAAATATTCGTACAATAAATTCTTACAATTTTCAAAAATGAGTTCAAATTTTGCGCACAGTCCATTCGAGATATTCCGTGTCGATGATGATGATGATGATGTTCCGGCCAAAGAAATGGCATCGCCTGGGTCTCCGGCAGCTACAGATACCAGCAATTTCAGTTGGACCCAAAGCACCAGTAAATTTTCATATTACGAAGGATTTGGCTTGTATAGCGTCCCATATCATGGTGGAGCGAAGCTGCCCAAGGGCTGGGAGGAATGTATATTGGATTACAAAAATGAAGTCTTCTTCTACAATACGCACACGCGTAAGAGATACCATCAATATCCACTCAGTGTCCATCCAACTGCGGATCGTAAGGATAAAGATGAATTGATTTATCCCTGGACTCAATTCCGTTGCAGTTACATACTAGTAAAGCACTACGATGTGGACTATCCCCGCTCATGGCGCCTACCTAATAATATGATGGTCACCTTGACTAAGGCGCAGGCGTACCAAAGAATTCTGGATGCGCGTAACAAGATTGTGAGCGGTGAATGCAAATTCGGAGAAATGGCACGGGCCATCTCTGATTGTTGCACGGCTCGACGGGGTGGTGATCTGGGCATCTTCAATCTGTTTGACACCAATACCCAGTTCCAACTTGCCTTATTACACTTGAAAATGAATGAACTGTCGGAGATATTTAAAACAATCGAAGGATATCATATAATGGTGCGCACAGATCCCACTAATGTAAGACCGCAAAAGGAGAGACGCAGGATGAGGCGTCAGGAGAGAATAGACATTTACATTATGAATCACAAGAAAACATTAAAAATGGCCAAAAGTTTCATCACCAAGTCGGTCAACAAATACACTAATGAAGTTCAAATCAAATCGTGTAAGGAACAACCCGTTGTGATACATCCTGAAGCACCAACTGTATTAAAGCCCACACAGGAACAACTGCAGGAAATGTACGCAGAACAACAACGTTGGATTCAACAATATGTGCTGCAACCCAATGCAGTTGATGAGCCAAAAGAAGAAATCAAACCAAAGACTTCAGACGAAACTAGCCAATCTGCTAAACAAACATTTAAATCTGAAGATTATTACATTGATTTGGACACACAATCTGACAAAACGACTGAAAAGAATGTCTACGAATCAGAGTTTTCGGAGGATGAGGAATGTTACAAGGCGGATGAAAATGATGAAGAGGATTAGACATAAATTCAAATTGAAATCAAGTTAATGTTATTAAAGTTATATTGCAGCATGCCAAACTGGCAATTGAAATTAGTCGTTTGAACTTTCCCTTAAATTGCATTGCCACTTCAGATCCATTATGAACGGAATAGAAAAGTGTGTTCTCAATATGATTACTTGATAAACCAGTTGACATGACAACCTCAATTAGTATATTTTGTAGGCAAATGTCAGAAATGGACTGTAAATTGATTGGTTATTTTTAGATCATTAGAAAAAACAAGAAAGAAAGTCGGTCAAGCCTGACTATAAGTTGAATGTCCCACAATATTGTTTGAAGGGAGAACAAGACAACATGCGACAATAGTCGTCATGTTGCAAGCAGGTTGTTCTTTCTTCTAAATCCAGTGTGCGACATCAGAGCGGCTTCAAATTGTAGGCCTTTTGTTCGTGAAATTGCCGTGTGCCGTTTCTAAAGATGGTCTACATTTCAGACAAGCTTTTCTATGCTTTGCTTTTAAGTGCGACTTTATATTATTTGAGTTGCTGCTGGTTTTTACAACTTTATTGCATAGTTTGCAATGCGATTTCTGCGATTTTAAACATTTTGCTTTACATGTCCAGAGCATAAGAAACAGTTATAAGCAAAAGTTTGACCCAACTCTAAAGCAAAAATATCACCGAAAAGTATACGATTTCCGAAATATCGCCTCGGAAAAATATGCGTTAATGATATTTGTCATTTTGGGCAAAAATAGCGATATTTTTTTCGACAGCCCTAGTCTTAAGGAACAACACAGTTATTAAATATATAGTTCTCATTCAAATTAAAGTACCTTATACCTTACTTTTTGATAGTGTAAATGTTAATTTGGACCTTGGTAAGGTATAAGGTACTGGATTGGTACACAAAATATGTATCTAGGTATGTACCTAGGTCAATATATACTTAGAATTGACAGCAGACAGACTAAGCCAACTGAGAGTTTTTACAAATTTCTTAGTCTTTGTTATTTCAGTGCAAGCCAAACTACTTCGAATCTCATTTGTGTTCTTTAGAAAACTGCTTTTCATTTTTCATATTGCACAAAAATATCTGAAGACCAAAATGGTTACTGAAAAGCTGCCAAAAGCAAACAAAAAAACCGCGAAATTAATATTTAAGTACGTGCGGCCGCGGGGCACAGCAATAATAATAATAATAATAATAATAACTCACAACACAGAATAAAAATTGAAATGAAAAAATCGGAGAGAAATGTGAAATGTGAAATGTGGTTGGGCATATCAACGCAAGAGAACAGGAAAAAGTGCACAAGGAAATAAACAAAGCCAAAATGAAATGAACTGTAATCAATTCCGAGGACGAGTCCGAGTCCGAGCAATTTATGGGTAGGTCCTTCCGCCTGGAACAGTCAGAGGCCAATTATTAACATTTTTCGGGGCCACAGCGCCAAGTGGCAGGCAGGGCAGGGTCAGACATTTCAGTTTTTAAATTTTTAATGCTTTTGGCCAAAAGCATTGCCATGTGTTGACTTAGTTGAAAATTGAATAGAAAACTAAACATTTGGCTACAAAAATCGAACTAGAGCATTTCACCTTCGTTGTGCGGTTGCCCTCTTTTTTTTCGCTGTGTGCTTTTTAACGATTCAACTTTTTTTTCTCTTTCTTTTTTGTTTGGGTTGGTTGTGCCAGAGCCGATTTTTCTTTTTAATTTGAAGGCTAAGCCCGTGACCAAAAGAAAAAAAATAATAAAATTTATGAAATTTTCCAAAAGGGATACAAAAAATGGCGGCCATAACGAAAAGTATCTTGTGGTTTACATTTCTATGCACCAACCAAACTGGTAATTAATTTCCACGGCCAACGCTTTCAAGTGTGTACCAGCCACTTGCCACACTCAACCACCCCCCCCCCCCTCGTTTCCTCCCCCCACCACCACCACTCCATCTGACCATTTGCTGCACTTTCAAGCGCACTTTATCAATTTTATGTTGACTATAATTGCATTAAATTGAGTTGCTGCCTCTGAACAAGCTGTTCCCTCTCTCTCAACTAGGGATCCGTTCCATTAAGTATCCCGTTACACCTCGAAATATATATGTATACTGATGATGGAAATTGTGTACGAATTTACATTTAGCTCTTAAAAAGTTGTTTTTGCTAGCCTTATGGACAAAACTTAAAGAAAATATGCGCTAACATAGCCAGAGAACTTTCTTAAGCATCACTCTTTGCTTTGACTTTTATTTGCTCGGCCGCTGACAATTCAAAAAGCCAAGGTATAGAGCTTTAAAGCTTCATATACAGAAAGCGCGTTTCTTCGTTGCTTTGATTGTTTTGCTCAACCGCTGCCGACTAAATCCTAAAAACCTACATATACAGAAAACATTTTGAATAAGATCGGGTTGACTTCATAAGTGAAGGTTTTAATTCAAATTCATCAAATTCAGCAGATGGGTTGTGTGTATATTTGTGGGATGGATGGATAGAGAATAACAGTGTGTTAACAGTGAAACTATTTAACAACGCAGCTCCATTCAATTTTGTGTTGAAAATGTTGCGGAAGACCATCGGAGAGCAAGCTCTATAGAAAACATGTGTTTATGTATCTTACAAAATGTTCAAAGAGGAAGTACGACCATCAACCTCAACTGAGTTGGGTCAGTCAACAAAATCAAAGAATTGGTGCTCCCTAATCGTCGATTGATATAGTCCGAGACCTTACTGTCCTTATTGGATTATCAAAAGGATAAGTGAGAGCCATTGTGAGTGCCCATTTGGGCCTCAAACGTGCCAAAAACGCTCAATTTCATTCTTGTAATTCGTAATCTTTTCACCATATCGTTTCGCAACCAACGTATTCCCCTGACTTGGCACCATGTGACTTCAGGCTTTTCGCTTAATTCAAGAGACCGCTCCGTGGACAACGTTTTGAATCGATAAAAGAGCTAGAAACCGAAACGAAGTAGGAATTGAAGGCTATACCGGAAGAGGACTTTCCAACATGAATTGCGGGGTAAGTGGGGGGGGAAAGGGTGGCTGCCATGAGGTCTGGTTGTGAATTCAGTGCGATAAATTATAAAGTTTGTTTGACACTGACTTGACAATGACTTAACAGTGATTTGAACATGACTTGACAGTGATTTGACAGTGACTTGACAGTGTCTAAACAGTGACGTGACTATGACTTGACATGACAAACAATGACTAAACAGTGACTCTACGGTGACTAAGCAGTGACTATTCAGTGACTCAACAGTGACTTGACAGTGGACTGACTGTGACTTGACAGTGACGTGACAGTGCCTAAATAGTGACTTCACTGTGACTTGACAAGGACTTGAAAGTGACTAAACAGTGACTATAAAGGGACTAAACAGTGACTAATAAGTGACTAAACAGTGACTAAACAGTGACTACGCAGTGACTAATCAGTGACTAAAAAGTCACTAAGCAGTGACTAAACAGTGACTTGACAGTGACTTGATAAGGACTTATAAAGTACTTGACAGTGACTTGACAGCGACTTAACAGTGATTTGACAGTGCCTTGACTGTGCCTAAACAGTGACTTGACTGTGACTTGACAAGGACTTGACAGTGACTAAACAGTGACTAAGCAGTGACTAGTCAGTGACTAAACAGTGACTTGATAGTGACTTGATAAGGACTTATAAAGTACTTGACAGTGACTTGACAGCGACTTAACAGTGACTAAACAGTGACTATAAAGGGACTAAGCAGTGACTAATCAGTGACTAAAAAGTCACTAAGCAGTGACTAAACAGTGACTTGACAGTGACTTGATAAGGACTTATAAAGTACTTGACAGTGACTTGACAGCGACTTAACAGTGATTTGACAGTGGATTGACTATGACTTGACAGTGACTCAACAGTGGCTTGACTGTGACTTGACAGTGACTAAACAGTGACTAAAAAGGGACTAATCAGTGACTAAAAAGTCACTAAGCAGTGACTAATCAGTGACTAAACAGTGACTTGACAGTGACATGATAAGGACTTAAAAAGTACTTGACAGTGACTTGACAGCGACTTAACAGCGATTTGACAGTGGACTGACTGTGACTTGACAGTGACCAAACAGTGACTAAAAAGTGACTTAACAGTGATTAAACAGTGACTAATCAGTGACTTAACAGTGACTTGACAGTGGACTGACTGTGACTTGACAGTGACGTGACAGTGCCTAAATAGTGACTTGACTGTGACTTGATAAGGACTTGACAGTGACTAAACAGTGACTAAGCAGTGACTAAACAGTGAATAAACAGTGACTTAACAGTATGTCAACAGTGGGATGGATTTTCTTGATCAGCCGCAACCAGCGCAACAATCAGAGGTAGAGCAGCTCTCTTATAGCTTATAGCTTAAGCCAATATACACCGAACACCAACAGAGAGCTTGCAAAAGCTGCTCTTCTTGAATTTGACTCTACCAGCCAGAGAGCTTTGGAGCTATGTTTATAGAAAACTGATGGAAAGCTTTCTAAAGCGTTTCTCTTTAGTTTTGACTTTTGCTTAACTCGGCCACTGTCGACTTATGATTTGTTAAAAAATATAGATTTGAAATTTTCATCATATCAATTTGATATATTTTCATATTGCAGTAAAATTGATATGAAATTCAAATTTTGTTTCTCGTTGTAAGCTTTTCTTTCCACACAGAGTGAAATATTAAAGAACATGAGCTTAAACATTGTCATAAACAGTAAAACAACGAGTTTTCTCAAGTGCAGATAATGGTAAAATAAAGTTTCAAAAGATTTTTATTCATGTTTGTCGCTTTTGGTCAACGTTTTACATCTGGCTGGCTCAAGGTCTATGGTTGAGTATAATTCAATATGAACAACACAAATCAACAGATATTAATCACAACATTTTGGAATAGCAATTGCGTATGTCCGTACAATGATGGCTGTTTCGAGAATAACCAAATTCTCTCATCAGCGGACTAGTTTTGCTGTTCACACTTCGCTTTATTGTGAAAAATTTGGTTACAAATTCATTTTTCAAAGTATTGACTATAATAAGTCACCACTTTTTACCAACTTTCTGGCAATTTTTGGAAACCATGTCGAAAAAACGATGCGTGTTTTGAAGCGATCCAAGTAGCGAACCAATTTTGGAGTTCTTCAAAGAAAAGTAAACTTTCCTGCAAATTGTGTTTTGTTGGCACAAAAGTTGACAAAAAAAACTATGTTGTTTAAACTTTAGCGAAACGACTCATACTGAAAAAGAAAGCCAAATCATAAATCGATTCAAGTCACATTGTCCGTTACGAATTGAATGCTTGCGACACCAAGAAGTTCTAACGTTTAGACTGAGACGTGCCGGACTCTGGCTTATATTGACGGCCCCTGTTTTATGCCGAAATCAAAGAAGAGTTGAAGGTCTTTTGGTTAGTTAAATGGTCTGAGAAGGCAATCTGAATCATCGACCACTGCCCTACCAAAATGTGGCAGCCGCCGTTTGTTTCTGCTCACTTGCTCTCTTTGTTCTTGTTATTTGGCGTCTTCTCCACTTTATTTTTCACACCAAGCAAGCTTTTGGCAAAAGGTTGTTGTCACATTAAAAAAAAAATCATAAAAAAATTAAGGGCTCGTCCGGGAGTTGAACCCGGGACCCCTCGCACCCGAAGCGAGAATCATGCCGCTAGACCAACGAGCCATATATATAATTGTAACAAAAGTAGAGCACAAAACTCTGCCATAATAAACAAATAATTGGTTTTAATCGTTTGCTTAGAGCAAATGCTGCTTACATGAAGAATGAGTATTAGAGATCAAATTTGCGCACAACTATAGTAAACAATAGTGCCCACAAGATACTTTATACTTTATATACTTAGGCCACATTGAGCCCATTGCGATGCCATATATAACCCTTTTTAAAACTGAGGGGGGCTCTCGTTACTGAACCATTGTGTGGACAGAATGAATTTGAATAGAGCTAGGGATCTCTAGCCTGGATGTCTCCGAGAGGTTAAGTAGCAGTGGTTGACCAAGTGACCTAAGTCTCCTTCTACTCAAAGCGGGGCAATGGCAAAGAAGGTCTTGTACCGGTTCCTTCTCTTCTTCTGACTTCTTTAGATGTCATGGTAAGTTACGCCTAGGCGTGCTGCGTGTCTGCCAATAAGACAGTGACCCGTGAAGGTCACCACCAGAAGTGATATGTGGTCTCTTCTAAGACGTAAAAGTGTGTTGGTACGTTTTGTGTGGTCGAATGTTGGCCACGTAAGCCTCGCTACTGCGCAGGAGGAAACGTTTTTCCACCGACTGAGTGACTAAGCAGTGACCACTCAGCGACTAAACAGTGACTTGATAATAACTTAAAAAGTACTTAACAGTGACTTGACAGCGACTTAACAGTGATTTGACAGTGACTAAACAGTGACTTGGCAGTGCCTAAACAGTGACTTGACTGTGACTTGACTGTGACTTGACTGTGACTTGACTGTGACTTGACTGTGACTTGACTGTGACTTGACAAGGTCTTGACAGTGACTGAACAGTGACAAAAAGTGACTAAACTGTGACTTCACAGTGACTAAACAGTGACTAAGCAGTGACTAAACAGTGACTTGACAGTGCCTAAACAGTGACTTGACTGTGACTTGACAAGGTCTTGACAGTGACTTAACAGTGACAAAAAAGTGACTAAACTGTGACTTCACAGTGACTAAACAGTGACTAAGCAGTGACTAAACAGTGACTTGACAGTGCCTAAACAGTGACTTGACTGTGACTTGACAAGGTCTTGACAGTGACTTAACAGCGACAAAAAAGTGACTAAACTGTGACTTAACAGTGACTAAACAGTGACTAAGCAGTGACTAATCAGTGACTAAACAGTGACTTAACAGTGACTTGACTGTGACTTGACAAGGTCTTGACAGTGACTTAACAGTGACAAAAAAGTGACTAAACTGTGACTAAGCAGTGACTAATCAGTGACTAAACAGTGACTTAACAGTGACTTGACTGTGACTTGACAAGGTCTTGACAGTGACTTAACAGTGACAAAAAAGTGACTAAACTGTGACTTAACAGTGACTAAACAGTGACTAAGCAGTGACTAATCAGTGACTAAACAGTGACTTAACAGTGACTTGACTGTGACTTGACAAGGTCTTGACAGTGACTTAACAGTGACAAAAAAGTGACTAAACTGTGACTAAACTGTGACTTAACAGTGACTAAACAGTGACTAAGCAGTGACTAATCAGTGACTAAACAGTGACTTAACAGTGACTTGACTGTGACTTGACAAGGTCTTGACAGTGACTTAACAGTGACAAAAAAGTGACTAAACTGTGACTTAACAGTGACTAAACAGTGACTAAGCAGTGACTTGACAGTGCCTAAACAGTGACTTGACTGTGACTTGACAAGGTCTTGACAGTGACTTAACAGTGACAAAAAAGTGACTAAACTGTGACTTCACAGTGACTAAACAGTGACTAAGCAGTGACTAAACAGTGACTTGACAGTGCCTAAACAGTGACTTGACTGTGACTTGACAAGGTCTTGACAGTGACTTAACAGTGACAAAAAAGTGACTAAACTGTGACTTAACAGTGACTAAACAGTGACTAAGCAGTGACTAATCAGTGACTAAACAGTGACTTGACAGTGCCTAAACAGTGACTTGACTTTGACTTGACTGTGACTTTACAAGGTCTTGACAGTGACAAAAAAGTGACTAAACTGTGACTTAACAGTGACTAAACAGTGACTAAGCAGTGACTAATCAGTGACTAAACAGTGACTCGTAGCGCGACGAAGTGATTCAGCTTTTGCGTATAACTTATAGGTCGTCATAGGTATCCCTATCGTGCTCTTCTTTGAAAGGAGCTCGATGGCCAGTTTGTTCGCAGACTCATTTCCTTCCATTCTTGCGCTCTCTCTTCTTGGTGAACCCTGTTCTAGTCTATGCTGCTGAGTGACTGCTGCCTCATGCAATGTATGCCAGGAAATGTAATTTGCTCAGCGGCATTGTTGCCGAAGCAGCTCAGCGACGTAGTTGTCCCGACTCTTTGCTGAAATGAAATATTTTCAAATCTGTCTTATCCTAGATTCAAGCGCCAAACAAAGCAATCAATTTCCCCATAATATAAAACGATCTGTGAGATTTGGTGCGTTGTATTAAGATTGAAGTTGGTTTTGGATTTTCATTAAAATATGCAGAGAAGAAGGGAAATGAAGACGTGGTCTCTGTAAACGTACAGGAAATGAAATTATTGATTCATGTACACGCACACACACACACACATACTGACAGATACTCACCGAAAGTGAGGGACAAATGAAGATGACGAGAGACAGGGACATGACACCATATGAAAATCTGACAACAGACGAGGAAATAAGAAATTGAAAGCCTGAACATGCTCGAATACACACACTCACACACACACTTATGTGTGGTATGTCACACTTACCCAGCCATTGCAGCTGTATCTGTGGTAGCTGTTGCCATTCTGTGAGCAAGAACTGTTGCACGTTTTGCTATGTGGCCGTTGGGCGTGGCACACACACACACAACACACAACACATCAAATGACAAACGAGTTGCCGTTCGTTGCATTATTGAATGAAACGAAAAGACGCCACACACACACACATGCAATCCCAATGTAATTCTCGTTGTGTATATTTAATGAGCAAGGCGGAGCCTCAATTTATTGGCCTTTTGTACTTGGATATGGCAGGCCCGAAAGTGGGCAATGAAACGTGAAAAATGACTGCCAAATGACCAAACAAAAATTACATAAAAACACGAAGCAGAAAAACTCTTTTTCTTTAGGCCCATTAAAGACAGCTAGACAACTCCATTATGTGTGTGCTCTGTGTGTGTGTGTGTGCACAGTCACCAATAAAAGCATGCAAAATACAATAAAAGTTGAATATCTTCATTTTGTTCGGCTAAACTCGAGAAGGCTTTCTTTGACAAAGACTGAGGAAAAGGAATATTTTGTTATTTCTTGCTTGTGATTGTTGTTATTTGACAAATGGGGTATAAAATAGATTTTTTATTTGTACTGACTCGCTCAGTGTGAGCGAGCTACCTTTTATTAAGAATTTCTCATCCCTTAACTTCTAAGCTTAACTTAAGAATGTGTGTGTAGTCACATCCGTGAATGAAAATATTAAAATACATTCGTGCCTCACACGATGCATATTAAGTGGTGGAAACCGGATGACCTTTTCAAGTGGTGTGTCTAAGCCTTGACAGCAACCTGAGCTATGATAGGTTGTGAGATGTGAATGTGATATCTAATGCTACATTTGGTTTGAAGTCTCGTCCCATGCTCATCAATGGATAAACAAACGGTTTCCTTCAAATAAATTGGTTTACGGATGGTGGGTTTAAATACTGAGAAAATTGAGCAGCAATGGTCATCCACGGGCCCATTTGTGACCGTGACGCCAGGTTCGTTGTTCCTCTCAAAACCCAATATACAAGCACAGCGACTCTGTGATGTTAATATTGTGGATTGAACTTAAGTTAAGGGTCAAATTGGACATGGGAAATGGTTTTGTTTCGAGATATAAGTTGGAAAGCGGTCAGGAAGGAAGAGACACACACACCTCTCCAATCTGCGGAGCTCGCCCATAGTAAGGGGAGGCAAAGCAGTTGACTGCTTCCCATACACCGCTCCTTGGGAACATCGTAACGCAGACAGTAGCCACCAGCTGCGCTCGTGCGGTTGTGAAACGGCCGCAGCAGAAGGGGACGTAAGCTGCATCCTCCACTAGGCCTCCTTCACACCAGTTGCATTCTGGCGCATGTAGCCTCTGTAGCACCAGTGTTCACTGAGCATTTGGGTAAGGCAGTAGTTCACTTCTCCATGTTCCCGCTCGATTCACTCTCTTATGTTGGGGGGTTAAGGTGGTGCGTCCACCGGCCTTTGGTAGACCTAACCCAGCTGGACAGGCAGCTTAGGAAGCTTTCGTTCCTGGCTTCCTCGCGCGATCTGGATCTTATTGGCTATGGCTTTTGCTTTCAGTGGCAGGGTCTCTATCGGTAACCAGAGCTGCGTAGTCGGGCACTGTTCTGAAGACACAGCATACTCTCAGCGCGGCGCAGACACCCTTGCTGTAGCTGGGAAACCCCCCATAGCTTCTGATAGGTGCAGCGTACACTTAGCGTTGACTTAAGGACACTCGCTAGAAGCAGCCTACGCCCCTGTTTTGACCCTCTCGTGTTAAGCATGATCCTGTCTAGTGCTTCACTCTTGCCACTTGCAGAAATTTAGCCGCATGTCTAGCATGACACCTAGATACCGGATCGCCCACTTGGATCTGATTTTCTCGCTGCCGACTTGGATTTTAGCTGTCTCCATAGCCTTTCTGCTGCTGATAAGAACAGCCTCAGTCTTAAGAGACGCTTGGTCTAGACCAGGCATGCCCAAAAGCAGCACTCTCCAATACTCACAAAGAAAAACACCAATACCAATAACAAAATCGCATTAAATTGTTATTGGTAAGTTTGCTTGCGCGCGCAAACACCAATCAAAGAAGAGAACCAAACCGGTTTTTGTTCTACGCGACGCATACACACGAAATTGTTTGCATGTGTGTCGTTTTGTATACCTCGCGCCCTGCAATTACGGTGAAATTACAAAAACAAAGCGTACCCAAAGCGCATACGGCTGGGCATCGCTGGTCTAAGCCAACAGATGCTAGCCATTGCATTGTCCTGGCAAGTGCTTCATTCCACCTCCTCTCTGCCGTTACCAAATCGTCCACAAACCCGACTAGTTGTCTTAAAGAGGCAGTCTGAGGATGCCATCGTACATCATGTTCCATAAAAGCGGACCCAGAACTGAGCCCTGGGGTACACCTGCGGTGATATTATATACCTCAGTACCGCTGTCTGTCTCGTACTGCAGCTGTCTACCGTCGAAGTGGCTTAGGATAGCCTAGGTAGAGTACCCCTCTACGAAGTCAGCAAGTGAATATAGGATCTTACCCCATTATGCTGTGCCCATATATGTGAGCGCGCGTGTGTGTGTTTTTATACCCGTTACTCGTAGAGTAAAAGGGTCTACTAAAGTCGTGCAAATGTATGTAACAGGCAGAAGGAATCATTTCCGACCATATAAAGTATATATATTCTTGATCAGCATCAACAGCCGAGTCGATATAGCCATGTCCGTCTGTCCGTCTGTCTGTATGAACACCTAGATCTCAGAGACTAGAAGAGCTAGAGCAACCAAATTTGAAATGTAGACTCCTATTGTCTGCACGCAGATCAAGTTTATTTTCAATTTTTGCCACGCCCCCTCACGCCCCCGCAATTTGGAAAAAACGTCTTATCTTCTACAGTTTTGATGATAGATGGTTCGTACTTTCTAGAGATATCTAGTACTCAAAATTATTTATCGATTTGCTGAAGGAATGATAAAGATCGGATGAACGATACTCAAGTTATGAGCAAAAAACGATCAGTTAACACCCACCACCCACCCCACCCATAACCTAAGCATTGCGTTCAGCAGCAATCTTAGTGAGAGAGAGAGAGAGAGAGAGAGAGAGAGAGAGACTTAGAGAGCGCACTGTGTTGTGCGGATAATAAATAGCCGAGTTAAAAAATGTTGCATACTTTTCGGCTGACCCACCTCAGGCATACCTTAAGGCTATTAAACATTTGTTTCCATGAGTAACGGGTATATCGAAGTCGGTTAGAGCCGACTTTAACTTACGCTCTCGTTTTTTTTTGTTATAGGGGGGAAAGCATTGAAAGCCGGATAGTGTGGGACTTGGGACTACCTCACCAACTAAAACCACCCTTATTCTCCGTTTCCCTCTCGAGGTACCACCGCTAAGTATTCCTTAACGAGGGGGAGCTGTCATGAAAGCCTCAACTAGATACCTGTCTAGGACTGGAAGTCATTCAGCGCTGTCTTTCAGCGCGAAGCAGGGACTTAATTATTTGTGCTGCGAAATTGCTAAAAGCAGACCAATTGTTTTGCGAGCTAAGTAGAATAGCCATCAAGTCGTTGACTATGAATGGTCTCGCAATCTCTAGACTTAGCTCTTCCCGTTCAGCAGCGAATCTAGGACAGACAAAAAAAGACATGCTCAGCGTCATCAAGGATCCCTGCACAGTGTGTGCAAAAAGGATTAAACCTAAACAAGTAAGATTTAAAACATCCATGTCCCATCAGTGCTTGCGTCAGGTAAAAGTCGGTATGCCCGTGCGTCCTACTAACCCACGGCCTTAAGTCCGGTATTATCCGACTTGTCCATTGCCCGTTGGTAGCAGTTCTCCATCTCGACTCGGCCAAGTGGCGTGTTTCTGCTGCAGGCTTCTTTAGCAAGTAGGTCCAATGGGGCCATGCCTGCTGGGACCAGCGCACAGGAAAGCGCACCTGCGGTATGCAGATCTGCAGTCCCGGCCGTACGAAAGTACCTCCATTGCTGGTGCCCATATCGGTGATCCGTATAATATTATCGACTTCACCACGTTTGCGATAAGCATCCTGCTTCGCCAATATTCAACATCATTCCCGCTAACGCGGTTGAGTTCCTGGCAGCTTTCTCGCCGACATACTCCAGATGTTGCTTGAAGGTAAGCCTATGGTCCAATATTAGGCCCAGGTACCTAATTGCAGGCTTCGACCTTATTAAGCAGCTTCGGACTTCAATGGAGTCTGGTTCCACTATCTTCCTGCTACTGACTAGCACCGATTCCGTCTTGTGGGCTGCCAAACTCAGTCCGTTATCTCCATCACGTGCTGACTTCGACTTCTTCCACGTGTTTAGCGACTGAGATGACTGCAATGTCGTCAGCGAATCCCACTATTGTATAGCCGTAAGGTAGCGGTAGGCGAAGTACTGCGTCGTACATGACATTCCAGAGAGTTGGGCCTAGCACCGATCCTTGAGGTACGCCTGTAGACATCTTACGTTGCTTTTCTCCTGCTGCTGTATCAAATAGGAGTACTCGATTCATCCTGATAAGGTACTCAGACACTCGCAGCCGGTGTAGCGCTTCAAGTATGCTTTGCCAGCTGGCAGTGTTGAAGGCATTTTTGACATCCAGTGTGGTAATAAGGCAGTATTTCTTGCGTCCACCGCGACACCTGGTGCATTCGATAGCTTCTTGCGATTGCGTCTGTAGTGCTCAGCTTCTTTCTGAACCCGTATTGGTGCTCAGAAAGGTCTTCCCGTTCAATAGATTTCCAACATGTAGCATTTGTAATTCTAAACGTTTATGCAGAAAAAAGCTACACGCCACGTGTTAAAATGAGAACGCTACACGTAGCGTGTGTAGATCAGTTTTCTAAACGAAAAATGTATGAATTGAGTACTGATTTAGAGCTACATTTTTCATTTAGAATTTACACACGCGCTTGTAGGATTTCAATATCCACACGTCGCGTGTAGAAAACCTACACGTTCGTGTGGTATTTAGATTGCTGCATGAAAAATGTAGAAGTTATTTGGAAATAAGCTGATTTTCTTATGTTGTGTAGATTTTGCTTTTGCCCACGCAGCATTTAGCTTTTCAAAACGAGGCGTTTAGATATTGAAATACTACACGTTACGTGTACGATTTCTGCACGTTGCGTGTAGCTTACTGAACTCTACATTTTGCGTGTGCAATTTATTTAGCTTTGCCGTGCAGCCAATTTTGTTTTCTCTATGTAGAACAAGAAAGAAAGTCGGTCAAGCCCGACTATAACATACTCTGTACCCTTACACTCGCATTTGCTCAGGAGTCAAACGGCCAGTTAACACCCCGCGCACAACGCGTTGCGCTCTCTAAGTTTCTCTCTCCCTCTCTCTTTCTCTCTCGCACTAAGATTGCCTGTGTTGAACGGTTAGGGTATGTTGCTGTGGTTGTTGGTGGGGGGGTGGGTGGTGTTAACTGGCGGTTTTTGCCCATAACTTGAGTATCGTTCCGATCTTAATCATTCCTTCAGCAAATCGATAAATAATTTTGTTTGCAAGGTATCTCTAGAAAGTAACTAAAGTAACGAACGATCTATCTCCAAAACTGTAGGAGATATGACGTTTTTTCCAAATTGCGGGGGCGGGAGGGGGCGTGGCAAAAATTGAAAATAAACTTGATCTGCCTGCAAGTATAAGAAATATATGTCCCATACATGTCAAACCTCTATCTCTTACCATCTTGGAGATCTCTTCGTTCATACGGACAGACAGACGGACAGACGGACATGGCTATATCGACTCGGCTGCAGATGCTGATCAAGAATATATATACTTTATAGGGTCGGAAACGATTCCTTCTCCCTGTTACATACTTTTGCACAAACTTAATATACTCTATGTACCTTCGGTACAGAGTATAAAAATGTTGTCTTTGCTACAGATTTCTTTGGCTGCGATTTTGTCTTTGCATATTGTATTTGGAGTCAGCCGCTTTTAACATTTGCCATAGCAGCTGGTGGGTTGTGAATGTCTGTGGTTGCGTGGAAATGGAGGGTGAGAAGAGGGGATAACCGTGACTTAACAGTCACTTTACCGTCACTTAACAGTGTCTTAACATAGACTTAATAGTGACTTAGCAGTCATCCATCTATTAATCAAAGTAGTTTGGCAATTATAATTAGGTAGCCGCCCCTCACGCTGCCATCATTGGAACAGCGCCTAGTTCTAACGCCCATCTCTATTACGATATTTAAATTAATGGCACGTGTCCACCTCCATATAAAGAACAGGAAGAAGCAGAGAGATGCATATGCAAATGTGTGTGTTGCAACTTCTTTATTTTTTTAGCCGGTAAGCGCCATGTAATGTAGCTCTGGTTGTGTGCAGACTATGTATGAGGTTTTCCACGCGTTGTGGACTTTCGTTTGCCACGCGTTGTGGACTTTGTGTTGAGATCGAGTATATGTAGGTAGACTCAGGCTGGCATCAATTGCAGTTGTAGCAGGTTGCTTGTGGTCGATCAGGTATGGGGATCGTTTTGCATGAACATGGGCCATGATGAAAGATGCGATAAATATCTATATTCAGCTGAGCGAGGTACTTTCATAAGTAGGAACGATCGTCTGGCAGGCTGCGTACAATGTAAGATTTGAAAAATTGTTTAGATGCTTAACCAACGTGAGATCGATTACATTTAGGTAGGTGCAGAGTCGACTGCGTGCAGTGTGAAATCAGCGGGATTGTTGACTGATTGACCAATGTTGCGATTGTGGACATAGGACTGGATGTGGGTGTAAGACTGGCTGGTCGAGAAATGTTTTTCACACGTGGAAGATATTGGCTGCAACAGTATGCTTACGGATGGACTTGCAGATCCGGATACATGCAAGCAGGGGGCGACAGACAGGAGGTTGGTGGACAGCAGGCGTGGGCAGCGGTCGGTGTCATGCTAGTAAAATGAGCGCTGCAGCCGACGCACATATGTACTTGTATGAGAATTCTGGCAGTTTCAGCAATGTACATATGGGTACATGTGCTATCGCGCCACATCTATATGTGTATTAGAGGCTACGCCGCCGTCAGCTGGCTCTGTGCAAAACTGCTTTAAAGAATCAGCGAAAAGCTATGAATGGAATTACCCAAACGGCTTTTAAATATGAAAACAAAGTATTGAAGAATCGACAGACGACTTTGATACCAAGTCGATGCATTCGCTTGAATCAGAATTTAGATCATTCTTAGACTACACTTTTACTACAGGGTGACTCAAAAGTATTTACCCCAGACTTTTTTTCTCAAAATTTTATAAAAATCTATCTAAACTTTCACAAATTTCAACAAATTCTGGTCATGGACTGAAAGCATCTTTCCTTCAAGACGCCCAAGATGAAATAAAAACTTAATGGTTCGACTTCTTTGTGTGGAATTGTAAAGGCCATATGCCAGATTAAGCTCTAAGGACCTTCACAGGTCCCACACAAAACAATGGCTACGCCTTTCACACTCCTTTCCCCCCTTTCTGCCTATCATAATCCAGCAGTTAACAAAATCAGTTCGTCCGTCACTAATTTGCTTGGGTTAAATCTAAAAATAAAGCAAAAACGGGCAAAACAAAGAAAAAGAAACCCAGAAACAAAGAGAACAGCAACTGTCCTAATTTGATATACATAAAAGGTTCCTTCAATCACCAACCGTCCCCAACCACAGCCACTCCTTGACACTTGACACTGGGGAAAATCAAATTACACTCCAATGTCGGTTGGTCACCGACTGACTTTAAAGCGATGCCTTACCATGTTTTGGCTGCTTTAAGGCTTATGTTTAATTCAGGCAAATCATTTTTGCATTACAAAACGAAGCGAACGGATGCAGGCGACCATGCGACGCCGCCGGACCACGGCCTGAGAATTATGCAGCACGGAGGCACAAAGGAATACAGAAAATAATAAAAAAGTGAGCAGCCAGAGTCGTACCACCCACCCACACACACACACACAGTGTCCTGCAGGAATCTGAGCTCTGGAACAAAAGAAAATATCTTTCATTAACTAATTAGCTTACTTTTTATTTTGCCTTTGGTGTGACTGGCCGGAGCGTAGCTGGGGTCCTGTTCCTTATTGAATCTGTGGTGGCTGTGCTTTTGTTTTTACTCCGCCTGCCAAAAGGATAACGAAACATAAAACACAACTACTTTTGCGTTTGCTTTTGCCTTTGCGCTCGCCCTTTGTTATTTTACGCTTTACAATTCTTTTGGAAATGGCAGCAAAAATTTGTTCAGCCTGCTGCTCCATCATCAACGTTTGCCTCGTCGTCGTCGTCGTCGTCGTCGTTGCCATACACTTTGATTAAAGTGAAAATAAATGAGGGTCGTAGGCAACTGCTGTTTTGGTCTTTTCCAGTGTCTGGCCCCAGCCCCTTCTTTTGTTCTCTCGGCTCTTTGCTGCAGGCAACTTCATTAGATGGCGCTAGAACAAATACATGACGAGACTGAGGAGCTGGAGCCGGAGCTGGAGCAGCAGCCCTGAGCCTAAGCCTGAGCCTGAGCCTGAGCCCATTGCCAACCGCTTTGCCTACAATTTAAAATGCGCACAGTTAAGCGAAATTCATTTTGCAGCAGACGCTTGTCCAGCCATCAGACGCCAATTAGTCAAAGCCACTTTGCTTGGAACAAATTTGAAGTTGATTCGATGAAAGTGAACAATTTTGTGTATGGAATATACCCAAAATAAAAGTGATGCTCAAAATTATACAATTTAGTCATCAATTTACAACTATTGAGTATCAAGTTGATATTTTTGATATTAAAACAAAGGGAATCAAACTGAATCGTATTTCGGTTCTGGTACGTACCGAAACTTATGTTTCTGTTCTGTATGGTTCTGTTTTGGTTCTAACATTATTTCGGTATTCGATTCCGTAAAGAAAAATCGGTCATTGAACTAGAGTCCTTTCGATTTCTAGGCGAAGACATAGATATTAGAAGATTTGCTCTATCTCCCCACACGACAGCTCCATACGTGAGCATCGGTCTCACCATCATGAGGTAAGCCTGACGATTCTTCGGCTAAGCTCCTGCCCTAGTACACTTACTGAGTGTAGACTCTATGTGCTGGTCAAATCTTAGCCAGTTGTCGAAGACAACGCCAAGATATTTGACCTACTTTTCCGGTGTTATGAGGCTGCCAGAAAGACGCATTCTACTGAGTTTGTATCTTCTAGTGAACGGTACAACGAAGGTTTTTGCAGGGTTTAGGTTGGACTATGTCACATAGGATTTTCTTCGTACTTTCCTTTTGCAAGGATAACGATATCATCTGCGTATACCTGACATGTTATGCCCTGGGACGCGAGTCTCTCCACAAGTAGGCTCCACAACAGTGGGGAGAGTACTCCTCCCTGAGGGCATCCTCGAGTTGTGCTTACTGTGATGGATTTTCCACCTTAAACTACAGTGGCTTCCCTGCATTGTAGAAGTGAATCTATCCATCTGCCTATTGTTAGGTTTATTCCTCTTCTGAATATGGCATTCTTGAAAGCACTATGGGATGTGTTAGCAGAATACACTTTAAATTATATTAAAATGATCCAAAAGACAGAGAAAATTGCCAATTTTTTATGTGTGATAATTAGACATCGAATTTTATGCACTTTTTTAAATGAAGTTTGATTAATATGATTTGTAAGTATAAAAATCATTTTGCCAAGCTCTGCCCCAGTTGGCAGAATTTTTACTTGCACCAAAAAGAAACAGACTAGGTGACGAAATATTCGAAACTCATGTTCTGTTTAAAAAGGAACATAGTATATAACAATTTTTATACTTTGTACCAAAGGTACACAGAGAATATTAAGTTGTAACAGGTAGAAAGAATCATTTTCGATTCTTAATCATCATCAACAGCCGAGTCGATATAGCCATGTCCGTCTGTCCGTCCGTCTGCATAAACGCACAGATCTCTAAGATGGTAAGAGATAGAGGCTTGACAAGTATGGGGCATATATTTCTTATAGTTGCAGGCAGATCAAGTTTATTTTCAATTTTTGCCACGCCCACTCCCGCCTCCGCAATTTGGAAATAACGTCATATCTCCCACAGTTTTCATGATAGATGGTGCGTTTTTTCTAGAGATATCTAGTAATCAAAATTATTTATCGATTTGCTGAAGGAATGAGAAAGATCGGATGAACGATACTCAAGTTATGAGCCAAAAACGGCCAGTTAACACCGCGCACCGCGTTGTGCGCTCTCTACGTTTCTCTCTCTCTCTCTCTCTTTCTCTCACTAAGGTTGCCTCTCTTGACTCGTAAGCAAATGCGAGGGTAGTAATGGTACAGAGTGTGTTATAGTCGGGCTTTCTTGTTTTTGTAACATACAACGATGTAGTTGTACCTTCGCCGAGCAGATGGGGGCTGTAGACATATGTCGCGGAGCATGTGCTTGATCCGGCTATCTTCGTCGGCAATTAAAAGGGGGTCAAGGGAATAACATGTGCTACTTGCTCGTTGGTTAAATATTTAATTTTAATATCACGTGCTAAAAAGGGAAGCCTATCAATTAGACTTGGATGGAAGAGAGAGAGAGTAGGAAAAGGAGTTAGAAGAGAAAGGTACATTTAAAAGTTTAGCGGTGCACACTGTGGTGACATTACTTCACGTCCGCTACTCATGATTTCCGGAAGATAAAAGAGATTTACTCAAAATTCAATTTAAGTTTATTCTTAAAGATCAACATTTTTGTTAAGTAAGATATGCATTGTGAAAACTTGGATCAAAACTAAACTAAACTTAGAGCAAGGAAATTTAACTTATGTATATCTATATTCTTTTCTTTTTTAGTGTTTGTTAACTTTTCTAAACACTGTTCATATCAAATATTTAAACAAAAAAATATATCTTATAGTTGTGCGCAAGAGGATTTCAAAACCATGCTGCAATAGAAGGTGGATAAATAAATATTGACAGTTCGTCTATTAAATCAGAAACAACACAAATAATATTCAGGTTAAGAGAGCCACATTTGGTTCTTGATTCAAGCCAACACTTCTTGTTCAAACATTATTAACAGACATTTTACAAGCTTTGAGTCCAGCGGTGAAAGATCTTTCTCCGGTGACGTAGAGCTGCATGGGTAGGTTTAAATTTTAGATTTTGCGTTTAGGTACATGGGTAATGGGGGTGGGATTGCCTTCAGTGAGCGAAACTTCGCGATATTCTTACACTTGCATTTTACTTTAATATGATCATTGAAACACTGTTGTGGCGACACACATCTATAAGAGCATGGATTAAAGTTCTCTTGGCACTTAATAACTTGGTATTTAGGGCTATAACAAAGTAATTAACACCAGTATCTACTACGCTTCTACACTTTTCTGGCCAATGACCACAGCAATAAGAGATGCGCTTTCATTTCGAGATAGCCTTTTTGTATTGATAAGGCACGAGAACTATTTGGCTCACGATACTCGCACACACGTACACTGAATGTTGAACAGCATTGGTGAGTTATGACGCTGGAACTTTTCGCGGGGAAAAACTGGCTTTGGAGAATAGCCTGACGTAACTGTGTTGATAGCTGCAGATCACGCTAGGCTCCAAAATGTGGGCAGATCCACCTCTAAGAGCTGCAGAGCTAAGTCGGTTGAGAATGAAGGCGATAAGCGTACCAGAAATCTTCTGCTTAAAACCTATTTTACAGGAAGCAATGATGGTGATTTTGAATATTTGATGGAGTATCTGAAACTACTGCAGCCAATAGCAGAGGCCATTGATTTTTTGCAAGGGGATAAAGGAATGATGTTTGGATACTTACTACCTACTTTGGCTACAATCCATACTAAGCTAAGCTGCAGACTCCCTTGAGCCATAAACATATAAGAAGTACGGCTAATATCTTAATGAAAGCGGTTAAAGCCCGATTTAGCAGATTTTTAATTTGGACAAATCCGTTGAAACTGCCATTGTAGCTTCCGTTCTTTGTCCACAAATAAAATGTATGTGGGTTAAGGCCTTAAATCCTAGTTTCGATATTGGAACTGAAGCTGAGCTTCAATTCTAAACGTCTGGGAGACGAGAATTTTGAAATGCTTGTGCTATTTAAAGTTAACGACTTATAAAAACAAATATAGCTAACTAAAACTAGTATTGTATTTAATAAAATGATTGTACTCTATGGGGTCTAGTATGCTGCCTTCTGTCTGTTATTGCGAGTAAAGGGTATAAAATCTTCTCATAATACAAACAAAACATGCTTTTTAAGTTAAGTCAATTCTGTTTTAAATCAAATAACTGAACATACAAATTTTCTAATTCACTTGAATTGAAACAAAATCAATTCAATTCTTTTTTTTTTGTAAGTGAATTAAATCAAAATGAATTCAATTCTAATTTTGGAAAAAATTTAACTACGTTTTTTTTTTAGTATAGGGCAGGCTTCCCCAAAAATAGAGGATAGAAAATGTGAAAATGTTTTTTAGAAGTGCTGACAGCGACAAACTTTCAGGGAGGAATGATTTCGGCAAGCATTCGTCTCTCGTGCATGTAAATTAACGAACGCGCTCGGCCCCCAGGGGCTATGGCTGGGGCTTAAAGAATGCAACAATTTGGGGAGCCCAAAAAAGTAGACTATGAAATCTCTTCACCTTTTTTTCACTTTATTATTTCTTGTCCCTTGAGAGTTTATTTTTATGTCTAGTTCTCAATTTTCTGCCTGAAATCAAAATCCGTTTCGTGGAGTCAGTTGAGCTTGAACAAGTGAAAGCTCTTTGCCCTTTGTGGTTGTTCTTTTTTTTTTTGTTTCTTTTGCTTTTTATTTCATTTTGTGCTCTTTTGGCCTTCTCTGCTCTGTTGTTTCTGTTTTTTTGGTCAATTTGGACGCACTTTACTTTTATGATGATTATGATGCTTATGCTTAAAAAATCATTTCAAAATGACAGGACAACCCAACCTACTTACTTACACCACAGCCAGCGCAGAAAATTGAGCGTGCAATTTGGCTTTTCTTGTCAATAATTTTCCATTAGAAAGAAGCAACAAAAAAAAGCAATGCGTTGGCATAAAAAAAAAAGGGGCAAGCACTGCCCAGAATGGTAGTAGATGACACAGCTGCTCTCTCATACTCTGGGCGGGGAGGACAACGACAGCGACAGCGACACTTCTGGTTCATTGAAGCATAAGAAATTCTCGAATGAATCGCTCTGTTGACGCTTGAGTAGACTTGAAGCGATAAGCGGTTTTTGTGCCATATACAAAAATAATATCTAGAGAGCCTTAAAGCTTTAAAAAAAAAAACCAAGGGCTCGTCCGGGAATCGAACCCGGGACCTCTCGCACCCGAAGCGAGAATCATACCATTAGACCAACGAGCCTTGTTAAGGGGTGGGCAAATGAACCCAATTCTCTCGAATTGTCAAACTTTTGGACATAAATTTCAATTTTTCTCTCCTTTCTCTTCAATTGTCGGGGGACTTTTTCGGGTGCGAACTTCTCCGGGGCTAATGGAAATAATCAAATGTCATGCTGATGTCGCATAAAACAAAACTTCTGACCCTCGACTGGGTGTACCTGTTCATTGACAGTTTTCTGACATTTTAAGTTTGGCCTGAGCTCGAGCAAGCATATGGACAACGAGTTGGCCATAAAAATGCTTATCTGCTGACAGCAGCCTGGACATGGCACAGCCAGTTCCCCGAGCGAACTAAATGTGAAACCAATTTGCTTATCTTCTCAAAAAATATAAAAATAAAATAATAATTGTACATAAAATTCCCAAGGAGTCGTCCTCCTCATGTGTGTGCGTGTGTGTGTGTGTGTGACCTTGGCAAACTTTCCTTTCTCAATCTCTTCGCATGCGACTCTCTCTACTGGCTGGCGTTGAAAATAATTACACTTGCTGATTTATTGAGTGTCGTCGTGTTGTCGTGTCGTGTGGCCTGCCAGCTAGGAAATGCCCTCCCAATGTACGTACGGATGTTGTTAATGAGCCACGACATTGGATTGCAGCAGGCTCTCGGCCCCAGTAATTAGCTACTCTCTACCCTCTTGGGTGTCGGGTCATAGTTGTTGTTAGTGGGATTCAATGTACAAGTTATACAACATTGCCATTTGAGCAGCTGTTTTCACATAATAAAATCCCCTTGGAAGGACTTCAAATGAAGAAAATGTATCTTACACAGCAACAACTATATGAAATAGGGAGATGAACCCGATTTTTGTTTGTGTGTGTGTGACACCGCCAACTATCCCTTTGCGCGACTTGCGAAATGGGCTTGGGCACCCCTGATTTAGATCGCATAAGACGTATAATTAACTGCTGAGCAGTCGTGTAAGAGGACTATTGTAGGGAAGCAGGATTAGATGGCGATCATCATAGCATAAGCTTGTTTTGTATGTATTTTCCTTTAAATTATAGATGGAGTACAATAGATGCATCATATGTAGATAAAAGTTATAGTCTTAAACTAGAAATTGGGGGAGGAGGAGAAAAAAGCTGAGCATTCAGTGTAAGCGGCGTGTTTACACTTGGACGGGGGAAGGACTGCCCGCTTAAACTGAGCGAAAGAGGAATTGCCTATAGTCTTTTCAGAAAGGAAAACACAAGGAAACAGAAACGGGTCGTATAAGACAACTTAACGAAATATGGCCCTATGGAGTTTCTTTACCTTCCATCTTTTCTACTAAGCCAAGGAATGCATTTTGCGTGTGATACTTGTTTGATTGGAGTTTTTGGTTACTTAAGTCTAATCATATTCATGACTTGATTCTCGTTTCGCAATCAGATAAGGAACCGTATGCTCTGATTCTACTGCACTCTCTTAATACACCGTGGGAGTCTAGAAAAGGCTGGAGATAGCATTTTCCACTAGATAATGGAATACCTTTCTTTGACAAAAAGTCTTTTATATTCATCATAAGCATTCATGGATAAGCAGCTACAGGAAATAAGTAAGCTCGAGTGTTGGGCTTAAAGTTATAATCTTGACTTTTATTCGCTATCGTAGAGAGTTTGAGCTGATCGTCTTGTGCTCTCAAAATAGACTCGCCTTATACACGAACTTGGAATAACTTTAAGTCCACATTCCCGAATTTATTCCCGATATTATTATAAAAGTCGACATAGTTTCAAACTTTTTCTAACCTTATAGAGGGATATTAAAATTGTACAGATGTTTGTAACGCATAGAAGGAAGCATCTCCGACCACTTAAAGTGTCTATATTCTTGATCAGCATGACGAACTGAGTTCATATAGCTATATCCGTCTGTTTCTATGCTATCTCCTCCGTCAGTTTTAAAGCCATCTTAACCAAACTTTGCACGACGTCCTTAGGTACAAAGACGACTATATCATATAGCTGCCATAGAAACCATCGGTCGAAACAGTAGTTTTAGTTAGAAAAACATATTTGTTTTCAACACGAATGTGCCCAAACCTCGTATTCATAAGTTTTCTATGCTTTCACATAATCCCACCAAGTTTGATGAAAATCGGACAACTATATAGTATAGCTGCCATACAAAAGTTAGTTCTAAAAAAAAGTCTTATTGGGAAAAACTTTGTTGTTATCAATGCTATCGCTGCCGAACTTGTTGCTGATCAGTATTATATACTACCACACAATTTTGCCAAGTTTGATCCAAATCGGATGACTATAGCATATAGCTGCCATAGGAACGATCGGTCGAAAAAGTTGTTCCAGTGAGAAAAAATTTTTTGTTTTCAATGCAAACGCCCCCAAACCTCGCATTGATCAGTTTTCTATGCTTTCACATAATCCCACCAAGTTTGATGAAAATCGGACACTGTTTTTGCCAACCACCACCAATCTACAACACTTCCTCAATTCAATGGGATCCCTCAAGGGTCACCGCTTTCTTTAATTTTATTCCTAATTGCTTTTAACAAACTAAGCCACACCATAGACAAGCACAAACAATTTAATTTCTGTGCATACGCAGACTATTATCATATAGTAAAAAAATTGAATAAAAACACGCAAATAGACATAAACCCACTACTAAGGGATATACTCTCCTGGTGCGACTACTCAGGAGCAATCCTTTCCCTTTCTAAATGTAAGCACCTGCACATTTGTAAAAAACACTCCTGCCGAATACAAATCTACACTTCATTAATCCAAATTACCAACACCAACACACTAAAGATTCTTGGAATCACTTTCAATAAAAAATATACCTGGAATGACCACATTTCTAACCTCAGCACCTCACTTTCCCACAGACTTAACATAATAAAATGTCTCTCCAACAGCAAATACAACTGCAATCAGCTTAGCGTATTAAATGCCGTGAACCAGCTTATAATGTCAAAAATAGATTTTGGCCTATTCCTTTACGGGAACGCCCCAACCTCACAACTCCAACAAATCAAATCCCTGTACCACTCCGCCATCAGGATCACCCTCGGTGCTTTTCGATCTACCCCGATAAGCAACCTACTGTTTGAAACAAAAATTATGCCAATAGATATTCGAATCAAACTCTCCACAGCCAAACTCATAAAGCCAATTCTCCTGTCCCACAATTCACCTTTGAAAAAAGAATAACCCCAAAGTACCATCCGCTTTGCAACGCTGCATTCAAATTACCATCAACCTTGGTCTACCAAACAAACCTATACCAGTCACTAAGAACTCAAGTCCACCTTGGATTGATTTCTCCTCCTCTATTAACACTTCACTTCACCTTCTACCAAAATCGTCCACTCCACCTTCAGTTTACCAACAAAAATTCCTCGAACTCAAAAATTCTCTCCCCTCATACAGATTTATATACACTGACGGATCAAAATCCGACAGAGCAACCTCCTTTAGCGTAGTTGAAAATGAAAACTGCCATAAACATCTCTTACCCCTATACAGCTCAATCTTTTCAGCTGAAATAAACGCTATCTACAACGCAACTTTTATAGCTCAACACTACCCTCAACCAACCGCCATTTGTACCGATTCATTGTCTTCTATTGAAGCCATTTCCAACCCCCACAACAACCTATACTACCCATCTGCCATTAGGCAAATTCAAAAACAAGACAAAACAAAAAAACAAGCTTAAGTTAATATGGATCCCCGGCCACTGCGGAATCACTGGCAATGAATCCGCTGACAAAGCCGCTAAAGAATGCTTCTCCCTTCCGCTCACTTTTCATAACAACTTTAATATCACCGACATGCTCAAATATATTAAAACCCACTTTAAATCCGAACAAGCTCGACTATTTAACAACACCAACTCACATTACAAATCCTTCAATTAAATCAAAAATACCATTTACGACTACGGCCAACTACGGTCAAATATGACTATCCACCGTCGAATATTCTCCAAAATAATTCGCCTTCGCTTAGGACACACCAACCTCACGAACAGCTATTCTATTCAGCCAACCACGCATAACCCCAACGTGCAGCTTCTGGAACAACTCACTATCAACACTCCAACACATACTTGTCGACTGTCCCCACCTCCAACTCCACAGATCTCTGTTCCCAACAAACAATAATCCCTTAAAAGCAATTTTTGATCCCAACAGCCACAACATAAATGCAATAGTCCAATTCCTACAAAATACAAACTTAATTAACTTACTATAAATTCTTACCTTCAATTCACCTTCTCTCTACCACTATCCACGCCCTTTATAATTATAAGTACTAGTATTTAATTTGTAAATAATATATATTCACTTATTGATAAAAATTAAACCCAAATGATGTAAAAAATAAGCTTAAGGCCGTGAAGCTATTGCTTTAAACCCTGTTCGCCTGCAATTTAACACTGCCCTCGAACATAATATAAATAAATAAATATAGTATAGCTGCCATACAAAAGTTATGTCTGAAAAAAAGTCTTAGTAGGAAAAACTTTTTTGTTTTCAATGCAAACTCCCCCAAACCGCGCATTGATCAGTTTTCCATGCTTTCACATAATCCCACCAAGTTTGATGAAAATGGGACAACTATATAGTATAGCTGCCATACAAAATATAGTTCTGAAAAAAAGTCATAGTGGGAAAAACTTTTTTGTTTTCAATGCTATCGCTGCCAAACTTGTTGCTGATCAGTTTTATATACTACCACACAATTCTGCTAAGTTTGATTCAAATCGGATGACTATAGCATATAGCTGCTATAGGAACGATCGGTCGAAAAAGTAGTTTTTGTGAGAAAAAGTTTTTTGTTTCTAATGGTAGCGTCTTTATACTTTCCAATTATGAATTTTATCAGTTTACACACAATTTTGTGAAGTTTGGTTGACATCTGAAGAATAGATCGTATAGCTGCCATATAACAATCTGACTAGCAAATGATCAGAGTAATGGCGCCATCTATTGCTGCGTTTGGGAAATAACTCAGCTAAGAATGTTCGATAAAAATCATTTAAAACCTTACTTTATATAAAGTATACAAGCTACAAGGGTATATAAACTTCGGTCGAGCCGAAGTTAGCTTTCTTCTATTTTTAATCTTAGAGTAAGCCCGTCATGAGCTTGGAAATTCAATTTCGACTTCCAGGATATTCAAGCTTTTAAGGCTTGGGCCAATCTTTTCGAACTTGTATCATTCCAAATGAGCTTACTTCCATCCCTTTCGAGATCACATGACAAATATAAGTAGCATTTCAGATATGCCGCTACAAACGATGGCGATGGCGCTGTGCGTTGAGATGGTCGTGGGTTCCAATTCCAGTTGAGGCCATATATTTCTATATATTTCTTTGTATTTCAAAAGTTTTAAATAAACCAAAACCGGGTGTGGGTCTTGAAGTGTTTAAGGATGTTCTTTGGAATATAGAGCAGGAAAACAAGGGACATAGCGTTTGAGAATTGCAGCAAAGCCTTAGCGTGCTTTTGAAAGTGTTCTGAGCAAGTTAGTTTAAAAGACTTTATGAATAGTTTAGATTTAGTTTTTCAGCATATTTTTGATTAAGGAAAGATCATAAAAAGTGTTCTTAGATGACAAAACAAATTTTGTGTGTTTCAAAATATTGGAATATGTGTGCTTGCTTGAATACACAGAGAAGTTAATTGGCGCCATTTACATGTACATTTATAGATTTTCAATAACAGCGTTTCATTCCTCGTGACAACAATCTGTGACCCATAATAATAGAGAGAGAGAGAGAGGGAGACTTCTGACATTTAGCCCGGGTGTTGTTCCTTTCTATTACAATTCTTTATTTCCCTTGTATTTATTGTTGGGACCGGAAATGACACTCTCCAACCGGTTGCTTTGCCTTGGCTGTGCTTTATGGATTGCGTGCGGTTGGCGCATATTCAAAAGCATCGCTCAACCGAAAGTGAAATTAATTACTCGACTTGGAGTTCAACCGAGTTGAGTTGAGTTGCTGCTGGCGTAATTAATGAAAAAGGCAACCAAAGCACACGCTTATGGACACGCACACACACACACACACACACACACATTCATATATTCTTGTGCCAAAATTTCATTAGAACAAACATTTTGGCAGCTGGCAGCATACTCGTGCGCCCAAAAGCACAAGGCAAAGGCACATCTGTCCCCCCTACAATGGGGCGAGTATCTCATATCTCTTTGGCGAGAAACATGGTAAAAACATGGCACGCTACACGCTAAACACGCGTGACGAACAATATGTACACTGGTTGAGGGATTTACGATCAATTTCGAATGAAAAAAGAAAGAAATTATGAGCAAAGTTTATTTGAATGAACTTAACTGTCTCCCCTTTACCTACGGCTCAGAGCTTTCTTTCGATAAAGGTCAGGTTATTAATGATTTTTGGGGCTCCCACAAAAAGTTGAATATTAATTTACCCTCACACCAAACTGTCTGGCCAATCTTCACAGCTCACTTTGCAAACCAAATAATGAGAGGGTATTTAACCCATCTGCTTGGCGGTCAGCTCCTATTACTTTTGACTTTTTTTTTTGACTTTTTTGGTGAGGAAGGGGAATCTCAAGTGCGGCAGCCACCCCGCCTTGGTCATACTTAGTCTCATTAGGCAACAACGAGCCATCTTTTAATTATGGGCCAGTGACTAAGGCGGCTTTAATCAGCGTCAATTGGCAAATACAAAAGCGGAAATTGCAAACTGTGTAAAGCGAAACGAGAGGAGAGTGGGGGCAGGGCAGGGCAGGGCAGGTGCTGGCCGGGCGGTGGATGTACAAAAAGGAGAAACACAAAAACCTTTTGCTAATTTAATTAAATTTCACAATTTTCGCTGGCGCTTTTTGTAGAATAATTGGCAATAAATTGATTAAAGAGTTAATTAAACATGCGGGAAATGGGTGGGAGATGGATTGATAATTGCATTTGCTGAAAACCAACTACATACAAATCTAATCTTGGTTTTTGTGGCGTTTTCTTACACTAAATTTTTGAATTGTTTTTGTTGTTGGTATTGTTCCAAACTGACTAACAAAGCATTTTACAGCACAACTTTGAAATTTGATTAGTTTTTGCCATATAATTAGGTGAAAGCGATTCAATTTGAATACAATTTTTAACATTTTCCAGCACTGATTCCTTTTTTCCGAAAAAAAACTCTACGAGCATTGATTTTTAACGGTTTTCAAACTATTTTAGCACTAAACAACACTTTTTTCAATCTCGAGTATTGTAATTATACTTTTTATTCTGTTGTTTTTTCAATAATTAAGCATTGTACAACACTTTTACTAACAAAGTTATTTTATTTCCATAGTAAGGCTATTTGAAGACAATTTGCAATGCAAACTTTTTTATTTTGCAACACTACTCCGACTTTTATTTTGACGTTGTACAGCACTGCTGAATTTTTTCTTTTTCATTTCAATTGGTGCTACTATTTCATTTAAATAGCAATCTTAAGACGATTTTTAGTGCAATATTGAACATTTATTTCGTTTAAAGGTTTATCTTTAGACGATTCTCTAACTTTTACAACACTACTCCAACTTTTGTTTCTACATTTTACAATATTTGTCTTATTTGCACCAAATAAGTGGCGATTGGTGATCCTATTTCATTTATATGTCTATCTTAAGACGATTTTCAATACAATTTTGAACATTTATCAACACTACTGTGACTTTTGCTTCTACATTTTACAATATTTTCTTGATTTCCACCAAATTGTTTGCGAGTGGTGATCCTATTTCATTTATATGTCTATAATAGACGATTTTCAGTACTATTTTGAAGATTTTACCACACTACTCTTACTTTTGTTTTTACATTTTACAGCATTTTGTTTATATTTACCAAATTAAACTCGAGTGGTGATCCCATTTCATTTATATGTCCATCTTAAGACATTTTTTAATACTATCTTGAACATTTTACAACACTACTGTGACTTTTGATTCTACATTTTACAAAATTTTCTTTATTTTCACCAAATTAAATTCGAGTGGTGATCCCATTTCATTTATATGTCTATATTAAGACGAATTTCAATACTATTTTGAACATTTAACAACACTACTCTGACTTTTGTTTCTAAATTCTACAATATTTTCTTTATTTTCACCAAATTAGTTGCGAGTGGTGATCTTATTTCATTTATATGTCTATATTAAAACGATTTTCAATACAATTTTTAACATTTATTTCATTTATATGTTTATCTTTAGACGATTTTCTACATTTTGCAGCACTACTCCGACTTTTGTTTCTTCATTTTACAATATTTGTCTTATTTGCACCAAATAAATTTCAATTTGTGATCCTATTTCATTTATAAGACATCTTATGGCGATTTTCAATACAGTTTTGAACATTTTGCAACACTACACCGACTTTTGTTTCTACATTTTACTATATTTTTTTTATTTCCACCAAATTAGTTGCGATCGGTAATAAGATTTCATTTATTTGTCTATATTAAGACGATTATCAATACTATTCAGAACATATTGCTTCAACATTATGCAACACTGCTCAATATTGTCTTTATTTGCACCAAACCAGTTTCGAATACTGATACCATTTGATTGTTAGACTTTTCTTAGGCGTTTTTCAATAATATTTTAGGCAGTTCTTAGAACTTCGGCAGTTTATTTTTGCATTTTACACTCCACTCTATATTTTTCTTAAATGTGGCAAAGTAGTTTTTAATAATGTGTTTTTCAAAACTATTTCATACAGTTTTGTGACGAACGCGATCAAGCTGGTTTACGTCTCAGAAGCAGCTCTGTCTAAGCTTGGCGGCTGTGCTCAGGGCCTGGGCGTGGGTGTTTGCTTCTGGAGCAACGCAAGCATCACCTTAATAAAAAGTTACAACAGATATTAATTACAACATTTTGGAATAGCAATTGGGTATGTCCGTACAACGATCGCTGTTTCGAGAATAACCAAATTCTCTCATCAGCGGACTTGTTTTGCTGTTCACACTTCAAACAAACATCCAGTTAGTACTTGTTGGTTTGTGTTGGTTATAAAAAGGCTTATAATCAACCAAAGAAGACCTTGAGCTAGCCAGTTGTAACATTGACTATATATGTAATAGATATCGTCTCGGATGATCCCCCAATCATGATGCCCTAGTCGAAGGCAACGGCAATAATTAGTAGGCGTAGATAAAGGGCATTACAAGGAATAAAAAAATTGAGCTTTAGTTATCTACTTATCCAATCCTTTAGGAAGAAATGGCACAATGTTAATAAGAGCTGATGGAGCTCTTGGCAGGCCCAATGGGGGAGTCTTGCGCCACTATGTGGCCGAGTACTTCAGTTGTGTCACAGATGGGAAATTCAGCGCTGCAGCAGCAGCGAGGGTACCAACTGAGGTCGCAGGCAAACCACTACAGGTGTTTAGATTATATAATCGCTGCCGTGGAAGACGTCTGCCGAGGTTGCTGACAAGGCTGTCGCGGACGCCAAGTAAAGGCTATCAACCAAACCAATTCTGCTGCCAGTAGCTATGGGGAGTCGTGGGTGGCCCGCACATTCATCGAGACCCGTAGAAGGCTCTGGAGAAAAATTTTTGGGTTTAACATTAACTCTCACTTGTATGTATAAACGTACCCCGGGCCGTCTCAGAACACTTTGTTGCTTGTGTCACCTTGCAGCTGCACTTGTATATTATTCAATTGCAGGGGTGGTGAAACACTTGGGGATCTTGTTGATCATTAAAGATGAAGCCACGAGGGCTTATATATGTAAAATTCAAAACCACGAGGGAACGAAGCTTTTTGGAAGCTATTCAGCTGCATTAGCTTGACCTTCAAACGGCCCTGGGCCTTGAACGTAATTAGCTGGGACGTTGAGTGAAAGCTCTGCGTACACTGCGGACCATTAAAGTGTGCAAGTGGGACTATCTTATTTCTGTTATTAGTTTATATCTGCTCCCTCATAGTTTACAGAACTTCTTCAAATATTTTGGCATTATATAATAATTTATTCCCAACAATTTGTATCCAAATAGTTTCCAATTTCCAAGGTATAGTGTTTAGTGAATAGTGTTTTTGACATTTTACAACACTCACTCAATAGTTTTCTTAATTTGTGTCAAAATTGTTTCCTGTTTCAATAGTATGGCCACTTGGTGGTTCATTTGTATACTTTTTTGAACAGTTTAGAGCACTACTTTAAATATTGTGGTACATTTTGTAACACTAATCAAAATGTATGATTATTTATGTCCAAATTGTTCCCGATTTCAATGGTTTGGCTTATTGGGATAGGTATTGACTACTATTTTATACATTTTTAAATTGTTTCCTATGTCTATAGTAAGGCCACTTGGGGGAGTCTTTAAATGATATTTCAAACAGTTTACAGTCCTACTTTAAATATGGTGAATCACTTTACAACACTGCTCAAAATATGTTTTTATTGATGTCCAAATAGTTTCCTTTACTTTTCCATATTCAATCTGTTTGGGGTAGCCTCTTAATACTATTTTAAACTTCAAAAAATTTTGTATTTGAATAGTTTGGCTACTTGGTTAAGTTTTAATACTATTTTGAACAGTTTACATCACTAATTCAGATTGTCTAGTGCGTTTTACAGCACTTACTTAATAATTATGTATATTTGTGTCCAAATAGTTTTCCTACTTAAGAAATATAACCACTTTTAGGTGTTACTCAACAATTTTTTTTGGCGTTTGTACAACATTACTCCAAATATAATTGGTTGCTTGACAACATCACTCAAAAATTTGTCGTTATATATGTAAAAAAGTATACTAATTCAACGGAATACATCATTGTGCAATACTATTTTAAAAATTTTACAACACTAATGCAGTTTTTTCTTCATTCGGAGGTGTTTTAATAGTTTTCTAATTCTGTTTATCTTTTGTTGTTCTTTTCCCCAGTTAAAACCGTGAAAATGCCGTTGGCACTTGCAACGGAGTGTGCGCTGTTGCCTCCAACCACACCTCCGCCACATTAAGCGGCTGGGCCGGGCCCAGCTGGCGGTGGCCATAATGGCAGCAGCAATAGCCACAACCCACACAACAACAACACCAAACACTACCACCACCCACAACAACAACAACACAGCAGCAACAGCTGGCACCACAACGCTGGCCAGTCAGTGGCTCAACCGTTTCCCAAATCACACCGATGACCAACCTAACGATGAGTACGGTTCCTCCACAGCAGCCAGTTATCTGCCGCAGTACGAGGATGATGATGAAGTGGGCAGTGCTTTGGACGAGACGCAAGCGGCGGCGGAGGATGCGGGCTATGCACTGATCGACGACATCAGTGAGTGGTTATTGAGTGGCACCAGCGGTGGTGCGGCCTCTGGTGGTAATGCAACTGCCGCCTACACCAATGACACAATGGGTTGGCTATCGCTGGACACTCTGGGTGAGACCATTAACAGTACACTGCCCAGCAGTAGCACCAGCAGCGGCAGCAGCAGCAGCAACTCAACCACCGTGAACGGCGAGGGTGAGGGTGAGGGGCTCTATGCGTTGCGCAATTTTGTGGAACAGCAGCTAAATGGAGGCGAAGCTGCGGGTGGACCAGAGTCGGATATGGCACTGATTGACAGCGGCGAGGAGAGTGCGCTCGACAATGTGGCCGACATTGAGACGGACTATGGCCTGTTGAGTGGCTTTAATGAAATGGAGTTGCTGCAACGGGCGGCCAAGGCAACGGTCCACAATCGAACGGCCATGGGCGGCGGTGGTGGTGGTGGAATAGCCAGAGGTGCAAGTGGTGGTGGTGGTGGTGGCAGCTCGTTTATGCTGCTGCTGGAGAACTTTAACGATTACTTTCCCAATTATAATGGCAGCACGGCAGCGGGTACGGCGATTACCACCACAACGGCTAGTGGTCTCGATCAGAATCTGACGAGTTTGTATATTGAGAACTATCGCTTGAATTGCACGAATGGCACGATGAATCTAACAACGGAATCGTGTGCTGAGCTGCGTGTTGGTAAGTACAAATTCCACATTTTGCAACACTAATTTTATAATACTTCTTTCAATATGGTTAATTATTCAAATAAAAAGACATTTTCCAACACTACAAATGTTTTCTTAAGAATCACTGTAAGCGTAGCGCTGTTTTTAAGGTCCCTCTTTAATAGGAGAAAATAAAAAGAAAGTAGGTTAGCCATTTTCCAACACTGTACAGTTGATTTTCTCATGAATGGCTAAGGGAATATAAAAGATTGTGCTTTACTTATCAAATTTTGATATTTGAAGATTAAAGATTATGTTCAAACACTGTATGTGGCTTTAAAAAAAACTATTTGCCGCATTTTGCAACACTACTCAAGCATTATTATTTGCTATTTCTGTCAAAATATTTTCTAATAGTGGTGAAATTGCAAATAAAGCATTGCCCCACACTGTTTGAAGTGAAATTCAATACTAATAAGAACGTTTTGCAGCACTACATAGGAATTTTCATTTGTTTTTTTTTTATATTTGTTATATAGACGTTTGTAAAAGCGTTCTAATTTGAATTAAAACTGTATAATATCATCATTACATCATTTTACAACACTACTAGAAAACTTCAATACTTTATGGAACGTTTAACAACACTGCTAAGGAATTTTCATGCTGTCATTTTCGATACAGAAGTTCTAAAAGCTTTTCAATTTTAATTAAATGGGTATTTTATGCTCTTTTCAATAATATTTTGAACATTTTACAACACTAATTAAGAATTTTTTTTAAAATAGACGTTCAACTTTTTAATACACATGACATTGGAATATAAAGCATTGCCCCAAACTATTTTAAGCTAGTTTCAATACTAATTATAACGTTTTACAACACTATAAAGGAATTTTCATTTATTTTTTTCATATGCTGAGGAGTTTTCATTAAGTCATTTGCGATGAAAAAGTTCTAAAAGCTGTTCAATTTTAATTAAATGGGCATTTTATGTTCTTTTCAATAATATTTTGAACATTTTACAACACTACTTTAGATATTTTGTTTGAAATAGTCCTACAGCTTTTTATTACTCATGATATTTGAAAATACAGAATTGCCACAACCTTTTTTAAGCAAATTTCAATACTAATTTGAACGTTTTACAACACTTTATAGGAATTTTCATTTATTTTTCATATGCTGAGCAATTTTTATTATGTCATTTGAGTTAAAAAAGTTCTAAAAGCTGTTTATTTTTAACTAATTGTGTATTTTATGCTCTTATCAATAATATTTTGAACATTTTACAACACTACCCCAGATATTTTGTTTGAAATAGTCGTACAACTTTTTAATACTCATGAAATTTGAAAATAAAGCATTGCCTCAATCTGTTTTATGCTAATTTCAATACTAATTGAAGCGTTTTAGTGTTGTACTACATAGGAATTTTTATTTCTTTTTTTCCTTTTTTTTTATGAAAGTTTCTTAAAGCAAACACATTTCAGTTAAATGCGTACTTTACGCTCTTTTTTTATTAATATTTTTAGAATTTTACAGCACTACTCAAGATTTTTAAGGGTTTGTTCTGCATTTCGAGTCTACTTTCGTGTAAATACCGAGATCATTTTGAAAGAAAGTCTTGTAAAACGACATTATGTCGCAGTTCAACACTATAAAAAAACTTCTCCAGCATCTTACTACTCCAAAGCAGAGTTCCCCAGCGATAGCCCCTGGGGCACGAACATACTCGCCAATTCACACCGAATGCTTGCCGAAGTCATGCATCACTGTGTGTTAGAGAGAGACACAGTCACATTTTCGCGCTCTCTGCTTGGGGAACCCTGCTCCAAAGTATCATAATCTTCCACTAAACGCTGGTTTTTAAAACCCTTTTAGAATATTTATCGAATCTTTATTTCAAGCCAGACTTTTTGTTCACTTTTTAATACGCTAGCAAACGTTTATCGAACGTCTTAACAAACTTTAACATATGCAAAGCTTATTCCCCTAAACCAGGGGTCGGCCATTGGAGCAGAGAAGTTGCCACTGGCAACTGAGAATCAATTAGTTAATATGTAGAGAACAAGCAGAAAGCTTTACCTTTCTTAAATTTTATGCTCGGCCGCTGCCGACACAGCAAAAAAAGAGAGAGAGAGCTTTAAAGCTCATCAAATTGTACAAAAAATATTAACTTTTCTCATTTCCCTTCTTTCTTTCTTTCTTTCTCTTTCTGCAGTGGACCACAATTACTGGGCGCTCATCTTGATCCTGTTCCCCATTTTAACGCTTTTCGGCAACATCCTCGTCATCCTCTCCGTTTGTCGCGAACGCTCGCTGCAAACAGTTACGAATTATTTTATAGTCTCATTAGCCATAGCCGATCTGCTGGTCGCCGTAGTCGTAATGCCATTTGCTGTTTATATTCTGGTAAGTCAAAAGATCAAAATGCCAAATGCCAATTGCCCAATGCAAAATGGCTCCGCATTTGCGTTTAATTTTATCAAGAGCCGAGAATGGAAACCCAACAGGGTCATCTAATAAATAAACAACCTCATAAATAACAACAAATGGTGTGAGGCGAGAGGGTGGTGGGAAGGGGCGTGGCTTTTTAGTAAATTGCGGCCATTCAAGCAATAACATTCAATTTTTGGTGGCCCAGGGCCTATAAATCAATGGCCCATGCATGGGAGAGCGGTAGCTAAGCATAAGGATAAGAAAGGGCGAGACAATTGCCAACTCTCGTCTACTTCTTTTTGACTTAAGCCGACGTAGGCTGTCATTCCATATGATAGATTGTTCGATTGATGGACGGACGGACGGACGGACGGAGGGAGTGCCTCAGTGACTGAGTGACTTTTGGTATGCCCGCTGTGACTCCTGACAGATTGATGGAAATGCCACCATGTTCCATTCAAGAGCTCATCAGAGTTTGGATTACAGTCTCTGGACTTTGATATGCAAATGCTGCTGCTGCAGTATGAAACATGATGTTAGTAGATGATGATGGTATCGCATGGCATTTATATGTGTGCTTTAACCAAAGTGCTTAAGTTTGGATAAAGATACTTTGTGAAAGATGAAGATACTTACTCGGGCGAGCGATCTTTCTTTTGCCTAATCTTCTAACTTACTTAACTAACACCTGTTTGTAAGGCACTTGCGTGTGTCTGAAGGTCAAATGGTTTAGACCGCATGTTCTTTTCAAGTGGTGTCTCGGCTATCGTGATCCTTGTCCTTGCAAAAAGTGAAATGTTTATAAGATAACAATACGTGTGGGCCGGAAAAATTCAATTTATGAGAAGATTTTGTTTAATTTTTAACTTGAATTGGTAACTTACTTAACACTGAGGGAACTTTTCGACCACCCTGAACATATTTAGTATTTCAACCTTATTTTTGTAAGCACCTTTTAAACTCCCACTCAATTCTGTTTTATTCCATTTTTAAAGCGAATCAAAGCTCTTGCATATTTTATGCACTCCAGTGCACATTTCATTTCTCATTTTCATTTGCAAGCCAATTGTAAATTTACCTTCACAATTGTTGGCAAGCTTACGTTTGTCATGTTGGCCACAATTAATTGTGTGTTTATTTTATCGCTAGCGAATTATAAAAATTACAATTGCAATTTGGCCAACTGACATTATGGTTTTTTTTTTTCCAAAGCGACAAGGGACGAGCTGTCCCACGTAATTAAAATGGTCGAAAGTTGAATTGAATTTAACAAAAGCCACAGAACACAGATAACAGCACACTTGCGGGTGGTGGTTGAAACATTTGACATTAACAAATGTGCAAGCATAATTAAATTTGTAAAAAAAAAGAGAAATTACAACTTGGGCTCGTCCGGGAGTCGAACCCGGGACCTCTCGCACCCGAAGCGAGAATCATACCACTAGACCAACGAGCCTTGTTGGCAGGGGTCAGACTATTAAGGGTTTTGAGGGCGAGAGCCCCTTAGACCGAATGCACAATTGTTTTTGTAAAACACCAAGGCATATACGGTAAGTCAATAAAGTGTTTTGCCACAGCCAAAAAGGTGCTTTCTTTAAATTGTTCTTTTTTTTCTAATTAATTCTGATTCTGTATGGTTCTTAGGGCTAGTGTAGGGTTAACAATATCTCTCGTGTTCATTACGAACGTCTGCGGCCATTTTTAGAGATATACAATTAGACTTTCGGTGCGTGTGACAGAATCTGCGGTGACACTTCTATGGGGGCCAATGTAGGGCTACTTCAACGGTTTCTTAATATAAGCCACGCGCTCAAACACTTGTAGTTTCTGGGAGCAGAACATCTGTGGCTTGCTGTGTTGAGCTGTTTGAGTTGGTTTACATAGTTAGAATGTGTCTCGATAGATTGAGGACTTTAATGTGCCTCGATTAAATCTTTGCTTTGCCTCGGTTAGGACTCTAAAGTGCCTCGAAGAGGTCTATACTTTGCTTCGTTGTGGACTTTGCTTTGCCTTGACGAGGACTTTGCTTTCCCTCGATGAGGACTTTGATTAGCCTCGATGAGGACTTTGCGTTGCCTCGATGAAAACTTTCCGTTACCTCGATGAGGACTTTGTGTTGCCGCGATGAGGACTTTGCTTTGCCTCAATGAGCATTTTGATTTACCTCTATGAGGATTTTGAAATGCCTCAATGAGGACTTTGATTTGCCTCTATGGGGACTTCACTTTGCCTCGTTGCGGACTTTGCTTTGCCTTGATGAGGACTTTACTATGCCTCGACGATGACTTTGCTTTGCCTCGATGCGGACTTTGCGATACTTCGATAAGGGCTTAACTTTGCCTTGATGAGGACTTTGCGTTGCCTCGATGAGGACTTTGCTTTGCCTCTAATGGGCGACTTCACTTTGCCTCGATGCGGACTTTGCTTTGCCTCGATGAGGACTTTGCTATGCCTCGATGCGATGACTTTGCTTTGCCACGATGCGGACTTTGCGATTAGCCGCGATAAGTGGACTTAGCGTTGCCTCGATGAGGACTTTCCGTTGCCTCGATGAGGACTTTGCGTTGCCTCGATGAGCGACTTCACTTTGCCTCGATGAGGACTTTGCTTTGCCTCGATGAGGACTTTGCAATACTTCGATGAGGCTTTTCTAGGCCTCGATGCGAACATTCCGTTACCACGATGAGGACTTTGACTTAGCCGCGATGAGGACTTTCCGTTGCCTCGATGAAGTCTTTGCTTTGCCTCGATGAGGACTTTGCCTTGCCTCGATGAGGACTTTACTTTGCCTCGATGAGGACTTTGCTTTACCTCGATGAGGACTTTCCGTTGCCTCGATGAGGACTTTGCTTTGCCTTGATGAGGACTTTGCTTTGCCTCTATGAGGACTATGCAATACTTCGATGAGGCTTTTCTAGGCCTCGATGAGAACATTCCGTTACCTCGATGAGGACTTTACTTTGCCTTGATGAGGACTTTCCGTTGCCTCGATGAGGACTTTGCTTTGCCTCGATGAGGACTTTGCAATACTTCGATGAGGCTTTTCTAGGCCTCGATGAGAACATTCCGTTACCTCGATGAGGACTTTACTTTGCCTTGATGAGGACTTTACTTCGCCTTGATGAGGACTTTCCGTTGCCTCGATGAGGACTTTGCTTTGCCTTGATGAGGACTTTACTTTGACTCGATGTGGACTTTGCTTTGCCTCGATGAGGACTTTCCGTTGCCTCGATGAGGACTTTGCTTTGCCTTGATGAGGACTTTACTTTGGTTCGATGAGGACTTTGCTTGGCCTCAATGAGAACATTGCTTTGCCTCGATGAGGACTTTAGCTTTCCCTCGATGAGGACTTTGATTTGCCTCGATGGGGACTTTACCTTGAATCGATGAGGACTTTGCATTGTATCAATGGAAACTTTGCTTGGCCTCGACAAGGACTTTGCTTTGCCTCAATGAGAACTTTGCTCTGCCTTGATGAGGACTTTGCTTTCCCTCGATGAGAACTTTGATTTGGCTCGATAAGGACGTTGTTTTGCCTCGATGCGAAGTTTCCGTTACCTCGATGAGGACTTTACTTTGCCTTGATGAGGACTTTACCTTGCCTTGATGAGGACTTTAATTTTCATCTATGAGAACTTTGATATGCCTCGATCAGAACTTTGCTTTGCCTTGATGAGGACTTTGCGTTGCCTCAATGAGAACTTTGCTCTGCCTTGATGAGGACTTTGCGTTGCCTCAATGAGAACTTTGCTTTGCCTCAATGAGGACTTTGAGTTGCCTCGATCAAAACTTTCTGTTACCTCGCTGAGGACTTTGCGTTGCCCAGATGAGGACTTAACTTTGCCTCGACGAGGACTTTGCTTTGCCTCTATGAGCGCTTTGATTTGGCTCTATGAAAACTTTGATATGCCTCAATGAGAACTTTGCTTTGCCTCTATGAGGACTTTACTTTGCCGCAATGGGTACTTTGCGTTGCCTCGATGTGGAGTTTGCTTATGCTCGACTACAGCGCTTTTACTTAATTTTATTAATATAATTATTAAAAATATTATAAACAATTTTTGGTAAAGTGGCCAATTTACGATTTCAAAACAATTGTTTTCTTTATTTCATATTTATACATTCGTATTTGCACCGCCATAAGGTACGTTTGGGCATCCCTGACTATATCATCAAGTTGCCTTGGGTATGAATTCAAGGTTGTTGTAAAATTTGTGTGTTTGAATACGAAATGAAGTTTTCATGAGGCAACCCAGCTGCCTGTTGCGGCAATTATCGCCATTTCCTCTTGTGCCCAGCCTCATTTCCCTGTCTTCCTTCTCAGCTATCTGCAGTCTATCTGTCTGTCTGTCTCTGTTGGGCACACAGCGATATTCACAATCAATGGCAATGACAGCACATTTAATTTCAATTTGATCATTATATTGACACGCGCCTTCCGACAGCCTGTCAAACGGCCTCCTGCTGTTTGTTGACTTTCTAATAGCAAAAGGACGAGCTAACACACAGAGTCACACACACACACTGACTTATATACAAAACACACGTAGAGCAAATTAACTTGTCATTAAATGCATCGAATGCGCTTTACCGCCTTCCTTAACCGCCCGCCCATCACTTGTCTGCGGCAGTGTCAGGTGTTAATTACGCTCTACCAACACACACACACACACACACACACATAACAGTCTGGCGTGTCAGGTGCAGTGCACTGTATCAATTATAGCATTTAGCTCTTGTTACAACAACCACCGCAAATACAACAAGTGGCAAGAACATCGAAACCAAATTGCTTTACCAAATGAACTGGCAAAACATTTCTACAACTCAATTTGCAGACGCTTAAAGTTGAATTAAGAAATTAATGTCAACATTAATTTTTTTGTTATAGCGTTTTTGGTAAGAAGCAGGCAATCAAGTCGAAATCGAAAGGCCGATATCAAAACCCAATGGCGAATTATGCTTTAACCTTATTGAGAAGTTCAGCCCTTAAGGGATAATGTTACCACAGCACGTCCGTGGTCTCGCGCAAACATTTCCAGCACAGAGATGCGCATTGAGTTTGAGAGCTATGCGCTAGCTCCGACTACGACAGCAGCTACAGGTACAACATAACGCTGAAAAACTAAACTGGCTGTTTACGGTACTGCCAGCCTCTGACAGCGATTTTCAACTACTCTACACATTCTTGCAAACTGATTCGGGTTCAGTCATGGTACTTATAACGATATCATCGAGGCCAAGAAAAGTTCTCATCGAGGCACATTAAAGTTCACTATCAAAGCACCAATTCTATCAAACCAACCCCAGCAGCTTATCAAACTCGACATCTACCTCGCTGCTATATCTGTTATAGTCTCTGACGTCGACGCGTTCATACAGATAGACAGATCAGCATGATCAAGAACCCATTTTGGTCCTTTTGTGGGAGAGATATGAAACTTATAAAGCAGATTCGCGTTAAGCGTGATAAAATGTTTTGGAAACAATAATTTATTCACCATTTCGACATTAAGAAACTCTCATTGATTGAGCAAAGAGCGCGTTGAGAAACACAGAGTTGAAGTGCCTTTTCGGTTCCCTTTTCCGTTGTGTCTGGCGATAACTGTTTGTTTTCTGACTATAAAAAGGTACAATGTTTTGCAAGCTCTACTTGAGACTTATACCTAGAGATCTATTATACCTAAACATCAAACACCAAAGACCAAATCAAAAACTTGACATAAAATTGTATATTTCACATAAATTCACTCTGCTCTGCACACTTCAAAAACGAAATAAAATGAAGCAGGGTCTATCTCCGATTAGATTAAGCACTTGTTAAGTTAATAATTAAGTTAAAGGATGTGTTTTTGCTCCATAGCTTAGATCAGAGGGCCCCAGAATGAGTAATAAGAAGAAGTAAACAAGAACCACAAGAAATTTAAAGAGAAAAAATTTTTTTGTTTAAATGTGTGTGCTCATGGCTGTCTGATGCACACGAAATCATTTGTAGTTAACAACAAAACCTTCGCTCGGTGAAAAAGAGAAGAGAGAACACAAATACAGTTGTTGAAGCGTGAAGGCTATAGGCGCGGCTATTTCTTTGCGAAAACCGACAAGTAATGCGCTTAGATCAGTGCCGGCCAAATGGAGAGGACAAACAAGTGAGAAAGTAGGTCAAGTCCGACTATAACATACTCTGTATCAGTTCATTATAATACATCCAAAGAGTCATGCGGTTATCGTGCAATATTTTTATTATACGCTCATCTCTAAGTTTCTCTCACTCTTTCTCCCAAAGATTGTGTTTGTTTGAATATAGGTAAACTTTCTTGCTCATAACTTGTGTATCGTTCATCCGATCCTTATCATTCCTTCAGCAAATCGATATATAATTTTGATTACTAGATATCTCTAGAAGGTATAAACCATCTATCTACGAAACTGTGGGAGATATGACGTTTTTTCCAAATTGCGGGGGCGGCAGGGGGCGTGGCAAAAATTGAAAATAAACTTAATCAGCCTGCAAGTATAAGAAATATATGTCCCATACATGTCAAACCTATATCTCTTACCAGCTCTGAGATCTCTTCGTCCATACGACTATATCCACTCGGCTGTTGATGCTGATCAAGAATATATAAGGTTGTCAAAAAAGTCTTGCGGTATTTTTATTGAATTTTCAATTGTTCATAAAATTGGTTATAATAATGCGATTTAAGTCAAATATGCGCCGTTTTGTTCGATGACGAGTTCCCAACGAGATGCCAACTTCATAATGCCCCTCTTATAGAAGCTCGCTTCCCTATTGGCAAAAAACTCGGAGAGCCAATTTTCACAGGACTCTCTTGTGGCCAACTTCCGACTACCAAGCTCGTTCGCCATGGACAGAAATAGGTGGTAATCACTTGGTGCGAGATCCGGACTATACGGTGGATGCAAAAGAACCTCCCATCCGAGCTCCCGGAGCTTCTGGCGCGTCACCAAAGATGTGTGTGGCCTGGCGTTGTCCTGATGGAAGACAATTCGGCCTCTGTTGATCAAAGATGGCCTCTTCTGCATGAGTGCTGCATTCAAGCGGTCCAGTTGTTGGCAGTACAGGTCCGAATTGAGCGTTTGGCCATAGGGGAGCAGCTCATAGTGGATGATTCCCTGCCAATCCCACCAAACACACAGAAGAACCTTCCTGGCCGTCAATCCAGGCTTGGCCACCGTCTGGGCAGCTTCACCGCTTTTCGACCACGACCGTTTGCGCTTCACGTTGTCGTAAGTGACCCACTTTTCATCGCCAGTCACCATCCGCTTCAAAAACGGGTCGATTTTGTTGCGATTCAGAAGCGATTCGCATGCATCCATACGGGCAAAAATGTTTTTTTGCGTCAAGTCGTGTGGCACCCATACATCGAGCTTCTTTTTGAATCCAAGCTTCTTCAAATGGTTTATAACGGTTTGATGACTCATGCCCAGCTCTTGGCCGATGCTACGGCTGCTACTATGCCGGTCTCTTTCGATCAATTCAGCGATTTTATCGCAATTTTCGACGACAGGCCTTCCGGACCGTGGCGCATCTTCGATCACCTCTGCACCAGAACGAAAACGTTGAAACCATCGTTGTGCGGTGGAAATGGAAACTGTATCGGGTCCATAAACTGCACAAATTTTATTGGCAGCATGAGATGCATTTTTGCCTTTATCGTAGTAGTACTGTAAAATATGCCGTATTTTCTCTTTATTTTGCTCCATGTTTGCGACGCTATAACTCACGAACGACTAAAAACAAACAACAATAAATCAAACACGTGTTAGCGCGTGAAAAGAGCTTTCCAAAAAGCTCTAGCGTGAACCGATGCGACGAATACAACTAGAACTACGCGCTTGCAAAGACAAGCTTGCGGAAATACCGCAAGACTTTTTTGACAACCTTATATATACTTTAGAGGGTCGGAGATGATTCCTTCTCCCTGTTACATACTTTTGCACAAACTAAATATACTCTGTGTACCTTTGTTACAGAGGATAACTCCAAAAGTTGCCCAAAAAAGCCTAATTTTGACCACTTTTCTACAGTATTTCAACTTTATGTTAACCCGTTTCAAATTTGGGCAAGTAATACACCACAAAGTTGTAGCTTAGACCAAAAATTAAACAAACCGTTACTCTTTCATATAGTTATAGGCCCACAAGCACGTAAAATTGTCATAAAAACTCGAAAAAACGAACATTTTCGATAAAAGTAAAAACTTTAAATTTCTTTTATTTTCTGTTTTTAAGTTATGTTTTCTGACTATTTTCTTGATTTAATACAAAACAATTGAAATTTTTCACAGTGTCGTCCAATTGGTACCAAAAATTGCCATTTTTCGAGATTTAGTTTCCAATTCTACATGCTTAAGGGCCCATAACTATGCGAAGAACCAATCGAATGAAGTTGGTATGTTCCAATCGTTTGTTTATTTAAGTCCAAGCTAACTTTTTGTGCGCATTGCTTATTCAAATTCGTTACAGTTTTCAAGACAAAGTTGAAAAATAGTACAAAATGAGGGGAAAATATGATGATTTTAAGACATTTTTGTAATTTTGTGTATAAACTACTGAAGAATGTTGTGTAAGCCAAGCCAAGAGCAACGACTTCATCTAAGAGAAGCTATTAATGCGAGAAACGCCTTCCACCAGAGTACCGTGGCTGAAGCGATAAGGCGTTTGTAACTAAACGTTGTTCTGGGAGGAAGACCTGCCCCCATTAGCGACGCCGATAAAACCCTGCCCAGAAGCAGCTGGACAACATTGGCACAACTTCGCTCAGGGTACTCTGCGACGCTAAATAGCTACCTAGCAAGATTGATGAGTGTCCTAAATGCGGGCAATCTCCGTACGACACCAATCACCTTTTCCACTGTCCAGCTGCCCCTACACAACACACACCAATACACCTCTGGACACACTCTGTGCAAGCAGCAATATTCCTCGGACTGGACCTGGACGACTCGAACTCGCCCACAACACCATAACCCTCTCTACTCTACACGCTCTCCCCTTCTACTTTCAATATTTTTCCACTCTAAACTTTTCTTTCTATTTTTACCCACAACACATTTGCGTACCATTACTCTCATCCACCTCAGGAGCCGCTACAACAACAACAACTACCTCTAAGACGTCAATGCGTAATTCCAGTTGCGCAACCCCATCAGAAGCTGAAAACTTCATACTGCCCTAAAAAAGAAAACGGCAGCTAACCAGACCACTTCCAGCGAAGGTTTTTGTTTTACTTCTATACCCTTTCAGAATTTTTTGGTCTCGACTTGATCAACTTTTTAGTGTTGTGTTGAAATTGAACTTTACAAAAAAAATTGGATCAATCAGTCGGGTGTTGTTAAGTCAGTGTCGAGAGAAGCCCCTCACTTCATACTGAGAAGCAGATAGACTAGTTCGTATATTCACATTCAGTCAACCGAAATATATACAAAAATATTCGTACAATAAATTCTTACAATTTCCAAAAATGAGTTCAAATTTTGCTCACAGTCCATTCGAGATATTCCGTGTCGATGATGATGATGATGATGATGATGTTCCGGCCAAAGAAATGGCACAGCCTGGGTCTCCGGCAGCCACAGATACCAGCAATTTCAGTTGGACCCACAGCACCAGTAAATTTTCATATTACGAAGGATTTGGCTTGTATAGCGTCCCATATCATGGTGGGGCGAAGCTGCCCGAGGGCTGGGAGGAATGTATATTGGATTACAAAAATGAAGCCTTCTTCTACAATACGCACACGCGTAAGAGGTACCATCAATATCCACTCAGTGTCCATCCAACTGCGGATCGTAAGGATAAAGATGAATTGATTTATCCCTGGACTCAATTCCGTTGCAGTTACATACTAGTGAAGCACTACGATGTGGACTATCCCCGGTCATGGCGCCTACCTAATAATATGATGGTCACCTTGACTAAGGCGCAGGCCTACCAAAGAATTTTGAATGCGCGTAACAAGATTGTGAGCGGTGAATGCAGATTCGGAGAAATGGCACGGGCCATCTCAGATTGTTGCACGGCTCGACGGGGTGGTGATCTGGGCATCTTCAATCTGTTTGACACCAATACCCAGTTCCAACTTGCCTTATTACACTTGAAAATGAATGAACTGTCGGAGATATTTAAAACAATCGAAGGATATCATATAATGGTGCGAACAGATCCCACTAATGTAAGACCGCAAAAGGAGAGACGCAGGATGAGGCGTCAGGAGAGAATAGCCATTTACATTATGAATCACAAGAAAACATTAAAAATGGCCAAAAGTTTCATCACCAAGTCGGTCAACAAATACACTAATGAAGTTCAAATCAAATCGTGTAAGGAACAACCCGTTGTGATACATCCTGAAGCACCAACTGTATTAAAGCCCACACAGAAACAACTGCAGGAAATGTACGCAGAACAACAACGTTGGATTCAACAATATGTCCTGCAACCCAATGCAGTTGAGGCAAAAGAAGTAATCAAAGAAAAGACTCCAGACGAAACTGGCCAATCTGCTAAACAAACATTTAAATCTGAAGATTATTACATTGATTTGGACGCACAATCTGACAAAACGAGTGGAAACAATGTCTACGAATCAGAGTTTTCGGAGGATGAAGAATGTTACAAAGCGGATGAAGATGATGAAGAGGATTAGACATAAATTCAAAATGAAATTAAGTTAATGTTATTAAAGTTATATTGCACCATGCCAAACTGGCAATTGAAATCAGTCGTTTGAACTTTTTCTTAAATTGCATTGTCTTATTAGATCCATTATGCCCGGAATACAAAAGTGTGTTCTCAATAGATTACTTGATACAACCAGTTGACATGACAACCCCCATAACTATATTTTGTAGGCAAATGTCAGAAATAGACAGTAAATTAATTGGTTATTTTTAGATCATTAGAAAAAACAAGCACGAAAGTAGGTCAAGTCCGACTATAACATACTTTGTACCCTTACTACCCTCGCATTTGCTCACGAGTCAAGAGAGGCAATCTTAGTGAGAGAGTGGGAGAGAGAGTTCAACTGATTACACTGTGACACATTTTTGGAACTCAAAAAAGTTGATAGCGTCGAGACCAACAAATTCTGAAAGGGTATGATGGTAGTATAAAAACCCTGTCTGGGCTTAGTCTGATTAGCTGCCGTTTAGTTTTTAATGCAATTTCAACCATATTAGTTTGATTATATGATTGATACCATCCCATTGGAACGATAATCTATAAAGTGGATGATTTGGTTGTACAATTTGTACCCAAGTTATGTTTTAATATTCTTATAGCGTCATATTTCGGGTTCGTTAAACGATGGGCCAAGTAATTCAATGACCCCCTACATCACTAAGCAACTGTATGTTTCCCTAGTGAGACCAATCCTTGAATATGGGTCGTGTATCTGGTCTCCATATTATCAAAAATATTAAGATCAACTGGAATCATTTCTTAATTTTCGCTCTCCGAGGCTTAAACTGAGATGCTTCCACCCATCTTCCTGCCAAATCAACTTGCCTTGTCTTAAGAACCGCAGAACTTGCTGCAGAAAACCATAGACGTACCGGTGTTTTAATCCATGGTATATCAAATCAACTCTGGAGTCTCTCCAAGTCAAGTTAACAGGCCAGTCTTTATGCCTCCAACAACTATTGAAGAAGATGTAGAGCTCTGATTCGTCGGCTCTAACTCAACTGGTAGATATCTCTGAGCTCGCGGTTCCATGTTGCAACTTCCAGACAATTTAAGGGGTTCAGCACTTAGCTCAGCTAACCTAAGATTATCAAAAAAGTGTGATCCCGCGGAGTTTTCAATTTACCCTCATCGTGTGACAATTTGAATTAAATCCAAAAAAAATTCTATTTTTAACACATTCGCTCAGTGGATAAAAAAAAGTTCATCGTCTATTTTGCTGTCGGGAGTAATAAAGTTACCGTTACCGTTGGTAACGCTGCTCTCAAAGTCAAAGCCCAACGACTATTAAACGAGTTTAGCATACATTTTGTTATGCCACACAGACAAAGTTAATTGAACTTGCTTCCGTAATGGAGAGAGGCAGACAAGGCTCACACACACACACACACACAGACACACACACGAGAGGAAGGAAGGAAGCGAGGGCTTTTAGCCCAAGTGACTGGCACTTGATGCTGTTGCTCCAGCACCAGCAGCTCCAGCCTCAGCTTCTGGTATCATATCAGCCGCGTGGAGCAATTAATTGACTTATTTATTAAGTTTATTGTGCGAGCATCCCTACGTCCACAAGTCCGCCTGCTGGTGTAAGTGTGTCAGTGTCTCTGTGTCTCTGTGTGTGTGTCCCTGTTGTCGTCTTGGGCGTTGTCGTAACAATTTTAGCGTTTTTGTACGCCATTTTTAATAGCCTCGGACGCCCCAAAGGCAATGCTGATGCTTATTTATACATACACACGCACATAACTTTTATATAAATAGGTATGCTTGTGCGTGTGTGAGTGAGTGTGCGTGTGTGTGTGAGGGAGTGTGTGTGTATGGCTGCCGTGTGTATTGAGATTTTTTCTCTCTGTTGCACAAATTAGTTGTCATTAGCGTCGAGGGAAATTTTATTTTATGATGACTTTTTCTACGCCTTGGCGCCATATTTTTTGTGCTCTTCCCCGTCCCCCCCCTCCACAAAAAATAAGGTTAGACAATTGTTATTGTTTCACATGTGTCGCCTGGTCAAACATCAATTAATACTATTTACAGTCACTTGGGTTACAAAAAAATTAGCCTCAAGCGCACTTAACTTTTACACAATTCTCTTTTCGCATTCTTTTCCATGTCAAATCTGATGTGGATGAATCTGCAGATAGCACTCGGCGGTGCTCATGTACACTTTGAGTGGGTACAAAACTTGTGTACAGTTTTCTTTTAACAGAATTGAATTGAAGTTACAAGGAATACATGTGGCTGTAGAGATTCTTTTGACAAAAAAAACTTTAATTAACTTAAGCTGGGTACTCACATCGAGCGAAGTTTACATACCCTTGTAGCTGAGTTATTCCCCAAACTTAGCAATAGATGGCACCATTACTTTGACCATTGGCTTGCCAGTTTGTTATATGGCAGCCAAACGATATATTCTTCAGATTTCGAACAAACTTCACAAAATTGTGTGGAAATTGATAAAATTCATAACTGAAAAGTAAAAAGACGCTACCTTTAAAAATAAAAAAGTTTTTCTAACTAAAACTACTTTTTCGACCCATTGTTCCTATGGCAGCTATATGCTATAGTCAACCGATTTGAGTCAAACTAAGCAGAATTGTGTGGTAGCATATAATACTGTTCCGCAACAAGTTTGGGAGCAATAGCATTGAAAACAAGTTTTTCCTACTAAGACTTTTTTTTAGAACTATATTTTGTATGGCAACTGTACTATATAGTTGACCGATTTTCATAAAACTTGGTGGAATTGTGTAAAAGCTTAAAAAAAGTATAAATACGAGGCTTGGACACATTCGCGTTGAAGACAAAAAAGTTTTTCTAACTAAAACTACTTTTTTGACCGATAGTTCCTATGGCAGCTATATGCTATAGTCAACCGATTTGAGTCAATCTTGGCAGAATTGTGTGGTAGCATATAATACTGATCCCCAACTAGTTTGGGAGCGATAGCATTGAGAACAAAAATGTTTTTCCTACTAAGACTTTTTTTCGGAACTATATTTTGTATGGCAGCTATACTATATAGTTGACCGATTTTCATCAAACTTGGTGAAATTGTGTAAAAAGTTAGAAAACGTACAAATACGAGGATTGGACACTTTCGCGTTGAAGACAAAAAAGTTTTTCTAACTAAAACTACTTTTTTGACCGATAGGTCCTATGGCAGCTATATGCTATAGTCATCCAATTTGGATCAAACTTGGCTTAATTGTGTAGTAGCGTATAATATTGTCCAATAACAAATTTGGAAGCGATAGCATTGAAAAGAAAAAAGTTTTTCCTACTAAGACTTTTTTTCAGACATATCTTTTGTATGGCAGCTATACCATATAGTTCTCCGATTTTCATCAAACTTGGTGGGACTATGTGAAAGCATAGAAAACTGATCAATGCGCGGCTTGGGGGAGTTTGCATTGAAAACAAAAAAGTTTTTCTAACTAAAAATACTTTTTCGACTGATAGTTCCTATGGCAGCTATTTGATATAGTCATCCGATCCGGCCAGTTCCGACCAATGTGCAACGTCTTTGCACCAAAAGACTTTGTGCAATGTTAGGTTAGGTAGGTAGGTAGTTCCGGCTGGCCCTTTGTAGGGGCCACACATTGACCATACTTAGTGAGGCTGGGTGGTTTTTCTGGGTACCATTAGAAATCCAAGAGGATCTTTTACGTTTTGGCCAATGCCAATAGTTGTTTGGGAGACCTCCTTGCCGCCTCTTTAAGAGAGGTGAGTCTTGGGGATTGCAGATGTCTTAATCTCGTCTTAGCGATCGCTGGGTAGCTGCAGATGAGGTGTTCCAGAGTTTTGACGACTCCAGGTTCCTTAAATTTCCTGCAGATGTCCGCTGTCGTGATGCCTAGCTTTTTCGCCTGAGCAGCTGCTAGGTAGTGACCAGTTAGTATGCCTATAAGCAGTCTATAGTCTCTTCTTTGGAGCTGTAGCATAAAGTGCGTGAGTTTTTTTGTCTCTTGTCTTGCACATAGCTTTAGAGCAGTGGTGTCCAAACTCACACAAGCAAGCATTGCATATGTGTGCGTAGCTGCGAAACACGAAGTAAGCATATTGACATTTCCACATGAGCAACAAATAAACGAACGAATGTCTTGTGAGAGAACACAAAGCCGAACACGCGCATCGTAAGAGAGCCAGCCGCCGAGCGTGCTATTTATAGAATACACATAGGCCGTGTTCAGCAGAACAACTTGCTCCCTGATCAAGTAAAAATTTGCAATAATCTTCCTACTGAACTCGAGTGAAGCGGCATCATAATAGCCAATTTGAGGTATCAAGATACAGGAGCATGTATCAAAGAAATAGTATGCTACTTTAAAGTGATACTGCACCCTCCAACAGCAATGCACAATTCTTTTCTAATACCTGCTCAGGGATCAATTATTCTGCTGAACACGCCTATATTCTCTCTCTCTATATATGTGTCGGCTGCGACGCCGGCAGAATTTGGCTTGCCAACCACGTGTGGCTGCCTTTTCAAATTTTGGACATCGCTGCTTTAGAGATTCTGCAGCTGATTGTGTTTTTACAGTTTTCCTCTGCTTGTTCCTCCGCTAGATACATATGTTTAGTGTTGCTTCTTGGCTTAGTGCGGTTCCGGCTTTTGCAAGACTGTCAGCCATTTCGTTTCCATCAATGCCCCAGGTGGCTGTGAATCCAATAGATTTGCCACTTTCTAGAGATGCTGAGGGAATCTATTGCCTCCCTGCTTGCCAGAACATTTTTAGAGTTAATAGCGTGTCTCTGTATTGCTTTGATTGCAGCTTGGCGGCTGTCTGCGTATGTGTTGATTTGATTGTTTGGTGGGTATAGTTCTGCCAATTCCGTTGCTTTCCTTATTGCCAAGACTTCTGCCTGGAATATGGTGCAGTGGTCTGGCAGTTTATAGGAGAGCCTCAATTCCGGCTCATCACAGTATACGGTGGCTCCGACTGCTGAGGCCATCTTTGAGCCGTCTGTGAATAGGTGCGCTGCTACCTGGGCCAGACCTGTACGCCAGTCTTCTGACTTCCCATGATCATGTAGTCTGTGCTACTGTTGATCGCTCTACCCACCAAGCTGTGTCTGCCTGCCGCACAAAGACGTTGGGCCCTGTTTTGCGCAAGGAGGCGTGCTTGGATGTCCAGGGGGTTGACTCCTAGGATGTGTTCGAGTGCTTTTGTTGGAGTGGACCTCAGCGCCCCCGCTATGCAGACTAATGCCTGTCGCTGGGCCTTTTCCATCAGCTTTAGAAATGTGGACTTCTCCGTGGCTTTCCACCATACCAATATGCCATGTAGTAGTATTGGTCGTATTACTGAGATGAAGAGCCAGTGCGTTAGACTTGGTGATAGGCCCCAAGTGCTGCCTAGCATCTTCTGAGGTGCATATAGTGCATTGGTTGCTTTTTTCATCCTTTCCTCCACATTGAGTCTACATGACAGTTTACTATCGATTACTACTATAAGGTATTTTAGTGTTGTTCTTTGGCGTTAGCTATGTTCCATTTATCGTAGGTGGAGTCCATTGCGGTACCTAGTATCTCTTGATGAAGAGAATTAGGTCCGTCTTCTCCGCAATGTTAGGTTAAGATAGCTTTAAAACTGACGGAGGAGATAGCATAGAAACAGAGGGACGGACGGTCAGACGAATGGACGGAAAGACGGACATAGCTATTTGAACTCAGCTCGTCATGCTGATCAAGAATATATATATAGAAGATAAGAATGCTATTCTTTCAGTAGTTATCGCTTATCTCTGGCGATATTGCATAACAATCGCATTCTCATCTCCCTTCGGGAAGAAGTGTGCCACTCTGCCTCACTTCTGGGAGTTAAGAAAGCGTTTCTTCTTGGAGATAAGAAAAAGTATATTCTGGAGATAGTAAATCGATTCTTCCTGAAGATCTATGAATGAGTGAATAAGTCTCTTAACACGCCGCGCGTGTAAAGCAACGCATCTAATGTGTTTCTTATATTGAATAAGATTTACTTGTATTGAAGATATAAACCAATTTTAGCTTGCTTGTAATTCTCAAGAACGAGTTCATTAATCAGCCCATATGTGAAATGGAAATTTGCGACGAGAATTGCATTCATGTCTTTAAGGCGAGTTTTTAGCAATATATCGCCAATTTACCGATTGATTGAAGGAAAAAAAGCGATACCACATATCGCTTATTCATGCAAGTTGCCTTTAGCCACAACTTGAAGTTATGGTTGTCGTCATTTAGGTTTTGGCACTAAATTAACTCTGGTTGACATGTTGTCCCCATACATTTGGACTGCTTGAAGCATTCTGCATATATTAAACGAATCCAATCCGGTATAAAAATGAGACAAACAAATTTGGTTTTTCTTCCCTTTTTTTTTTTGTTGGTGATTGGTTGAGTGCGACACTTGGCGGCTGCTGTCACTGGCAGGCGATTTGATGACTCTATTTTTAGTAAAAAAATTTATTTAAAAAAATGGTTCCAAATGCTGATTAAGTGCCTTTATGGCTTATAACCTTTTGGTCCCGATGAAAAAAATAAACAAATTTAATGCCACACAAAAGTGGAGGTGGGTAAAGAACGAGGGTCAACAGACCATTGACAGTTCCATTCTTATGAGTGGCGGGGCTTAAGCTGTTTGCTTATTTATTACTGATTAGTTGATCCAGGCAGAGAGGGAGAGAGAGTGCATACAATTGTAAGCTGGCTTTGGCCAAATGCAATTAAAAACCAACCATTTGGTAAGATTACGGCCATCTGAATCTAAGCCAAAACCCTGCCAGTGCCATGTGGCATGTGGCATGGCCTTTGCTGCACGCTTTTACACTTTCAATGACCACTTGAATGTCAACAAAAGCTTTCCACTGACATATACAACCACTTAGAATAGAAAGGCATGGGCATGCTCTCTCTCTGTCGATCTCTCTCTTTGTGTGGCTCTCTTTTTGTGTGTGTGCGTGTGTGTCATAAGCAATAATTCTCTTTTGTGGCCTGCGGAATGCCCCGAACATTTTTATGAGTTAAGTGCCATTCACAAATACTCGCACAGTTCGCCATCTTGCTTCACCTCCAGTGCGGCGGATTCACTCCACCATCTCCCCCCCACCATTCGAATGGCCCGTGTTACTGCCCACTTATTGTGCTGTTGTTGACGCAAATCCTCTTAACTAAATCAATTTTCATTTGTGTGCTGTGGGTGTGTGCGGGTGCGGATGCGGAGCGGAGCGGAGCTTCTTGGAAATGCCGACAGACTTGTCCGAGTTAAATAATTTGTGCTTGTGTTTGGGATTCTTTTCTTTATTTTTTGTGTGTGCCCTGAAAAGTATGCTATCATTTTTTTTAATACCAGGGCAAAGGGGAAAATCGCAGGGTATATTCATTTTTTGGCATTCTCTATCTAAGCATCAACTATGCCAGCAGTCGTAAATTGTTGTGGGAATGTGTCAGTCGGTTGCATACAGAACATTGACTGCATATAGTGTGTCGTTAGGGTCTCCTCCTCGGTTTGGGATACATATATTAAAATGTCTGTCTGCAATTCTGGTGACATTTTTGCTTTCTTTCTATATGGTTTTTTTAGCTAAAGTGGGCGTGGCAACAAGCTCCAAGCTTCAAATGGCTGTAAAAAGTTTCAACTCAAAAAAATACCAAAAATTAAATCCAAAAGAATCTTAAGAAAGCATCGATTTCACAGTAAATTATGCTCTTACCCACTTCTCTGAACTCAGTAGAGAAAACCAAGTGCTTTGTAGCTGAATCAAGTACTAATGGTGGCAAGAGTATAGTGAATACCGCTCCTTGCTAGTTAGTGCATCACTCACCCAGAGTAAACCTCTCTTTGACCTGCGGACAATAGCTAATCTGTTCAAGTCCATGCCATTGAACAACATTGTGAGAACAGGTTTGTTTCATGCGAATTGTAGATGCTCCCAGCTAATTGGACATGTTGCACAGAACCCCGTTCCATGGTTATATAAGCTGCATATCTCAAGTGGCTTATGCCTGTTTGGCAAATAGTTCAGGTACATCAACTCAGTTCTGGCTTTGAAAATAGCTGAGTTCGTAGTTGCCTCATATTGTTCTTGGAAGTAGTTAAGCTACTTAAGATTTAGGTTCAATTGTTTATAGCAGGAACTGCGTCGTTCCCCAGATTACTTACTGTGTGTGGCGTCAACATCTAAAATGGAAGATCCAACGAGTGTGTCTGAAGCAATAAGTTCCAATCCAGCCATGAAGGTAGAAATGGAATCACTGAGATCAAATCAGACTTTGGAGCTGACTCAGCTACCATCAGGAAAGACTGCCATCAGGTCCAAATGAGTGTTTAAGACCAAAGGGAATGCGCAGGGTGAGCCAGACTCATCGCCAGAGGGTACTCGCAAAAGGAAGGAATTGCTTACACAGAATCCTTTGCTCCTGTTGTAAGATATTCGTCAATTCGGCATCTTCTTGCACTGCACATTGGGCAGAATCGCCTTTTTTTTTGGCAAAAACTCTAACTTTAAAGCTAGAATCTTGAAACTTTGTGAATTTACGACTCATATTATTTGTGAATTTCGAATTAATTTTTTTGGCGCTGCCACCACGCCTTCCCCGCCGCCCACATAAAAGACCTGCATTACATGGAAAAATTCATATTAAATCTAAACATGATTATATTTTCATAATTAAAATATTAAATTATATTATTATCAAAATCAAAATAATCTATGTTTTCAAACTCGTCCTCATCTCCATATGTCCGGTCTGCAACTTCTAATGTTGGCAACTTAAAAAGTGCAATAACTTCTTTTGGCAGTTTTTGTGTTTTTGAAGACTTTCTTGAAGCGATGCTTGATAAATATGGATCAGAAGAATCCAAAGCACGGTGGAATACGTCTGTTAAGTTGTTGACGCGGCTATTTTTCCTGGCATGTAATATCCTATCACGCTTATAGCCTCAGATGCGTTTTCGCCTAAGGAACCAACAGGAAGTACAGATGACTTAATAATCTGAGCACCGTGAACTAAAATTTAATGGACCGTAGCGGTCATTGGGTACCACGGATATTTCGTCAAATGCAGACGAAGCGTCTCTTCACAAAATTTTTGGAATTTAATCGAACATATTTCATATTCGCATGATATAGCTATTAAAACTATATATTATATAGTTTGTTTAATAGCTCTTCATTGATTTCCAATATTGATGCAAATAATGGAACATTTGAAAATGCCCTTCGCGCCGTAATGCCATCGTTGGAATTTCCAGAACCATTCTGGCTTGGTTTGTTTATATGTAACCCCATTTCTGACCAAAGTTTTCTTTCAAAGTCCTTTTTGCGTATCAGCATTGTGTCTTTGTCAGAATCCTTACTGATTCGCCATTTCTGAAGACCGACGCGATATGAAATATTCAGAACGAACTCCAAAAACCTGGAGAGGACTTATTCCGTACTGCAAAGTATTCGGTTTTGGCTTGAACTGTTGACTGTTAACGTCCGTTTCTTTTTAAAAGTCCTTTGGGCTAGCACCACAAATTGGACATGATTGTGTTGATTTAGTGCCTGTTAAAGTATTTAACACCTTTCCATCGATGAGCGTCATGTGTAAGTCGAAGACAACTTCTACATTCATTTGGTCCGCCTCATAAATGGCTTTGGAAATGGCTTTAGGTGTTTTATTTGAGCATATAAAAGTGCTTTTGAATTCAAACTGTGATCGCGACTTTCTTTAGTGAATTCTATTTTAAGCGGCCTGCAATACTTAACGGATTGTGGGTACCGGTTGCTCCAAACAATTCGTCCATCCTGATCCACCATTTGGAGTGGAATTATTGTTGTAACAAGCAAAGATTGGTCCAGGCTATTTGATGCGGGCTCATTAAATTTTTGTTTATAAACGCTCTGGCCGGTTGAACCGTTAAAACCATAGCTAACTGTTAGCTTTAATTTGGTAATATCAATAAATTGATTAAATACTGGCTTTTGAAATAAAATTATCCGAGATGCAGTATGGTCAAGTAAGTTCTGCAGCGGCACTTCGGCAACAGTTTCTGTGACGCTAATATCTATAGGCCGGCACTTTTTCTTAGCCTCCTTCACCTTTTCGTTACTCGGATATATAATATATTGGAATTCTTTTCGATATTCTTTAAGCGTATATTAATATATTGCTGCTTGGAAAACGAATTTTCTATAATAAATGCTAAGGCCTCATCAGGTGATAATGGTATTGATTTTTTCAATGAAAGCTTCTCTGTTAATTTTGAACTGTCAGGAGAATTCATTGTTGTTTTCAGAATATGTGAAATATCTCTATCATTTGTCTTCTTAGCAGACATAGCAGCTGCATGAATTAGAAGATTAGTTGAATTTTCTTTTGCAAGTTCGGAAGCCAATTTTCTTTTTTGACGTAAACTTCCATCGTCATAGGATAGAGGAGGCCGTCCACCTTTATGATCACTATTATCCTTTTTTGAATAAAATGTTATTTCTGATGCAAGCCAGATAACATTTACTTTCTTTAAACCGTCGAATATTTCTTTGGGCTTTATTCAGCAGTCTCTTGACTTGTAAAATAAAATTCTTTATTTTGATTTTTATGTCCATCAAAGCATTTTCTGGAAGAGAATTTTGAAGTCTTTCTGCGCAAACCCAGTCGAAAGTAGCGTTCATGTTGCGACGTTTTCCCAACCAAACTTCCAGCAAATCAATACGACGAATAGTATTCTTGCCCACATCTATTGAAATATATCGAAAAACCGCAAAAATCCGCTTAAGTTTTAAACTTTACAAAAACGTATACATAATAACACATACAACCACATAAGCACTTTTTTGAACCCGTGGCAAACAGCTGACTTTGAAGGGCTGGTGTAAGTCGAGGGTTGCATTATAAAATATAATTTAAATATTTTCGAGAAGGAGGGACAATTATTTACTGGAAATAATATTATAACCATAAAAATATTTAAAAAAAATTTTTGGGTTTATGACAAAAAAAAGGCGATTCCGCCCAATGTGCACTGGCTGCACAGTACAAATTGTCAGTACAGCAAATGGATGCTGTGACTGCGTTTTTGAATGGTGAACTGGAAGAAGAAATTTTTATATGGTGCAACCTGAGGAGTTTGACGACCATACTGACAGGGTATGCCGACTGAGGAAATCTATTTATGGGCTAAAGCAAGCAAGACGAGTTTGGAACAAGGCATTAAACGAAAATCTCAAAGGCTTTGGTTTGGGAAGAAGCCAATTCGATCAAAATTCGACCGAAGATGATGTATGTATCAATCTATGTAGATGACATCTTAATTTTGGGAAACGACGAAAGGATGAAGGAAGGAAATAAAACTCGAGTTATCTGGCCATTTCAACATGAAAGATATGAGCAAAGCTTCGTCCATTCAGCGAAATGCGGTAACGGGCGATTTTAAAATTGATCAATCTGAATATATATCGCAGGTGTACTGAAACGTTTTAGTATGGATGACTGCAATCCGGTCTCTACACCAATGGACCTCTCACAAAGGCTGAGTAAGCAAGAGATGAGGAAGGTACCATACATGGAGGCAATTGGGTCGCTCCTCTATGCAGCACAGAACACACGGCCGGATATATGTTTTGCTGTAAACATGTTGAGCCGCTTCTCAAGCAATCCTGGAAACGTGTCATGCGGTACTTAAATGGCACAATCGATTATGGCATCACTTATCAGGCAAATGGAGATGGCTTGGTCGGCTTTTGCGACGCTGACTGGGCTGGTGATATGGATCAACGAAGATCCACATCTGGGTATATCTTCATCGAGCAAGGTGGGGCCATATCTTGATCTACTCAGTACTCAGCGACAACGAACTGTGGCGTTATCATCGACCGAAGCTGAGTACATGTCTATAGTTGGCGCCATACAAGAATCTATTTGGCTCACGGGACTACAAGCAGAGCTCCTTCTCAGCACTCCGCAAACCATCGTGTTGTATTGCGATAACAAAAGCGCTCTTCACATTGCTCGCAACAACACATACTCTCCTAGAACAAAGCATATGGATATTAAAATGAAGTTCATACAAGAAAAGCTGGAAAAGAATGTGGTCAAACTGAAGTACACACCTGATCATATTAATAGGTACACACCGGAATTTTTAAATTATAGATGGTTTTTTCGTACTTTTAGTGTTGACAACTTTATAATTTATGGTTTTTTGTTGTTGTCAATGTCTGGCCACACTGTGACAAAGAGTTGAAAGAGGGGCTGCCCCGTATATCAAAGCTTTTCTATAAATTGCGAGTCCACCACACATTTCGCCTGATCATAATAATAGGTACAGTCTCCGTTTCTCACAAGTATCAAGTGAATAATTTTGTAATCAGTGATCTTTTGGTAACTAAAGGTAAATTAAGTATAGCTCCTGTCAATACAGAGAATTAAATAATTATTTTTTTCAGAAAAAATGGGTCGAAATTCTCATTGTACTAAAGAAGAACCTCGATGGGTTCTTAGTCTGAGAAAAGAAGGCAAAACTTTACGAGCCATCGCCAAATTATTGAACAGGTCTCATAATTTTGTTTAAAATGCATTAGAAAGAAAACCAAGACAGGAAACCTGTGGAAGGCCACAAAAAACCAACAGAAACCCTTGACCACTACATAGTAACTTTGAGCAAAAAGGACCCATTTAAGTCATCGAAGGCTATTGCAGCCGAAATTGGGAATTCAGTTAGTGCTCCAACTATCCGAAGACGACTACAAGATGCCAACCTACCAGGAAGAATTGCTAGAAGAGTCCCACTTATGCGCTAAAAAAAATATCTCCATGTGGCAAACTTTTGCAAGGGACCTCAAAGACTGGGTAGGATGCACCGGGGAGAAAAAAATGGAGAAACATATTATGGAGCGATGAAACCAAGATTAATTTGTTTGGGAATGACTGTGAAAGGAATGTTCGACGCCCTAATGGAAAGGAATTCCATCCACGGTTTACAAAAAAAACAGTCAAACATGGAGGTGGCAATATAATGGTATGGGGTTGCTTCTCCTGGTACGCCGTAGGTCCAATTTATCAGATTACGAACAAAATGAATGCTGAAGAGTACAAATCTATATTGGAAACAGTTATGGTACCGTATGCTGAGGAAAATATGCCATTACGTTGGGTATTTCAGCAAGATAATGATCCTAAACACACATCAAGGCTGTTATCTAAATTTTTCGAGGACCAAAAAGTTGACGTTCAGAAGTGGCCAAGCCAATCCCCCGACCTTAACCCCATTGAAAACTTGTGGGGAGATTTAAAAAAGAAATTGGCAAAGCATTCATTTTCAAATAAACAAAAGTTATGGGAAGGTGTCCAAAAACTGTGGTATGAGACACCAATAGAGACCTGCCAGGCTCTTATTAAAAGTATGCCAAAAAGAATAGCAGTAGTGGCCAAAAATAGAGGTGGATACACTGGATACTAAGTTAGGAAATACTAATTTACCTAAAAAAAAGAACACAAAATGGAAATACAAATTTTTTTCTTACCAACACATGAAGTGTACCTATTATTATGATCACACTGAAAACGTATCTGAAACACACAAAATGATCTCTTTTATGTTATATTATTATTCTATGTTACAATTAAGTTTATTTTATTAAAAACAAATAGTTTAAGAACCAATGTGAACAAATTTCTAAGTTTGAAACAATGAATAAAACTGTTTTCTGTTACCTTAAAGTCAGATTTAATGTGTGTACCTATTAATATGATCAGGTATGTATATACCAACTGGAGAAATGGTAGCTGATGCACTGACAAATGCAGTTCCAGTTTCTAAAATTAATTTAACTAACACGAAGATAGGAATAAGTTAGAATTTTGTTTATTGGAAGTTTATTCGAACTATAAACTAGTTATTATAAATATAAACTGAATTGAAATTTGTAATATCAAGCTTAAATGAAATTATGTTATATCTGCCAGATATGTCATTAAGGTGGAATGTTGTAAATGTAATGAACAATCTGGCATCACTTGAAATATCTCTTGTACTCATATCACTTGCTCTCATTAAATCAGTCACCACTGACGTACTTATTTCAACAGGTTTCTACTAAAAAGTTAGCCGCAATAAAGGGCAGTCGGTGCCGTGGTAGTGATAGAACTTTGTGCCTATTTCCAAGTGTATTGAAGTGTTCTGAGAAAGAAAATACCCCAGAAGTTTTTAAACTTATTCGAATTTGGCGTATTCCCAGACTTCCAGCTCCGTAGCACATTATTGATTTTGCTGTTGCTTGAAACATTCTACATTTTGTACTGGCGCTTCCGTTTATTCTTCCACTATAAGCTTTGGAATTCCTTAAACTATTGCTTTTGCATCTATTATCGTTGGAAGCAATCCTATGCGAGATAATCTTAAAAAAGATTGAATTAAGCAAAAGATTCGAGCACATTTTAATCCCAATGCAGTATCATTTTTAGCATTTTCGAGATTACTTTTGAGCTAGATATGTAATATTGATTTGATGCCTGGAAAGATACCTCTCTTCTTCCTTTCCTCTGCTATATTCCATTGGACATCCTTATACACTTCAAATGGTCCACACCAGTTTTGGTTTATTTAAGACTTCTGAAAAACATAGAAATATAAAAACTGGGGTTCGAACCCACGACCATACGCACTGAACACAAATCCAAACACTGGTTGCCGCATGTGAAACATTATACTTAAATTTTGTCGCTCTCGCTTTCTTATTTATAAACACGTGATCTCGAAGGGGATTGAAGTAAGCAAATTTGGAATGATACGAGTTCCAAAGGCTTGGGACAATTCCTGAAAGCTTGAATTGTGTAAAATATACTGTAAGTCGAGATTGCATTTTCAAGCTCATGAAGGGCTTACTGCAAAATTAAAAAGATTGAAAATATCTCGACGTTTTTATACTCTGTACCGAAGGTACATAGAGTATATTAAGTTTGTGCAAAAGTATGTAACAGGGAGAAGGAATAATTTTCGACCCTATAAAGTATATATATTCTTGATCAGCATCAATAGCCGAGTCGATATAGCCATGTCCGTCTGTCCGTATGTCCGTCTGTCTGTCTGTCCGTCCGTATGAACGAAGAGATCTCAGAGATGGTAAGAGATAGAGGTTTGACATGTATGGGACATATATTTCTTATACTTGCAGGCAGATCAAGTTTATTTTCAATTTTTGCCACGCCCCCTCCCGCCCCCGCAATTTGGAAAAAACTTCATATCTCCTACAGTTTTGGAGATAGATCGTTCGTTCCTTCTAGAGATACCTTGTAAACAAAATTATTTATCGATTTGCTGAAGGAATGATAAAGATCGGATGAACGATGAAAAAACGGCCAGTTAACACCACCCACCCCCCCACCAACATCCACAGCAACATACCCTAACCGTTCAACACAGGCAATCTTAGTGCGAGAGAGAAAGAGAGAGAGAGAGAGAAACTTAGAGAGCGCACCGCGTTGTGCGCGGGGTGTTAACTGGCCGTTTGACTCCTGAGCAAATGCGAGTGTAAGGGTACAGAGTATGTTATAGTCGGGCTTGACCGACTTTCTTTCTTGTTTTTTCTGTGTCAGTATATGGTTTCCACTTAAACATCAATAAACTCGTCGATGTCATTAATCAAAACAAACCAAACCGTTTTCGTTTGCGGTTGAGCATCTTCATTTAAGTTCGGCTTACGAGCACAAATTAATTTATTCGGTACAAAAATAGGTGTGAGTGTCGTTAACACTCACGAGGCTTTGATGTGAAACATGATGCTAAATTTTAGTCACTGTTAAGTCACTGTTTAGTCACTGATTAGTCACTGTTTAGTCACCATTTAGTCACTGTTTAGTCACTGTCAAGTCACTGTATACTCATTTTATAGTCAGTGTTTAGTCACTGTTTAGTCACTGTTTAGTTACAGTTTAGTCACTGCTTAGTCCCTTTTTAGTCACTGTTTAGTCACTGTCAAGTCACTGTATACTCATTTTATAGTCAGTGTTTAGTTACTGTTAACTCACTGTTTACTTACAGTTTAGTCACTGTTTAGCCACTGTTAAGTCACTGTTTAGTCACTGATTAGTCATTGTTGAGTCACTGTTTAGTCATGCAATACGGCGCAGAAGCATGGACAATGACAGCAGCCGATGAGGAGGCGATTGGCGTGTTCGAGCGAAAAATCCTTCGCAGGATCTATGGACCTTTAAAAGTTGGCGATGGATACCGCATTCGAATTAGTCTTTAACAGCCAGCGTTGCTTCCGACTGCAGAGTTCTTCTGTAGGCAGCGTCATTCTCTGCAGTAGCATCGCGGCACTTCTCATCATACCAAGTCTGCTTTCGAGGGTACACGGCGTATCCGAGTATCTCCTTGGCAGCCGTACTCATGGAGTGTGATATGTGATTCCTCTGTTCGCATACACCAGAAGGGAATGGTGAGTTTTCCCTGAGCAGTTGGGTGAGTTTAGCTGTGTAGGCTTCAGAGGTCCCTTGTGATTCCAGCTTATCGACATTTAGCTTTCGACGTGTACTAGTACGTGAGGCATGTGCCACACTGAGCCGCGTGCGTACTTTCGCTGCAACAAGGTGGTGATCCGAGTCTATGTTGGCACCTCGAATCGCACGCACGTCTAGAACACTCGATGAGTGCCTTCCGTCGATCACAACATGATCAATCTGATTTCGCGTTAGTTGATCAGGGGACTTCCAGGTCGCCTTATGGATGTCGCGATGTATAAACGACCAATCTTTATGTCGTGATCGGGGCAGCGCTCATATAATTGTTCCAGGCGCTCATAGAATTCGTCTTTTATCGAAGTGCCCTTGTCTTCCGTTGAGGCGAGTTCACAGATAAGACTAGTCTGAGTGCGGCTAGTCGCATGTCCTCTGGTGTGAAACTGATGACAGAAAGACGAAGTCTTGCACTGACCGCAAAGCCGCATCCAAACTCATGCTAGGAAGCATGTCCGCTGTAGTAGATCTCCCAGGGTGCATTGGTTGTTGATGTTCTTTTCACCATGCTCCCGGTCACTGACCGAAAAACCAAAGAAAAAACGGTCTCGGCCTTCCCTTAACCGAATGTGTTCTGTTATCGCGCTCACTGTTAAGTGGCTGAGCACACAGCTCTGATCGGTCTGACAGCATCCGAATAACAGGCCCAACTCAGTCAATTGGTCTCGAAAACCAAACTGTCAAAATGTTATTTGAAAAGGTTGCAGACTCAAGAGTTTAACATAAGCAGAGAGAGAGAGAGAGAGAGAGTCAATGCGAGAGAGAAGGAGAGTTCATGGCATACATTCATATTGTTAGCCGAGCATTACACATTTACATGTATACATTCAAAGAAGACCATTTGAATGTGTGAATTTTGCCAAACAGTGAGAGCAGAGAACAGTGACCGCTGTTAAAGGTTGTTTTGGTAGCTCTATTCAAAATGCCGGGCGAAAAGTGTTATTTTCCGACCTATTACTGAAGTGGGCACAATTTGTGATGCATTAGAGCGGACCTACTTTGTAGTCTTAGTCTTACCCCCCATATGTGGCTCTAAAGGAAAATGAAGCAAAAGTAAACAAAATTGAGTTTTAGTTGGCGCAAGAAGGCTATTGCTCAAGCGCTGGACTACAACTTAAACCGTCAACGGGTAAATATAAATAAAAATTTGATGCAAAGTCGACAGATTTGGCAAGTATAATTGCACTGCGATTGCCATTTCGAATTTCAAAAGCTGACACCGTTTGAAATGTATTAAAGATTGTGTTGGGGAACATGTCGTTTGACTTTTTTTTTAGCTTTATAACAACATTTGTGCTGTTCCCTTTGAATGTGTAAGTGGTTTAAGCAGCTTTTCTGCATTTATTCTATCTTTTAATACTTTTTGTAAACTTTTTGGAAATTTTTGCCATGTTTAAGGATAAGAGAAATACACAAAATTCCATACTTACAGTTGAGATTAAGCACTCAACAACAACAACAACAACAACAACAAAACAAACTCCTTTTAGCATATTTCATGTGCTGCGGGAAAAAAGTTTTGCCTTGTTTAGCTGTAAATATATTGAACTTTCTTAAACTAATCTCCTGTTCATTTTGCTTGTTCGGGCGGCAAGCATTTGCCTGCAACCTTTTAAATGGCCATTAAAATTAAAATTACGAAAAAGGGTGAAAAAAAACTTTACACCTGCCCAGCCAACTAGTCTCAGATGTTCCCGCATTTCCCGCATTCTCGTTTAGCTTGGACTAAACTAAACAAGTTGCTGTTGGAGGGCACAAAACTCGTTTATTGCCTGCCGCATGGAAACAGTTTGCTGCAGTTTGGCAGTTATCCCCAGCCCCGGGCAAACTTTACGCTTGTTGTAGTTTTTTTTTTTTTATTTACCCATTTTGGGTTGAAGGCCAGCTCGGAAAACATTTGCAAATCATTGTGGCAACTTTTCCAACACCTTTTGGTTTTTTTTTTTTTGCAATTTAAGCAGCTGCAACTGCATTTGGAGGAGTCTGCCTGTCGCTCATTTTAGATACATGAAATATTCAGCAGCCACATAAACAAATTATTTGATGACTTTAACGCGCCTCCCTTTTCCCTCGCATGACCGGCCACTAAGTAAACTTTTATGTTGGCCATAAAAATAGGCGAAAAGGGGCGTCCATATGTACGGAATGGGGGAAAAGAAATCCCGAGCAGCATTTTTATGCAGCTGTTGTGACATTTTTATGCTAAGCAGTTCGCATCCCATTGGCCACAAAATTATGAAAATTCATAAAAACCCCCCAAAAAGCCAGAGAAACTCGTGAGTGCTGCCAATTTCTGCTGCTGCTTCTTCAGCGTCATCCTCTTTTGGTTTATCACTTGCCAACTAAACTCGTTTACGCTGACTCGTTTATCATCTTGTTTTCTGGACGACAAACAACTCGATGGCAGGCACAAAGACAGACAGAGAGAGAGAGTGAAAAAGGGAAAGATGAAACATGATAGATGGAGGAAGATGCAAGACGAAGATGATACCAGATTAAAAAGACCATCAACATGGCATAGAAAGTAGAAGCATTGTGCCTCGTGTATTGAAGCACTGAAGCTGACACAAATTTCAGATACACTCAAAAAATATGCAGAATGAATCAATCAAAAGACGGTCAGAGTTAGAATTGAATGGAAAATTTCAATTGGTCCTTTTAGCCGGATGTTAGATCTTTGTCAGAAGTAAGACAGAGTTTCTGGATAAACGGAATTGAAATATGTGATTTGAAGTGATTTTCGTTAAAAATTCTTAGCTAAATTGTTTCTCAAATTCAGCCATAGATGGCGCCACTAGTTTAACCATTTGCTTGATAGTTTGTTATAAGATTTTGACCCAAAATTGTGTGGAAACCTATATTATTCATAACTGGAATGTATACAGACGCTTCCATTGAAAACAACAAAAGTTTTTCTCACTAGAACTACTTTTTCGACCAATCGTTTCTATGGCAGCTATATGCTATAGTCGTCCGATTAGAATCAAACTTGGCAAAATTGTGTGGTAGCATATAATATTGATCAGTGACAGTGATTGGGAGCGATAGCATTGAAAATAGGGTTGTGAAAATATGTAAAAAATATCGTATCGATGATTATAATTTTTTAAATATATCATCAGGTTTTTGCAATATTTATCACCAAAATATATCGATATGTCTGATATTTTTGATATTTTTATATTTCAGTATAAAAATCTTAAACCCCCCAAAATAACATTAACTTTAAATGCATTATAATTTTTTTTAGTTTTTTATTAATTAAAAATAAAACAATAAACTTTTTTCCATTAAAGAACAGAGATCTTAAGGTTGAATAATTTAAGTAAGGATACAAGAAAAAACTTAAAAGACTTCATTTCATTTTTTAAACAATGAAAAAGTTAAATTTTCTAGAAAAATTACATATATTGGTAACATGATTTTACCTCCAAAATTCTTTTTTTAAGGATTTAAAAAAAACTCTTTGTTTTATATGAATATCCGTCATGCGGCTTCTCGTGTCGCAGACAACGCATTTTATGGCGGCGGCCAGTCGCTCTGAAGGAACCGAGCTACCTGGTGTTATAAGATAACTCATGCCCAATTTTGATAACTTCGGTAAAGTTTTTTCCTGGGATTTCCAAAACTCTAAGGGATCTGTCTCCCAGCCAGCGAGTGGTTAATTTAAAAATAGTTTTATTTCTGTATTTTCCTTGGCATCTGTAATTGGCTTTATGGCAATTAATCTATTGTGGGCCTCTAGGAAGCTTTCGTTTGTTTCTACTTCCCTCCCCTCATCGAGTTAGCTTTGGCCATTGTCCATTGATATCTACAGAAAAAAAGAGAAAATATATTATAGCAAAAATCTTTATCTAAAATGTCAACAATAAATAATTGACTATCACAGCCCAAAGGGCCAAAGTCGAGCTTCTCTCAATCTCTTCAAACAATAGATTTAGTTTAATTGAATGTGGTGTTAAAACAAAGATAGTTATTATTATAGTCAAGTATATTATGTTTAAGATTAATTAATATTATATTAAAACTGGTACTTTAAAGTTAATTCACAGTGGTGTTAATAATGTTTTTAACATAATTTTACATACTCGTTTTTCAGTGCTGTCTGCCGATACCTCGGTGATAATGTCTTGAATAGCTTCTTGAGCATTGAGCGGCGCTAAATATAATTTTTTAAATCGCGGGTCTAACATTGTCGACTTCACCAGTGTTTTGTTTTTTTGAAAAGATTGAAAACGGTCTTCAGAAACTTTTAGTAGAATTTCTTAAGTAAGTTTTCCTTCAGCCGATTCTACAGTCAATGTACGTATTTTATTTATCAGTAAGGATATTAATGGAATTACCATGCTAGCTGTGACGTAGTTTTCACCGCTTATTTTTTCTGTTGCATATATCAATTTCGTGAGCTGTTAGCATGTCTGGCAATTCCTTCATAGAAGTTGATCGTTTTATTAAAACCAATGCGACTTTATTTGAAAGTTTGAGAAAAGAAACAAGCATGTCGAGACACGAATTCCACACCTCGTGTCTACACTTTGGACAAGAGTTTTTATTCGACCTTCTGCTATTCCTTCGTCAGCCTGTAACGTTCGCAGCATGTCCATGGCTGCCGGACTGTGCTTCAACTGATTAACAGTTTTCTTCACCTTATCCAAAACTTTTGAGAAAGATGCAATATTTTTTACCACATCATCGACAACTAGGTGAATTGTGTGAGCAAAACAAGAGACGTGTTTGCCTTTTCCTACAAATAGACGTGACGCTGCTTTCATGTTGTTAGCATTGTCCGTTGTAAGTGTTCTCCACTTATACCGATCTATTTGAAATTCACGGCAAGCAGTCTCTATTAAACTACATATATTGACTTAATTACTTTTGCACAAAGGCTGCAGGTGGCATTATGTGCATTTATGTTTGTGTAAAAGCTCTTTGCCGCGCTCATCTTCTCTTTTTAAGATTTCTAAGTGTAGTGTGACCAACCACAATATCAAAAAATATATTTCCAAATAATATCGATATGCGATATATCAAGAAAAAAAAATATTTCGATATAAATATTTATTTTTTTGTACAAAATATCGATATATTGATATTTTGATATATTATCAACAAGCCTAATTGAAAACAAAAAAGTTTTTCCTACAAAGACTTTGTTTCAGTTCTCTGTTATGTATGGCAGCCATACTTTATAGTTGACCGATTTTCATAAAACTTAGTGGAATTATGCGAAAGCATAGAAAACTTATAAATACGAGGTTTGGGGACATTTGCACTGAAGACAAAAAAGTTTTTCTAACTAAAACTACTTTTTCGACGGATGGTTCCTATGGCAGCTATATGCTATAGTCATCCGATTTGGATCAAACTTGGCAAAATTGTGTGGTAGCATACAATACTGATCCGCAACAAGTTTGGGAGCGATAGCATTGATAACAAAAAAGGTTTTCCTACAAAGACTTTGTTTCAGACCACTGTTTTGTATGGCAGCTATACTTTATAGTTGACCGATTTTCATAAAACTTGTTGGAATTATGCGAAAGCATAAAAAACTTATAAATACAAGGTTTGGGGACATTTGCACTGAAGACAAAAAAGTTTTTCTCACAAAAACCAGTTTTTCGACCGATGGTTCCTACGGCAGCTGTATGCTATAGTCATCCGATCCGGTCGGTTCCTACAAATGTGCAGCGTATTTGTACCAGAAAGCTTCGTGCAAAGTTTGGTTACGTTAGCTTTAAAACTGACGGAGGAGATTGCTTAGAAAGAAACGGACATGGCTATATCAACTCAGCTCTTCATGCTGATCTAGAATATATATGGGACGTTTCACGTCAAGCGGCCCAAAGCTATCTCCAAAATTCTGTGCAATATTTTTATTGTTATCAAGTTATATACGTTAAAATACTCGTTAACTCATCCCCTTTCAATTGCAAAGTGGCAGAATTGAAAATTCAAAATGGCGTCCTTACTATGTCAAGTAGAAGAGGCTAAATTCGGAAATAAGTAAATATATTTATTAATTTCTTCTAAAAAATGATGCATAAATGTTTGGTCACAACATATTTTAATGTTTTTGGGGTCGCTGATTACGAATATGATGTCCGATTTTAGAAATTCAAAATGGCGGATCCAATATGGCGGACGAATTTTTTAAATTTCGTAAACAATTGAAACTTGTTACTCGGGTGTTTTTGGGGTCGCTGATTACGAATCTGAAGTCAGTTTTTCAAATTTCAAAATGGCGGACCCAATATAATTTTTTTGTGGCCTTGAAAAAGGCCGATTGATATAATTTATTAACTGTAAATATTTGGTAGCCTTGAAAAAGGCTGATTGTTTTAATTATTAAACTGTAATAATTTCGTGGCCTTAAAAAAGGTCGTTTGAAATAAATTTACAAAATACATCCGAATCAATGTAATTTTATTTTAATATTGCATAACTGCAATAGGATGCATGCACATAGGTGCATTTGAATATTTTCAATTTTTTTTCTGGTGTTACAATAAAAGAATGTGCAGATTGGATTTTTGTAACAGCAGGTGCTCGAGAAAATCTACTAGCAAGTTGTCGTTTCACTCTATCGTGTTGTTGCTTGTTGTAAAAGAAAATCTGCGAAGTCTTAATGTGTTGCTTAGCCCATTGGTAATGACTCTCTGCATTTAAAATGGCTTTATCAGGTGAGGCTTGCAAGCTTGCTCGGGTGGCTTCTCTCTTCAAAATAGCTCCTATGCCATCACATGAGCCTTTTCCATGTGCTGTTGCATGGAAATGCCACTCTGCCTCTAAGTTAAAATCTTCCTTGTGGTGTGCGAGATTGACAATTTGGAAGCGATTTTTATAGTGCTGTTTCGCACCATCACTAAAATAAATGACTTTATTTGCCCTTGGGCAAACCTTTTTGATGATGGGCATTACTGTCTGTTGTAGTAAGTAAACTGCAGATGTGTCGTGACTGTTACTATCAGACAGTAATATCATGCTGTAGTGCTTTAATTCGCCTTCATGCTTATAATAAAAAAGTATAGGATGAACTGTACACTGATCATTGTTATAATGAAATCCTTGTTCAGCATCCTGAACAACGTAAGCATAATTTTCGGAAAAATCGCACTGCAGAATTACCTCATCATCTTTCAAAGTATTATATCTTTTCTGGATTTAAAGTAGTTCGATTGATTTTTCGAAATGAAATGATGCTGGGAAAACTTTTTGAAATCATTTGATAAACTTTGGACATAATCTTCCACAGAAAAGCACAATTTTTTCAAATTGCATCTGTCGATCGATTGCCAAGAACTACAAATGATTTCAGAAATATCATTTTCTTCCAAAATAGACGTAACTTTTGAAGTGAAATTTGCAACCCCGGGACATGATATTACATTCCAGAAAAAAACAAGATGGTTGAGGATTTTGACACAAATTCAATTTAAAGCAATCTTTGTAGCTTTCGATTATGATGTCTGAGTCACTTGTCAATTTTTTAAAATTTACAGCGTCAATCATCATTTTGAAATTTTGATGAATAACGCAAACGCAAACACTGTGTGTGCCTAACGTTAGAACCTTTTAGAGTACAAATTTTTTTGATTAATTTGACATTTGTGACGCGATCTGAAGATCATTTTTTCCCTTGGGAAAACATGGTCGCCATTTTCATTCGGTCGAACAAATGAATGGCAAGTTAACGAGTATTTTGACGTATATAACTTGTATTTTTATTGCACAGAATTTTGGAGATAGCTTTGGGCCGCTTGACGTGAAACGTCCCATATACTTTATGTGGTCGGCGATGCTTCCTTCTATGCGTTTCAAGAATATAAAAACAAAGGTAAATTACAAGAGGAAACCTGACAGCCAGATTAAACAACTTCAAAAATACGGGATTGAAGTAGGAACCCATATTTCAATTTCCTAAAGGATTAAAGTAAAGTCAAAAACAGTTGAAAACACCGTATTCCAACTTATTTAGGGATAGAAGTAAAGTCAAAAACAGTTAAGGAATCCATATTTTAATGTCATGAAGGACTAAAGTAATGTCAATAACAGTTGAGGAATTCATATTTCAACTTCCTCCGGGATAATAACCCGTATTTCAAAGTTGAGGAACCCATATTTGAACTTCCTTCGGGATAAAAACCCGTACCTTAACTTCCTTAGGGATAAGGGTAAAGTCAAAAACAGTTAAGGAATCCATACCTTAACTTTATGAAAGACTAGCGTAAGGTCAATAACAGTTGAGGAACCCCTATATGAATTTTCTAAGGCTAAGGGTAAAGTCAAAAACAGTAAAAAAAAGAAAAAAGAAAAATAAGATGTTTTCAGCACAAGAGCTGGTTGCTTTCTGATAAAGTGTGTAGCGTTTTCAATAAGGTTGACTATTTGCCCAGCCGCCAGGCCTACTCTGATGACCAGAATTGTTTGAAGGAATTGCCAGGCCTACTCATTTCATTTTTGTATGTGTAATTTACTTCAACTTGAAAACGGTTCAAAAATGGTTCAGAGTCATTTAGGCATTTCATGCGTTACGTACATAACATGCGTGCAAACTGAAGAGTGGGCGTTTTTGATCATGGGATAGGAGACCCGGTCGAGTTCGGAGGTCTTGCCTTTTTGCTTTGATTGAGAGCAACAATTGGTGCTTTGATTTCTTGTAGTCTAGAGTAGACTTTTTTGGGTTTTAAAGGTAGCGGAAAAATTGGCATCAGTAGATTCTGTGGATCAGTGATGACATAGCTCGTTCGCTATAACTAGACTGTCGGAAATTGTTGTTTGGCAATTTTGTTTATTTCAAGCAGTGAATAGAGACCCGGGGCTTAAGGCCACAGAACGTACATATGTTGGCAAAGATTCGGTAAGGGGTTGTGTTGGGGTTTATTTCTGATGTAAAAGATTCAGGAAACGAACGTTTTTCTATTCTTTAATTCTCGTTTCGAATAAGGCATTAGCTCTTTGGTAGTTAAGTATATTTGTGGTGTTTATATTTCGCTTCAGGTTGGATCAATGTTGGTTTTTATTTTGTTTGAGGGAACCAAAATTTGGGAGCTAGGTTTGGCAACTGATTGTGGTATAGATTCGCTGGAGCCTTGGCGAACAATTTTTATAATATTGGCTGATTCTTTGTTGATATTGTTGCTAGTGAGCTCGTTGGAGATGGAAGTGTTTGCTAGCTTCATCATATTTTTGCTTGTTTCTGGCAATCTAAGCAATAAATCCTTCATCCAAACATAATGGTACATAGGTGAGTACTTTCAAATCATGCAAAAACAGTTTGGTCAGCTTGCCTTAGCAAAGAAATAATGGTTGAATTAGAGTGCAGTTCGTACGCTACTCAAATGAGGAGTTTTAAATCAACATACATTTTCTTTATATTTAGCGATTTTTGAAAAGAAAAGCCAACTTCGGCTCGGCCGAAGTTTATATACCCTTGTAGATTGTCTAGTTTATATAAATGAAGGCTTTAAATAATTTTCAGTTATTTTCCAAACTCTACTTTGACCATTTTCTTGCCAGTTTGTTATATGGCAGCTAAACGATATATTCATCCGATTTTCATCAAATTTCCCAAAATTTTATCAGAGCCCATCTAATTACAAAGACTAGAATATCTAGACACCGCTTCTGTCAGAAATTAGTCAGCTGTTCGCTCTCATTTGGGAATATGTCCGTCTCGCTCTAACCACAGTGATTTCTTAGTATGACACTATAAGTATCTATTTCGGGCCACTTGTAGTAGCAAAGTATCCTCTTTTGCAAGCGAGCATTCGTTTTCAATTGATGATTCTGCGATTCAGCGCAAGATGATCGCATCGAGCTCTGAAAATTTGGTAGCGACTATTGAAATTATTTCTTTTACCCAACGAGAAGCTTAGAAGCTTGTACATCCGCCTGTTTGCGTCGAGTCTTGCATATTCTTCCAAGAAAAGTAATTATTCAAGTCTAGGATTACATGATGTTCTGCTGCCATCAAACGCCATTCCTGAAAACCATTGCCCTTCTATTAAGGGCAGTTCGTTTGTGATTTTGTGAACCAATCTTGTTTCTGGCTTGTCCATCATCTTTCTCATGTATTTGAATGCCTAAGGCAACTGGCAACACTGCGTATGAGTGATTAAAAAAGAATAAAATCCCCATTTAACTTACTTTTTGTTCTTGTTCTTTTGTTTTAAAGTAAAATAATACAAAATGTAGTTCTAACTGGCGCAAGGAGGCTGAAAGGTTTTTCGCATTACTCATACGTGGTGCTGCCATTACAATAAAGATCTGTTAGCCAAGAGGATATTGATTATTTTAAGCTAGATAGAAATGAGTTGTACTTAAAACTAACTACAGAAGTCTACCGTCTCTTATTATTACAAAATCCACTAAAGGTTTTAGGTTTCAAGTACCTGCCAGTTCCTTCATCAATACGTCTTTGTTAAAGACTTTATTTGGTATCATTAAACCTTTCTTTGGCCTTCATACGGCGTATTGCTACAGTCAAATAGTATTAGCTGATTATCTTTTCTAGTATTCTGAGTTCTAATAGGCTGCCTTTACACTGTTTAATACATGAGACATGGTAATCTAGTGGGAAACATAGTCTGAGTGTAGGTAGTTAAACAGGCGATTCTCATCGTAGGCAAACAGCGCTTAGTGGTTTATCGCTTTGACCAGTTGTCTAGTCGTCAGACATAGCTCAGAGTGTTAGTTTGTATTTGCCATACCTTTTTTAGACTTAGGGTTTGGGAGCTAGTCTACTGCTTCAAAGTTTAAACAGTTTTCTGTACAAGATCAAGATCATTTGTTGACCTGTCTGCTGACTCCCATCACCAGTTAAAGCACACCCAGCACAGTTAAGTGGCCAGTACTTGGCGCTAACGGAAGTGGTGGAATAAGCTAGCGTAGCTAAACGCCCAGCCAGCCATCAAATCCTCGAATCCACTTACCACACTCACTCGCAATCGCACCCAGCCGAGCCTCAAAAAAAAAAAAAAAACAACCAAAATACTAAAAAGTTTTTTTTTGGCGTTGATTGAATGTTTTGCCTTAGGCGGGGAGGTAAATCAAAAGCTTTGTTAATTATTTAAGTTGCAGATGCCCCAAAGTGGCGGCCTCATGGCCATCATCATCCCCTGCGCTGGCATTTTGGAAATGCTACCGAAAACCAAAGGCTGCGGTCCGTGGGTCGAATCCGGCAGGAAGTGCGCGCTTTAACTTGCATGCGTGCCGGAGATGGAACCGGGGTCAGGGCCAAGGACCGGCAAACAACTGGCGATAATTTTGATAGCAGCCCATTTAGCTGGAGGGAACCGCTCTAAACATTTTTTGGTGGCCAATTTCATGCTGTTGGCTTATTTATTTGAATTGATGTGCGGTAGTGCGGTGGCTGGCTGGTTGGCTGGGATTTGGATACATTTAATGTGTGTCTGTGTGTGTGTGTATATAGTGGTCCGTGTATGTACGTGTGCAAGTCAAGTGGGGCCATCGTTTCTGCTTAGGTCTCCTCCTGCTTACTTGGCTTAGTCAACAAATTGTTGCTGCAGTGCAAAAACTGCTGCACTGCAGCTTCTGGGCATAAATAAACAGTCAGGCCACATGGACTACCAAAAACTGTGAGCTGCCTTGTCTTCGGCTTTTCGGTTAGACCAGTTTGTTTGCTGAGCCACTTTGCAGCCACTTGCAGAACGTCCCCCTCCCCCCCTCACACCAAGTGAGATTTCACTTGAACTTGGTCTAAACGAAAATTCATAGCAAAACGGCCAACATGGCTGCCTGTGCTGCTGTGTCTGAAGTGGCCACAGAGTAGCTGAATTTTGGACAATTCTCGGATGAGTGCCACGGATTAGTTGCTAAGAAAGCCAATATTTAAAATGAAGTTAGCACAGAGCACAGGCAGCGTTTATGTTTCTTATGGCAACTGGAAAGTGAGTTATGAATGGTTGAAGAGAGCGGAATTTGAGACACACTTTTAGTTGGCTAAAATGAGTTTTCAAGCATCCGGCTCGAAGGACCAAATTTTTTTTAGTTAAATTCTACTCCGTTACGTTAAGTGTTAAGGCAAATTTCAAGCATCTGGATCGAAGGACAAAATGTGTTAATAAATTTGATTCTCTCTGACAATGTTTTAGAAACGACTTAAAGGACCAATGTAACTTCTGTTTGAATTCAATTTCTTTCTGTTTTGTATAGATTTTTCACAAAAATCCAACATCCGGCTCCAAGGACCTATTTTATTTTGTTTGAATTACTCTAGTCGCTAATATGAATTCAGAACTCCGTAAAAGTGAAAATTAATGAAACCGTACAAGTAATCACTAGAAATGCTAATGTAAGCCATACAACTACACGACCCATTCACTCTTCCATATTATCGGAATTCTGAGAGGTGAACATAAACGTAATGCAGAACCATCGTTTATACCGAAAAAATGGGAGAATCAAGGCTCTTTCTTGTCCCAAAGGCTGGAAGGTGGCGCCTCGTAAAATTATACCATAATGATGCAGGCCACTGTGGATTGGATAAAACGATTTAAAGAATACAACAACTGCTCCGTCACCTTCATTTAGACCATTTGGGTCCACTCGTAAGAAGCAACTTTATATGAACCACAACCGACAAGAGCAAAAGATTGGGACTTAACGTTCCGTAACCTTCAGTGGACCACGAAACGCCAGGCAATCAACGCACAGCCCAAACGGTAAGAGATAGAAGGCTGAAATTTGTACAAGAGTTTCCATTAGTGCCGAAAGTGCGTACTAAGAGGGGGTTTTGACAAATTCCAACCGGATAAGTCGGAAAAACGTCGGAAAAGTTTGTATGGAAAAAATTTTTATACTCTGTACCGAAGGTAGAAAGTATGTAACAGGGAGAAGGAATCATTTCCGACCCTATAAAGTATATATATTCTTGATCAGCATCAACAGCCGATTCGATATAGCCATGTCCGTCTGTCCGTCTGTCTGTCCGTCCGTATGAACGAAGAGATCTCAGAGATGGTAAGAGATAGAGGTTTGACATGTATGGTGCATATATTTCTTATGCTTGCAGGCAGATCAAGTTTATTTTCAATTTTTGCCACGCCCCCTCCCGCCCCCGCAATCTGGAAAAAACGTCATATCTCCTACAGTTTTGAAGATAGATCGTTCGTACTTTCTAGAGATATCTAGTACTCAAACTTATTTATCGATTTACTGAAGGAATGATAAAGATCGGATGAACGATACTCAAGTTATGAGCAAAAAACGGTCAGTTAACACACACCACCCACCCCACCCATCACCACAGCATTCTATTGAACGGCAATCTTAGTGAGAGAGAGAGAGAGAGAGAGAGAGAGAGTGAAACTTAGAGATGAGCGCGTATAACTCGTGAGCAAATGCGAGCTGCGACGTTAAGGGTACAGAGTATGTTATAGTCGGGCTTGACCGACTTTCTTTCTTGTTTTTTCATCCGATTGACGTGAAATTTAATTTGTAAGCATAGTACGCGAAACAATTCGTCATCGTCATCGTCATCGTCATCGTCCATCGTCCATCGTCCATCGTCCATCGTCCATCGTCCATCGTCCATCGTCCATCGTCCATCGTCCATCGTCCATCGTCCATCGTCCATCGTCCATCGTCCATCGTCCATCGTCCATCGTCCATCGTCCATCGTCCATCGTCCATCGTCCATCGTCCATCGTCCATCGTCCATCGTCCATCGTCCATCGTCCATCGTCCATCGTCCATCGTCCATCGTCCATCGTCCATCGTCCATCGTCCATCGTCCATCGTCCATCGTCCATCGTCCATCGTCCATCGTCCATCGTCCATCGTCCATCGTCCATCGTCCATCGTCCATCGTCCATCGTCCATCGTCCATCGTCCATCGTCATCGTCATCGTCATCGAGTCTGAGTCTGAGTCTGAGTCTGAGTCTGAGTCTGAGTCTGAGTCTGAGTCTGAGTCTGAGTCTGAGTCTGAGTCTGAGTCTGAGTCTGAGTCTGAGTCTGAGTCTGAGTCTGAGTCTGAGTCTGAGTCTGAGTCTGAGTCTGAGTCTGAGTCTGAGTCTGAGTCTGAGTCTGAGTCTGAGTCTGAGTCTGAGTCTGAGTCTGAGTCTGAGTCTGAGTCTGAGTCTGAGTCTGAGTCTGAGTCTGAGTCTGAGTCTGAGTCTGAGTCTGAGTCTGAGTCTGAGTCTGAGTCTGAGTCTGAGTCTGAGTCTGAGTCTGAGTCTGAGTCTGAGTCTGAGTCTGAGTCTGAGTCTGAGTCTGAGTCTGAGTCTGAGTCTGAGTCTGAGTCTGAGTCTGAGTCTGAGTCTGAGTCTGAGTCTGAGTCTGAGTCTGAGTCTGAGTCTGAGTCTGAGTCTGAGTCTGAGTCTGAGTCTGAGTCTGAGTCTGAGTCTGAGTCTGAGTCTGAGTCTGAGTCTGAGTCTGAGTCTGAGTCTGAGTCTGAGTCTGAGTCTGAGTCTGAGTCTGAGTCTGAGTCTGAGTCTGAGTCTGAGTCTGAGTCTGAGTCTGAGTCTGAGTCTGAGTCTGAGTCTGAGTCTGAGTCTGAGTCTGAGTCTGAGTCTGAGTCTGAGTCTGAGTCTGAGTCTGAGTCTGAGTCTGAGTCTGAGTCTGAGTCTGAGTCTGAGAGTATAGAGTAGAAGTAGAAGAGCAACTCTTCTTTTTATACAAATGTCGTTCAAAATGTTCCTCATGCCTAATCCAGTTTTTTTGCAAAAGCCTACTGATGAAAGTACCAAGATACTCTTGAAATAGCTTAACAAACAAGTTCCTTTAACTGATAACGAGCTTTATTTTTGTATCTTATAAATTTCCATCACAATTTTTGTTGGAAACCCTTCAAAGAAGTAGGATTATCTCACCGTCAATCCACTGTTAGCAACACAAATAAAACAAAATGTTTTGAGCACGCTAACCATTGAAATCGGTTGAACTTTTTAATGCTTGTAACTTGAAATGGGCCACCCACTTATTGTGTTTTTATCAAACTTCAAGCTTGAACTAATTCTTAACAATTTCATTGATTTCTTCCACTTTTGCCGTTTTGGTAAGACGAACCCTTTATTCATTTTCATTTAAGAATAGATACTTTTTCGCAGCTCAAATATTTACATTGTTTTACCCACTCAAAGTAAAACGGCGGGGCACGTGCCAGAACATAAATACACTGGACGAAAATGAGTGCCAAATGGTTGAAAGCTTAACAAATTATTTGGCAATCAAAGAGCAAACCCAAATCAAAGAGGCTCTTTAATTTTGCACACGTAATAATCATCTCTGATGAGATGATAATGATGTTGCCACACACACACACACATACACACACATGAGTCGGCAAAGTCAAAAAAACTTTTGCTTATGGCCTGTCTTGAACTCGAAACTTTCCTCTTAACTTGCCACACAGAGAAATGGCAATGATGGCAAGGGGGGATGGTGTGGTGTGGGATGGGCGTCCAACTATTTTCTGCGCCGCATAATGTGCACAATTTGTTACGCATGCTCGACTTGCCACGCCCACTGGCCTGCGGTTGCCCATTGAAGTATCAAAAATCTGTTTGAAGTTAGAAAAAAAAGGGTTGTCTCACTCTCTCTCTCTCTCTCTCTCTCTCGCTCAGACAAAATTCTGTGTCTACTTTTGGTTTTATAATTAATTTTAAAAAGCTTTTAATGGGCCCTGGCGACCCTTTGGCTGATGACCACCAGGTTCTTCTACTCAAGTGCTTGCTAATTGACTTGCCTCGGCCAAACAGCTCACTTTTGTGGGGTGTTGATCAGAGATCGATGGTAGAGAATCAAGGTCAAGGCGCCAGCAACTGTTACAAAAGTAATTTGTTTCCGCTTCCGCTTCATTACTTCCGGCGCTTCGCACTTGGCAAGCACTCAAGCACCCCCAAAGCAAAAAGTATGAAATAATAAAAAAAAAAGCAAGAAAAACACAAAATGCTACTGCAAAATGTTTCAACAAAACGAAAATAAAATAAAATGCGCAATTGACAGGCGCAAAAAGGAAATGGCAAAACACCGCCACAGCCACCCATAACCCCCCCACCCCCCTCATGCTCAGCAGACGCCAGTTGCAAAGTAAACAGCATCATCAGCATCAGCATCGCGTTTGGCTCCTGCCACCTGCCAGTGCCAAATGTTTATAAGCAAATACAAACACAAATACAAACAAACAAATACAAGTAGCTGCTGCGACTATGTGCGTAATACGTACTACGTACTACGTACTACGCATGTATGTATGTATGTGGAAAGCTAAAGACAGAGGCCAAGTTGGAAACAAAACAGGAAGGACAAGTTAAGACCTCATACAATATATGAGGCTACCCAAGTGTTTTAGATTCTCTCTTTTTACAGTCAAGAAAATCAAGTTCCATTTTACAAATTCAACTTCTGCTACAATTTCAACAAAAGGTCGACAAAAATTGATGATTGATTGATTGATTGAACCCCTAAATAACACCAGCCATTACGGGCCTCTTTCCACTGAACAAAACTGCATCATTGCTTTCGTTTCCATCAGCTCTTGCTTCCAAGATATAACGAAAAAACGAAACGAATTTGTTGAATTTTTGTCACTGCAGAATTTATGAGGGCCACACTTGCCATAAATATGTGGATTTATAAGCAAATTTTCTCAAATGAAATCACCTCTTCTTGGCTGTTGTGGTTGTCGGATTTCTATTAAAACAATGTAGACATATAGACCAACAAATGCTCTAGTTATGAGAGTATTTTTGCATTTATATCAGAAAAATTCATTTATAAATTTATGGGAGGAAAACTAGATTGGCATTCTAAATCGGTATAGGAACTGTAAATCGGCTACTTGATTCAGCATAGATTTTTATATATGTTTACATGTAGATTAGAGCCCTGCACGAGTGCACTCTAAACAACAAATTATTCTCTCTCGTTCAAATGAATCGTGAATTACAGGTTGATGATGATGATTCTGAGTTGATGATCTACTTCGATTCGTTAACAAGGCACGTGTGAATGCTTGCATTAGCAAGGGAACTTAATCTATATGATAGAAACATCTAAGCTGGAGCACTGTATACCCCTTTCAATACTAAAAACTACAAGCGACAGTAGGCATTTGTGAGAATACTGTTAACACTGTTAACATAATCAACATTATTAACACTTCTCTTCTTCTTTATTGGCCCGATGTTGCATTACAACCGCTTGACGGTCTTGGCCTCTGTAATGAATGTCCTCCACTTGCTTCTGCAATGTGCGAGCTGGCAGCAGTTGTTCACACCAAGGTTGGAAATGTCTTTCCGCACTTGATCATCCCATCTTGGTGGTGGGCGACCCCTCCTGCCTTGTCCTCCAAAGTCAGCCGCCTTCGCTTTGTACGTCTTTTTTACTGGAGCTTCTTCATCCATCCGGATTACATGTCCTAACCAGCGCTTGACTAGGCTGATAGAGCTCATACAGTTCGTGATTCATTCGAATGCGGTATCCATCGCTAACTTTTAAAGGTCCATAGATCCTCCGAAGGATTTTTCGCTCGAACACGCCAATCGCCGCCTCATCCGCTGCTGTTATTGTCCATGCTTCTGCGCCGTATTGCAGGACTGGGATGATGAGCGACTTGTATAGGCTCTGCTCTTGAACTCCCTACTGAGCCCGTAGTAGCATCGGTTTCCAAGAGTAATTCATCTTCGGATCTCCAGGCTGATGTTGTTGTAATCATCATGTGGTAATCATCGTCCCAAGGTAGACAAAATCCTCTACAACCTCAAAGTTGTACTCCCCCTTAGTAACAAATTGTCCAAGACGCGTAGACTTCTTGTCGGTGGATACTAGGTACTTCGTCTAGGTACTCGTTTACCGCTAAGCCCATCAGTCTAGACTGCTTCTCCATCTCTAAGAACGCCCTGCTTACCGCCCGTTCGTTTTTGCCGATAATGTCAATATCATCGGCGTATGCGAGTAGCATTAGATCTTTATAAGGAAATGAGCCCGATCTGTTGGCATTTGGGCACTGGCGCAGTATATACTCCATCAGTAGATTAAAGAAGTCACACGATAGGGTGTCACCCTGCCTAAAATCTCTCTTGGTATCAAATGGTTCGGAGAGGTTCTTTCCTATTTTGACGGAGCTTCGAGTGCTTCTCAACGTCATCATGCAAAGTCGAACGTATTTTGCTGGTATACCAAAGGTAGACTGGGCTTCACAGAACCTTGACCTTATCGGTGTGACAACGGCTGATTTATAATATAATCAACAAAAAGATGGTTGATTTTGAAATTTCACTCATAAGTCTTCTCCAGGGTTTGTCGTGATGTGAATATTTGGTCTGTGGTGGATTTACCAGGTCTGAAACCACACTGATAAGGTCCGATCAGTGTGCTAATAAGTGCACGACAGAATCTTATATGCGATGGAAAGGAGACTGATCCGACGGTAGTTGGCGCAAACTGCAGGGTCTCCTTTTTTAAAAAGTGGGCAAATTACAGTTAGACTCCAATCTTCGGGCAAGCTCTCGTCGGACCATATTCTGCTGAGGAGTTGGTGCATGCACCTTACCAACTCCTCGCCTCTAGCCTTAAACAGTTCAGCTGGCAGGTCATCTGCACCTGCTGATTTGTTGTTCTTTAGCCTTTTTATGGCTACACAGACTTCGTGATGGTCCGGTGGGTCTATCTCTATGTTGTCGATTGGTGACGTCGCTTTTTCTCCAGAGGCGGTATTGTGTTCGTTGTCGCCTCCCAGCAGGTTGGCGAAAAAGCTTCTCCATTTGTCTAGCGCCACTTGCGGATCTGTGACCAGGTTTTTTATTTTCGTGCTTGGATTGTGTGACTCCCCGGGCTTGAAACCTTTAGTGAGTCGTTTAATCTTTTGATAGAATTTTATTAACACTAGCAACACGAAAATACTAGTTATTAAATTTAATTTTTTTTCATTAGTTCTTTTATTTTACTTTTACATATTTATATTTAAAAACATAATTTCATTCACCATGTCATCATTTCCGGATATAGAACTTCTTTTTTCGCATATTAAATTCCTTGCGTGGGAAAAAAAAACTCTTTCTGATGATGCAGACGACGCTGGTATGGATAAAATTTTGCAACTAACTTTGTATAAGAAGGGAAACTGCCCTTCGTTTGCCTTCCAACAGAGCAACACGTTAAATTGATCCGCCATTGGAACTTTTATATTCGAGTAAGCTGTTACTTGTCTTGTAATAATGTCATCAACAGATTGCTCTGTGGGTGATTCCATGAAATCCGCCAGAAATTCATCGAGTTTATTCGAATGTGCTGACATGTCTGTGGTCAACTTTTTATCATTGCAAATCAGTCGCATCAACTCCTGGCAATCTTGAATGGTCAGTTCACGGTTATATACATTAAAATTACAGAATTTATATAATAATCCAACGACGACTTAAATTTTTCCATACCAACGTTGTCTGACATAGCGTCTTTACACAATTTTTGAAGAGCATGAATTCGTGGGATAGCCCATTGAAGAGTTGGGTAAGTTTAACATTTCTATTCGATTTGTTTCATTTTGTATTTTTCAATAAAATAGTATTGACATCATGCCAATTGTCTTCAATAGATTTCATGGTATTAAAAAATAGTCTTCCATCTCGTTGGACAAACACCCTTAAGACTTAAATCAAGGTTAGTGTTTTCTCCGGATCTCTTGAAGTACTTGGCAAGTTTTCCGCATACTTTTTCCATTATCAATAATTCTGCAACATGTTTAAACGTCTTTTCGACAACATTATTCAAAAGTTGGTTGATGCAATGAATGTGGGCATATTCTTTAAATGCAGATATTATGTTTGACCCACGATTTGTAACTATAACTGCATCATTTAACTGCAAGTCGAAAACTTCTAATTGTTAACAAGACAAAAACAAATGAACATTTAAGGTTGCAGATTCTCCATTCATGCCTAACATTGCTAACAGCCGTGGCGCAAATGCCCAAATTGATAATCAACCTACATGAGACAACCAATTGCACAAAAACCACCTAGTTGCAAAATCTAGGTGGATTTCAATGTCAGCAAAAACAGGAACATGAGAAAACGGCCCTTAAGCAAGTTCGGCAAGTTCATTTCTCGTCTCTCCAAGTACATAACCAAACACATCCCAAACTTTGCTTATACCGTGTTTTCCGCTAATACTATATAGACCACTACTACTCTTTGCTCTTATATCACTTATTTTTCCAGATGGCGAACTTAATAGAACATATTTTTATGATCTCGCATACATTAATAAACTTATTATATACTTACATCACGAGAATTGTTCGTGATTTTTAAATAATTGCAAAATTAGTAGAAGGAAAATGACAAGGAAATAAACTTTTAATAACAGTGGGAAAGCGAGACATACGAGATGAGAAGAATCACACGAATCAAATGAAATGAAATGATTCAATAAGAGTTGTTTCGTTTCGACATATAAGTTGGTTCAATAGTGTGCACAGTGTGATTGCCAACTGTTAACACGACTTAGTGTGCACTCGTGCAGGGCTCTAATGTTAAATCAAGTTGACTTTTCACAGTTCCCATACAAATTTTAAGTGGGAATCTAGTTTTCCTCCCATAAAATGAACTATGTTTTTTCGTCCTAAACAGGCTGTAACTTTGTCATATAAACTGATATAAATGCCATAGAAATCACATAATAAGATGTTATATTTGTCCATATGCTCAAATAGCTGAAATATTTATTTAATAACAGCGCTAGTTTAAACGTGATGATTTATTATGAAAAAAAATGCCATAAATCGATAGTAGACACTTTCTGCGTCTTTAAATACTAAGATTAAATTAGTGCTTCAAAAGAATTGCACACGTTAACAAATGGGTTTGATGGCAAGACAGAACGCTTCATCTACTGCATATAGATTCTTGAATCCCATTTCAGTTAAGTGACGCTACACACTTTGTTCAAAATGAAATAAGCAACCTTGAATCTTTGTCTCTGGAAATATATTTTCTTGACTGCATTTAGAAATCCATTTTCATAGTCAGTGATGATCACATAGGGCCTCATAAGATTTCGAGAATCCCGAATCTGCATCAGAATACTGTTGTAAAGTTTCTCAGTTTTGTTTGGCGCTAAAACATAAACCATTAGCAGGGTTTCCCCATGATATAGCCCATGAATTGTGTATAACTGGGAAAATATTTTGGGAACCGAAGAACAAGTCTCGTCAAACATCCATATTTTGCATTTTCACCCTTCTATCCCCTTCTTTCACAACTTATTAAATTTAAATTTGATTGTGTTGAATTGTTGTATTCGGTGAAATGACTTTGTGACTTTGTGAATTGTTTTCTGATTACTTTTTGCTCTCATCTATTTCTTTCCGAGCTAAGGTTTTGTTGTTGGCGCGTGTAGACCTGCATTAACCAGATCAAATGTGACTCTATTCTCACTCTCTCCTATGTGTCAGGCGCTTTTCGCTATTCACGGCGGCACACACACAAACAAAAATCGGGTTTCTCTTTATATTTCTTATAGTTGTTCTTGTTTGAGTGCGGTTGTGCATTTGTAGTTGTTTTCACGCGGCCGTAAGCTCATTCTGGGCACCCCTGACATAAAGTATGAATATATATATATGTATTCTTGATCAGCATGATGAGCTGAGTTGATATAGCAATCTCCTCCCTCAGTTTCAAAGCTATCTTTACCAAACTTTGCACAGAGTCGAAACCGGACGGATCGGATGACTAAAGCATATAGCTGGCAAAAAAGCCATCGGTCGAAAAACTAGTTTTAGTAAGAAAAACTTGTTTGCTTTCCATGGAAACGTCTTCAAACTGTATATTTATAAGTTTTCTATACATTTTTATAACTTTACCAAGTTTGATTAAAATCATACAACTATATAGTAAAGCTGCCATAGAAAAGTTAGGCCTGAGAACAAGTCTTTGTAAAAAGAACTGTTTTGTTTTCAATGCTAAGGTCTTCAAACTTGGTATTTCTTTATTATACCCTTGCAAAGGGTATTATAATTTTGCCCAGAAGTTTGCAACGCATAGAAATATTCATTTCCGACCCCATAAACTATATATATTCTTGATCAGGGCGACGAGCTGAGTCGATTGAGCTTTGTCCGTCCGTCTGTCTGTCTGTCTGTCTGTCCGTCTGTCTGTCCGTCTGTCTGTCCGTCTGTCTGTCCGTCTGTCCGTCTGTTTCTACGCAAACTAGTCTCTCAGTTTTAAAGCTATCGAGCTGAAATTTTGCACAGAGTCTTCTTTTTACTGCACGCTGATAATATGTCGGAACCGACCGGATCGGATGACTATATCTTATAGCTGCCATAGGAACCATCGGTAAAAAAATGGGTTATAGTGAGAAAAACTTTTTTGTTCTTATTGTTAGCGTTCCCAAACACGGTCATTATTAATATTAAAAGCTTTCAAACAGATTTGCAAACTTTGGTCAAAATCGGATGACTATATCTTATAGCTGCCATAGGACCGATCGGTCGGAAAATGGGTCTTACTGAGAAAAACTTTTTTGGTTTCTATGTTAGCGTCCTCAAACTCGTCCCTTATTAATATTATATGCTTTCAAACAGATTCGCAAACTTTTATCAAAATCGGAAGACTATATCTTATAGCTGCCATAGGACCGATCGGTCGGAAAATGGGTCTTACTGAAAAAAAATATTTGTTTTCAAGTAAATCGTTCTTAAGGTCGGTGATTATTAACACTAAACGCTTTCAAACTAATTTGAAAAATTTGGTCGAAATCAGATGACTATATCTGCAGGCTGCCATAGGACTTATCGGTCGGAAAATGAGTCTTAGTGAGAAAAACTTTTTTGTTTTCAATTTTATCGTTCTTAAACTTGGCGATTGTTAATTTGATATGTTTTCAAAAAGATTCGCGAAATTTGGTCGAAATCAAATGTTCATCTGACGGAAAATCGATTTAAGTTAAAAAAAGTTTTTGATTTTTATCCAAGCGTTCTTAAACTCTGTCATTTCAAAAACAGCTTTTGCAAGGGTATAAAAACTTCGGCACAGACGAAGTTAGCGTGGCCTTCTCGTTTTAAATGCTTTCACATAATTCCACAAAGTTTGATCCAGATCGATTGACTATAGCATATAGCTGTCATATGAAAGATCGGCTGAAACACTTTAATTACTTACTTGGAGTAGGTAAGAAATTGATTTTCCTCTGCAAACATTATTCAATTTTACCTAAAATTAAGTTTTATTTGTTGGGAAATCGAAAGAAAATGTAATATAGCAACACAACAATGGGTTATATGATGTTGAATGGAGATGAATGGATGTTTTGTGGGGTAAAAGCAATTTAATTTCCAACTGCCATCAATCTGGGGGTTAGCGTGCAGCAAAAATCTGACTTTTCCACACACACACACACACTCGCACACTCGCATGGTACATACATACATTTGTATGTACAATACATAAATCTCGGGGTCCATTGTCGCATATCAATAACAATATTTTTGTATCGTTTCTTGTTTTCTTTCTCTCGTGCCTCAGCTACAAATTAGTTTTTGAGTCTATCTTGGCTCCAAGGCAGGCAAACTCCATAAAAACCTCAACAATAAGGCAAAGGAATTTCGAAAGCCAAACAATTTGTAGCACACAAAGCACATAAAAAGGAAACCCGAATGGGGCTGGGGGCTGGGGGGTGAAACTGACAGCGCGCACACATGCATTCATTTTTCTTACAGCCGCCTGTCTGTGCCTCCGATCGGTTTATGTTTAAAGTAGGCAAACAAACTCTCCCCCAAAAGTGCAAAGTATTCCCTCCCCCCACCCACAAACACAGCCAAAGTTGAGCCATGAAAGTGAAAGTCAAGTGAAAGCAGCGTAGAAATGTACAAAAATAGCAACGACTAAGCGAGCATAACAAAAGTTGAGCCGGGCAAAGAAAGTGGCAAAAACTTTTGCGATATAATGACATACGCACGAATGCTCACACACACACACACAGCCGCACACACACGCACACATTGTGGCACGTAACCTGCCATAGGAATTTTTACAACATTTCTTTACTTCCTGTTCTCCATTGTCGACCCATTGTCATCGTGTAAGTAAGCCGGGAGAGCTGAGAGCGGATCTGCTGCAGCTGAACTATAATTTATAATGTGTTTTTAGGTATTGGGTTTTGGGTTCCCTTCCCTTTTTCTGCGTTCGCCAATCGATTATTATTGTTTGTTGAAGTTTGGAAAGTTCTTTTTTTTTTGCATATTTTGTTTTCAACCGTAAATAGATTCATTTGCTGCTGCTGCTGATGACATTGGACAGCTGACAGTCCTAATGGCATTTTCAACTAACATTTTTGGCAGATTTTACATCAAGTGAAAAATGAAGCAACAAACTGTGCATGAAACTGTGACCTAAAGTCTGTCACAAGCTTCGATTAGAGTGGGTAATAAATTTAGGAATTCGTTTTTTTTTTTAAGCTTTTACAAGGGTAGAAAATTCGCTGGAACGAAAAAACTTTGTTAAGAATATTCCGGTTTTTTTTAACTAATTTTCTCAATTTACATTTTGCCTTGAACTCCTCTTTTTTTTTTGGCCTTTGATGCAGGTTTTTTCCATTCTAAGGCTTAAGGCTGATCATAAGGCAACGATCTTAACATCTGCACCACCGAGTTTTTTGCTTGCTGAGTGCTTCAGTGTAGAGTTGCTATGACCGACCATCATGGGCAAATGGTTTAAACGGCAAATACATGTCTTGCATGCTGTTGATTCCAAAGGGGGAGATATGCAGACAAAACCAACTCCAATTCGATGGGTGTGATTAAATTAAAAAGGGTTGTGTTCGATGCAGCAGCCGAAGCTGAAGGAGTGTCATTGAACTCAATGCTGATGAGTGGACCTGATGAGAACCAATCTCTAGCCGACGTACTTATGAGATTCAGACAGAAACGTATTGGTGTAACCGCCGACATAGCAGAAATGTTCCACCAAGTCAGGATAAGGCCGGAGGATCGCTGCGCACAACGTATACTATGGAGAAAAGATCCAAGCGAGGGTATGAAAATATACGAAATGCAGGTGATGACCTTTGGAGCCAAGTGCTCACCCGCCTCCGCCCAGTACGTGAAAAATAGAAACGCGGTGGAATTCCCAGAAGCTGTCGATGCCATAATCAGAAACCATTATGTGGACGATCTAGTTCACTGTTTCTCATCTGAAGACGAAGCTGTGAGGGTCACGAGAGAAATTGTTAAGGTACATCGACATGGAGGATTCGAATTAAGAAAGTTTCTGTCCAATTCGGAAACGTTCAACCGCATATTTGCAAATGGGGGTGTCTGTGACACCATAAGTCTTGACAGGGATGATACCTCGCATTATGAAAAGGTATTAGGAATGTACTGGTGTACAGGAAGCGATGATTTTGGTTTCTTGTTATCATTCCGAAAAATTGATGAGGCATTATTTGCAAATTCGAGAATCCCAACTAAGCGGGAAGTAAGTCGTTATGTCTGTGTTCGACCCATTTGGGATTCTCGCGGAGTATTCCCTGATTGCTAAGTTACTTCTCCAATCCATATGGCAAAATAGAACTGCTTGGGATCAACAGATTGAAAACGAAGATTATGGCCAATGGAAGTGTTGGCTCCAGAGCCTCAGTGAAGTCACCCAGATCAAAATCCCTCGATGTTACGGAACTGATTTTTAAAAAGGAATGGTTGAGCTTCACATATTCTCAGATGCGAGTGAGATGGCTTATGCTGCAGTGGGATACTGGCGCATAAAAACGGAATCAGAATGGGCATTGGCTTTCGGCTACCGCCTCCATGTCTTCGCTAGTGAGCTGCCTTATGTACCCTTTATCCTCGTACGCAGTCATCAGCTTGCTGTACTTTTCAAAGTATTCTGGTTCGCGTTTAAACTTTCTTTCTAAGGCTAACTGCCGTTTAAATGCCATCTCCTTACTGTCTGGTAACATTACTTGATCTGTAATCCACAGAAGACCCGTCTCAAAACGCTCACCAACACGTTTGGTTGTGTCTAGTAGTAATTGGTTCGATCTTGTGGTTTCTCGACCCTCAACATGGTTCATCACACCTCGTACATCCATTTCAGCATTCGCGATGTAGTCGTGCACCAATTGGTCGATATGATCATCGTTGCTTCCTCTAACTAGATGGACTCCCTTCAATTCTTTGCTGGATCCGGACTCTCCTTAACATTGACCATAAACAATCCATCCCAGCTTGGTCATCGCGACAGCTGGTCCATTCCACCCTACTGTCTGCCTATTCTTGGGAACAAGTAGGTGTATGTTGTCCAGTCCAATAAGCAACTCTGGTACTTCATCTGTGTACCCTTTCAGTGGAATATTCTTTAGATGGCGATACTTAGAACTTAGCTCGAACATATTAACACCCTTCAGTTCATAAGCCTTATCGTCATTCTCTCCTGATATTCCAACGTCAAACTGACCTACTAATTCTGTAACCTTCTTATCACCAAACCATTGTAGTGTCAAATTTTCCTTAGGTCCATTTAGCTTTAACAAATCTGCCAAGCTTTTATTCATTAGCGTTACGGAAGATCCTTCATCCAAAAATGCATGACACTTTACTTTTCTACCATTCGCATGCAGCTTTACGGGTAAGATTTTGAACAGGATCTTCGAACTCTTCGCATGCGTTGCTGTTCCTGTAAACGCTTGGCCTTTGTTAGATAGCTCAGTATCCAAGCTTTCCACAACCCTTTTTAATTTAATCACACCCATCGAATTGGAGTTGGTTTTGTCTGCATATCTCCCCCTTTGGAATCAACACATGCAGATCAAGCGCCAATTAAGTCTTGAGGTAGAAAATAAACATATTAACTATGCCTACACGCGAACGTGTGCCAAAAGCTACTGCTACGCCAGCTAAGGGCCCGGTTGACATTTGCTGAAAAACATAAATTTAGGACCGACGAGTTTCATCAAGTCATTTCTTCTGATGAGAAAAAGTTTAACCTGGATTTAAGGCAACCATGTTAAACATGCCATCAAGAGACATTTCGGTGGTGGCGCACTGTTGGCTTGGGCCGTTTTAGGACATGCAGAAAAGTCTTTACTCTGCCTTATACCAACTAAAACAAATGCGGAAATGTTTATTCAATTGTTAGATGATGTCCTAGTTGATTTTGCTAATGATTTGTATGTAGTTGTTGGTTAGCGACCTTTCTAATTGTAAGAGTGCTGCTTGCGGGCTCGAGGTCAAGAAGAAAACTCATGTATGTTGATTTGTTTCCAATATATTTCGGATGCACATCGGCATCCGTCTTCAGGGACACTACAAGGAACAATTCACCAATTATAACAATACATTTAAACAAAATTTTTGAACATTTTTACATACAATATTTAACACGTCTGTACCGCTTGACGTGGAGTTTAACACTAAGCTATTGTTTGTTCAGTAGGTGTCTGTCTGTATATGTGGGCGCAGTTGTCGGTGTCCGTTTTGTAATTTAGTCTCTTGTCTGTTTTTGTATTTATTATATGTAACATTTCGAGTTGTCTCTTGTTGTAAGATTGTGGTTTCTTCGAAATTCGGCGAGTGTCTGCTCTCCATACAGTGTGTCGACAGTGCAGTAGATAGGAAGAGATTTCCTCTCTTCAAATACATTGCAGATGGAGAGGAACTTGTGCAAACATTAGGAGATAAGGAGCAACAAGAATCAGCGCGGACAAGATTCTCTTTACTGTTGAAAGATGCCAAATCCAAAAACAGAGTGAGCACGCGAGATCGTGCAAATCTAGATACAGTGGAACAGACACGGAAATTTCTGAAGACAAATGACAATATTTTGATTTTAAATGCAGACAAAGGAAACAAGACGGTGGCAATAGAAAAGGACGATTATAGGAACAAAATGATGGACATATTAGGGGACTTGTGCACATATAGGAAATTAAGACAGGATCCAACCACAAGATTGCAAAATAACGAGAGCGTAAGTTAAAGTCGGCTCTAACCGACTTCGATATACCCGTTACTCATGGAAACAAATGTTTAATAGCCTTCCTGTGTGCCTGAGGTGTCTCTCTCTCTCTCTCTCTCTCTCTCTCTCTCTCTCTCTCTCTCTCACTAAGATTGCTGCTGAACGCAATGCTTAGGTTATGGGTGGGGTGGGTGGTGGGTGTTAACTGACCGTTTTTTGCTCATAACTTGAGTATCGTTCATCCGATCTTTATCATTCCTTCAGCAAATCGATAAATAATTTTGAGTACTAGATATCTCTAGAAAGTACGAACCATCTATCATCAAAACTGTAGGAGATATGACGTTTTTTCCAAATTGCGGGGGCGTGAGGGGGCGTGGCAAAAATTGAAAATAAACTTGATCTGCGTGCAGACAATAGGAGTCTACATTTCAAAATTGGTTGCTCTAGCTCTTCTAGTCTCTGAGATCTAGGTGTTCATACAGACAGACGGACATGGCTATATCGACTCGGCTGTTGATACTGATCAAGAATATATATACTTTATATGGTCGGAAATGATTCCTTCTGCCTGTTACATACATTTGCACGACTTTAGTATACCCTTTTACTCTACGAGTAACGGGTATAAAAACAACAGTTTGGTAGACCAACTATTTAAGTTAGAGATAATTTCCAAGAAGGAAAAAAATAAGCTGACGACTAGTACAGCGCTGCCCCCTAGGATATACGGACTACCCAAAATTCACAAGGAAGGAACCCCACTTAGACCAATTTGCTCGTCTTTAGATGCAACCTCCAGTGGGCTATGTAGATACATAGTACAGATATTAAGGAACATTACGGCTGATTCCATTTACAATGTGAAGAACTCAATTGAATTCAAGCAACGGACCAAAATGACATCCACATTTCAGAGGAGGAGAAATTCGTGTCAATATTTCCGAGTATTCCCACAGATTTAGCTTTAGACATCATTAGGAAGAAATGGACATCAATACAGGAATACACCAGCATACCAAAACTACTGTTTATGGAAATTATAAAATTTTGCATCGTTGAAAATAGATATTTCAAGTTCGAGGATCAGATATACACCCAATTGAAAGGCATGCCAATGGGATCCCCAGCATCTTCAGTAATAGCTGACATTGTGATGGAAGAACTACTTGACAACACAATAAAGAAACTGAAGCACCCACCAAGACTGCTCACTAAATATGTAGACGACTTATTTGCGATAATCAAGGAAACCGAGGTCCAAAATTCACCACGGAGTTGGAAATAGATGGAACACTTCCCTATTTGGATACGACTATCAATAGACATGGAGATAAAGTAAAACTTAAATGGTACAAAAAACCCACAGCATCAGGACGAATAATCAATTTTTACTCAAAACACACAAAAACAAGAAAGAAAGTCGGTCAAGCCCGACTATAACTTACTCTGTACCCTTACACTCGCATTTGCTCAGGAGTCAAACCGCCAGTTAACACCCCGCGCACAACGCGGTGCGCTCTCTAAGTTTCTCTCTCTCTCTCTCTTTCTCTCTCGCACTAAGATTGCCTGTCTTGAACGGTTAGGGTATGTTGCTGTGGTTGTTGGTGGGGGGGTGGGTGGTGTTAACTGGCCGTTTTTTGCCCATAACTTGAGTATCGTTCATCCGATCTTTATAATTCCTTCAGCAAATCGATAAATAATTTTGTTTACAAGGTATCTCTAGAACGAACGAACGATCGATCTCCAAAACTGTAGGAGATATGAAGTTTTTTCCAAATTGCGGGGGCGGGAGGGGGCGTGGCAAAAATTGAAAATAAACTTGATCTGCCTGCAAGTATAAGAAATATATGTCCCATACATGTCAAACCTCTATCTCTTACCATCTCTGAGATCTCTTCGTTCATACGGACGGACGGACGGACGGACAGACGGACAGACGGACGGACGGACAGACGGACATGGCTATATCGACTCGGCTGTTGATGCTGATCAAGAATATATATACTTTATAGGGTCGGAAACGATTCCTTCTCCCTGTTACATACTTTTGCACAAACTTAATATACTCTATGTACCTTCGGTACAGAGTATAAAAAATATGATTATAAATACAGCGGTTAGCTGTATTAACAGAATGCTGAGTATTAGCGACGAGACATACCACAATGACGTTATTTCCGAAATTAAAATTATACTGCAGAATAATGACTTTCCTATGAGTGTTATAAAAACATTAATAGAGAGAAACAAGATTGCAAATCCAAGAGAGGATAGACAACCCAAGTCGTATAGGTCACTAACCTATGTACCGCAACTCTCAGAAAGTTTTGCAAAATCCGATTGCTTCAACAAAAATGTCATACAAATAGCTCACAAACCAACAAACACAATGGGACAACTATTCAACAAGACGAAGTCTAAAATTGACAAAACAGACAAAAGTAATGTGATATACAAAATACCATGTAATGGGAATTCGGAAAACGCGTGCAACAAACTATACATAGAAACAACAACAAAGTCAAAACTCAAAACGAGAATATCCCAACATAAATCCGATTATAAACTCCGACACCAAACGACCATACAAAAAACTGCATTGTCGACACACTGTATGGAGAGCGGACACTCGCCGAATTTCGAAGAAACCACAATCTTACAACAAGAGACAACTCGAAATGTTACATATAATAAATACAAAAACAGACAAGAGACTAAATTACAAAACGGACACCGACAACTGCGCCCTCATATACAGACACCTACTGAACAAACAATAGCTTAGTGTTAAACTCCACGTCAAGCGGTACAGACGTGTTAAATATTGTATGTAAAAATGTTCAAATTTTGTTTAAATGTATTGTTATAATTGGTGAATTGTTCCTTGTTCCTTCCCAACTTCAATTTTGATTACTAGATTTCTCTAGAAGGTACGAACAATCTATCATCAAAACTGTGGGAGATATGACGTTTTTACCGAATTGCGGGAACGGGAGATGGCATGGCCAAAATTAAAAATAAACTTGATCTGCCTGCAAGTATACAATATATATGTCCCATACATGTAAAATCTCTACCTCTTACCATCTTTGAGACCTGTGCGTTCATACAGACAGACGGACGCGGTTATATCGACTCGGCTGTTAATGCTGATCAAGAATATATATACTTTATAGGGTCGGAGATGATTCCTTCTAGCTGTTACATACTTTAAGGTTGCTAAGGTAGTAAGGGTACCGACTTTGTTTCTTGTTTTTTCTAATGATCTAAAAATAACCAATTAATTTACAGTCTATTTCTGACATAAGCCTACAATATACAGTAATTGGGGTTGTCATGTCAACTGGTTGTATCAAGTAATCTATTGAGAACACACTTTTGTATTCCGTTCATAATGGATCTGATGTGGCAATGCAATTTAAGGGAAAGTTCAAACGACTGATTTTAATTGCCAGTTTGGCATGCTGCAATATAACTTTAATAACATTAACTTGATTTCAATTTGAATTTATGTCTAATCCTCTTCATCATCTTCATCCGCTTTGTAACATTCCTCATCCTCCGAAAACTCTGATTCGTAGACATTCTTTTCAGTCGTATTGTCAGATTGTGTGTCCAAATCAATGTAATAATCTTCAGATTTAAATGTTTGTTTAGCAGATTGGCCAGTTTCGTCTGGAGTCTTTTCTTCAATTTCTTCTTTTGGCTCATCAATTGCATTGGGTTGCAGGACATATTGTTGAATCCAACGTTGTTGTTCTGCGTACATTTCCTGCAGTTGTTCCTGTGTGGGCTTTAATACAGTTGGTGCTTCAGGATGTATCACAACGGGTTGTTCCTTATACGATTTGATTTGAACTTCATTAGTGTATTTGTTGACCGATTTGGTGATGAAACTTTTGGCCATTTTTAATGTTTTCTTGTGATTCATAATGTAAATGGCTATTCTCTCCTGACGCCTCATCTTGCGTCTCTCCTTTTGCGGTCTTACAAGAGTGGGATCTGTTCGCACCATTATATGATATCCTTCGATTGTTTTAAATATTTCCGACAGTTCATTCATTTTCAAGTGTAATAAGGCAAGTTGGAACTTGGTATTGGTGTCAAATAGATTGAAGATGCCCAGATCACCACCCCGTCGGGCCGTGCAACAATCAGAGATGGCCCGTGCCATTTCTCCGAATTTGCATTCACCGCTCACAATCTTGTTACGCGCATTCAGAATTCTTTGGTAGGCCTGCGCCTTAGTCAAGGTGACCATCATATTATTAGGTAGGCGCCATGAGCGGGGATAGTCCACATCGTAGTGCTTCACTAGTATGTAACTGCAACGGAATTGAGTCCAGGGATAAATCAATTCATCTTTATCCTTACGATCCGGAGTTGGATGGACACTGAGTGGATATTGATGGTACCTCTTACGCGTGTGCGTATTGTAGAAGAAGACTTCATTTTTGTAATCCAATATACATTCCTCCCAGCCCTTGGGCAGCTTCGCCCCACCATGATATGGGACGCTATACAAGCCAAATCCTTCGTAATATGAAAATTTACTGGTGCTGTTGGTCCAACTGAAATTGCTGGTATCTGTGGCTGCCGGAGACCCAGGCGATGCCATTTCTTTGGCCGGAACATCATCATCATCATCATCATCATCATCGACACGGAATATCTCGAATGGACTGTGCGCAAAATTTGAACTCATTTTTGGAAATTGTACGAATTTATTGTACGAATATTTTTGTATATATTTCAGTTGACTGAATGTGAATATACTAACTAGTCTATCTGCTACTCAGTATGAAGTGAGGGCTTCTCTCGACACTGACTTAACAACAACCGAGTGATTGATCCATTTTGTTTTTGTATAGTTCAATTTCAACACAACACTAAAAAGTTGATCAAGTCGAGACCAAAAACTTATGAAAGGGTAGAATAGGAAAACAAAAACCTTCGCTGGGTTTGGTCTGGTTAGCTGCCGTTTTCTTTTTTATGGCAGTATGAAGTTTTCAGCTTCTGATTGGGTTTCGCAACTGGAGTTACGCTTTGACGTCTTATAGGAAGTTGTTGATGTTGTAGCGTCTCCTGAGATGGATGAGAGTAATGGTACGCATATGTTGGGGGGAAAAATAGAAAGAAATGTTTAGAGTGGAAAAGGAGGGAGTGTGTAGAGTAGACGGTTATGGTGTTGTGGGCGAGTTCGAGTCGTCCAGGTATAGTCCGAGGAATATTGCTGCTTGGACAGGGTTTGTCCAGAGGTGTATTGGTGTGAGTTGTGTAGGGGCAGCTGGACAGTGGAAAAGGTGATTAGTGTCGTGCGGAGATTGCCCGCATTTAGGACAGTCATCAATCTTGCTAGGTAGCTATTAAGCGTCTTAGAGTACCCTAAGCGAAGTTATGCCAATGTTGTCCGAGTGCTTCTGGGCAGGGTTTTATCGGTGTCGCTAATGGTGGCAGGTCTCCCTCCCAGAACAACGTTTGGTTTCAAACGGCTTATCGCTTCAGCCACGGTACTCAGGTGGATGGCGTTTCTGGCATTAATAGCTTCTCTTAGAGGAAGTCGTTGCTCTTGACTTGGCTTTGCAAAACTTCGCTCAGGGTACTCTGAGAATCGCAATCCCAATCAGAAGCTGAAAACTTCATACAGCAATAAAACGAAAACGGCAGCTTATCAGACCAAATCCAGCGAAGGTTTTTGTTTTACTTTTATACCCTTTTAGAATTTTTTCGTCTCTACTTGATCAACTTTTTAGTGTTGTGTTGAAATTGAACTATAAAAAACAAGAAAGAAAGTCGGTCAAGCCCGACTATAATATACCTTGTACCCTTACTACCCTTGCATTTGCTCACGAGTCAAGAGAGGCAATCTTAGTGAGAGAGAGAAACTTAGAGAGTGCACAACACGGGTATCGCACAACGCGGTGCGCTCTCTAAGTTTCTCTCTTTCTCACTAAGATTGCCTCTCTTGAACGGAATGTTGTGATTATGGGTGGTAGGGATGGGGGGTGTAACCGGCCGTTTTTGGCTCATAACTTGAGTATCGTTCATCCGATCTTTATCATTCCTTCAGCAAATTGATAAATAATTTTGAGTACTAGATATCTCTAGAAAGTACGAACCATCTATCATCAAAACTGTAGGAGATATGACGTTTTTTCCAAATTGCGGGGGCGGCAGGAGGCGTGGCAAAAATTAAAAATAAACTAAAACTGCCTGCAAGTATTAGAAGTATATGTCTTATACATGTCAAACCTCTATCTCTTACCATCTCTGAGATCTGTGTGTTTATACAGACAGAGTGACAGACGGACATGGCTATATCAACTCGGCTGTTGATGCTGATCAAGAATATATATACTTTATGGGGTCGAAAATGATTCTTCTTTCCCTATTACATAGTTTTGCGCAAACTTAGGATACTCTGTGTACCTTTGGTACAGAGTATAAAAATTGTTATGGACCAACCACCACGTTGGATCAAGAATTGCGAACTTGGAACTTTCATTCTTACCGTACATCTCAGTTTGAACATACTTGAATCAAGTATGAAATTGTCTATTATTCTTTGAAATAAAGCTTAACCTTTCAAGTTGCTGTGCTGCATACAGGTAAGACCAATGAGTATTTTATCATTAGAAATAGCAAAAAAAAAAAAAGAGAAGCATTTTGGCCTGCATAAACTGGGACTTTATCTGGGTGAGAATATTGTGTAAGCGTTTTCCAATTCAGCGAATTGGTGAATCTGTTTGTGTGTTTGTGTTTGTGTCTGTTCCAAAATGTTCAATGACAGTCCATTCATGTGTGTGTGTGTGTGTGTGTGTGTGTGTGTGTGAGCATAAAGGCATTTAAAGTTGGTTGAGAACAAAATAGAAAGGAAAATTCAATGTGTGTGTGTGGTTTTTGCAGCAGTCAGGGGCATAAAATAAATAAATTTATCTATTTGCACAGTCAACGGCGACCGCACACACAAAAACCCAAAGGGACAAAGCGCCTAAAAAGAAGACGACGGCGAGTATAAGAATGACACACCCACACACACACACACACACACACACAAGCAAACAAACACACGTAGCATTTTGATAATTGAGCTTCTGGTTTTTATGGTTTGCACGCAGATCTCTTGTAAGTTTACTCTGTATACACACACACATATGTATATAGTACCTATATATGTGGTTAGAAATGGAGCCTGGTTAAAGTAGATGTTGATATCTACTTGAGAGCATATTGTTGCTACTTAATGGCAAGTAACTATTTGTATAAATCAGTAATAGATAAACAGAAAAGAAACCCCAACCGAGATTACCTTTTGTTTGTTAGTTTACTTTCATATTGTTCCCCTTTAATGGTTAACTGCAATCGTATTTCTCTTGCTGCATAAATTGTACAATTCATTTTGCCCCCTCCCCCCCCATCCATCCACTCGCTGGTTGTTGTACATTTGCAACCAAGGCCCTCCGGGGGCTGCTGTTGGACAGGGACAAGTGTAACTGCAGCAGCTTTTTAATTAAATTCTACTATCAGAATCTGTGATATTTATTGTAACCCGTGGCCAGGCAGCAACAGCAACAGCGAAATGGGTAATAAACAACTAAAAGAAAAGCTAATTTTTATGCTTCATAGATGGGGGGCCACTTTGGCATGAATGAAATATGCCTGAAATTTGTAAACAGTTGAAAAGGGCTAAAGTTGAAATCAAAAACCAAAGACAAGAATTCAAAGTGAAGCCAAGAAAGCATTGTGAATTCTTTGAATGTTTTACTTTGAAAAATGCATAAACAACATAAACATAGTTTAAGTATACTCGTCAGGATATTGAAAATATACACTCAGAACCAAACAATTGGCAGAATTCTAGATCGATTGGGTTAGAATTTATGCCGTTTCAAGTATATTTTGTGCTTGAACGTACTAAAATTAAGTAAGTAACATTCTAGAATAGAAAAACAAGTGAGAAAATCGGTCAAACCCAACTATAACATACTCTGTAACAGTTAATGCCGTCGCTGGCATTTGTTATACGCTGTTAGACGCTCATCTCTAAGTTTCTCTCTCTCCCTAAGATGGTGTTTGTTTGTATACAGCGTTGGTTGGCAGGAAGCGGGTTGGTTGGTTGGTATAACTTGTGTATCGTTCAACCGATCTTTAGGTACGAAATTTTTTTAAGTTTTGCAAATCTAAATAACATTATAGCATTTGGAGTTTGTTAGTTTGATAGTCATAATACATTTTACTTCTGAAAACAAACGCTCAACACTTGCTTGTACCCACAGAAGGGCGATATACGTAAATTTATTTAATGAACAACTAAAAGAAAAGATGTAGAAGGTAAAGATTTTAGTTAGCTGCACTGTCTCGTTTCTCGTTGCTCATCTTTCCTCTTATATGTTATGCAAGCTAGTTTGTATGAAAACGTAAGTATTCGCACTTATAGTTGTTGTTTGCGCGATCGCCTTTTTAAAAATAATTTTAAGAGTATAAACTCTTTCTCTGAAAGTGAATGAAAAAGAAAGCCTTAAACATGCTTATGTATAGGTATGCAGTCATTGGTATACTTTTGTAGAGATCTAAATTGAATGTTGAACAAAAAAGCTTCCTTTCAGTCAACCTGTTGGCGAGTTCCGTAGTTAAGTAGGATAAGTTAGGAAATGAAATTAAAATGTATTGTTTGAAGTCTTAGCGTGTAATGTAGCTCTAATTATTCATCCTAGGATTCACGGAAGGTGTTGATACGGCTAGGGGCTTTGCGTGCACAACCAGAAACTATAGATTGTAAATAATAGGGGCGTAAAGATGATTGAAATGTGTGAGACACTGGAGCTGCTAACGCTAAATGGTAGAACAAAGGGCGATTCTGAAGGACATCTTATTTTTCTCAGACATCAGTCAAGCTCAGTAATCGACTATTGCATGGTGCGTGGCAAATGGCATGATATTGTTACCGACTTAACAGTGAAAGGCGAAATATCTTCTGACCACATGCCGGTAGAAGTCTGTATTGAGTCGAGAAGGGAGCTGTACTTTCACGGAAATGAAAATCATCTTCTACCTAAGCTTAAATGACGCGAAAGATGGGCAGGTGCTTATGCCTCTAAGCTAAGCAGTCTACTCTCCTCTGTAGGTCAAGCTGAACCTGACATCGACCTGATAACCCAAAACATTTCCAAGGCTGCCGCCTGCATGCAAAGGCCACATACTACATCGTTTTCACAGCCCTGGTTTGATCGTAAACTTTCGATGGATCTACTTCAGCTTGCTAGGATGGAAAACGCACCAGACTCTAGGACCAACTATCAGGAAGCAAATAGCGCCTTTAAGAACCTATGCAAAATTAAGCAGCAGCAGTACTATCAGCACATGGAATTTGAAATAGCCAGGGTCAACAGCAGCAAAGAGTTTTGGGCACTGGCAAGAAAGCTAAACGGGAGTTTTTCGAAAAATCCCATACAAGCGGACGCCTCCAGTCTCATACATTGTTTGTGAGTAATCCTCCAGCCCAATTTGAATATGCGCTCCCGTACACGAAAGTGGAAGTCCTTGATGCGTGCATTTCTAATTCGGAAATGCGTCTGGCCATTAAAACAGCGAAATCTAACAAAGCCCCAGGACTTGACCGAGTTCCTGTCGAATTCTTTAAGAACGCCACCCCTTAAATCGAAAACGATGTTTCTTTGTTTTAAATTTTTGTTTGTTTATATCGAGAACAATGTACAAAAACTCAAATGCTATGGCTGATGGTTAAAAATCAAGCCAAAATTTATATTAATAAATATCTACTACTATTACAACTTATTCATCCTAATGGTACAAGTTTTGTTAACTTATCTTACTGCACTAGTCACACAAATTATTTATCATTATTCTTAAACTAGATTTATAATTAAAAATTTAAATATTAAATAGTATTCATTCGAAAAATATGTTGGATTATTATTTTTAGTACTTAATATATCTAATCAAATATTTAGCTTTTAGTTTTGTTTGTCTAGAAACTCTAGACGGTTCTCTGAAGATGTGTTTTGAGGTCTTTACTAAATGTGTGTGCGCCACTGATAGTTTTAAGGTTGTGTGGTAATTGGTTCCACAGGCGAAAAGCATTTACGAACAAGTGTTTGTCCGCCAGTCTGTTTTTCACGTAAAGCTTAACGTGTTAAACAAGTAGTCTGGATTTTGTCGGTAGATTATTTTGTGCATGAATAAAAGGACTCTATCACTAATCAAAGCGTTTAGGCTGAGATCATATATTTTAACTGCAGAGCTTGTGACGTGATCCCTTCTTTGTAGCCCATAAATATATCTTGCTACATTTAATTTGTGTTGGCTACCAGCATCACATTTACCAACAATTTCTATACCGTAATAAATACAGGAAGAACGGGAGACTTCACAATCAGGAGTCGTATGTTTATAGGCAAACAATTCTGGGTTAGCGATAGTTGCCTAAGCCGAGCGTAAGTCTTCCCAACTGCCTTATTTATGTGATTCTGCCAGGATAGAGTTTTGTTGATAGTTATTCCAAGGTTCAGTAAGATGCTCCATCTATTTCTAATTTTGCAAAGTTTTCTGTATGTTTCAGTATGACAAGGCACTTCGATTTGATGGGGTTGATGCTAAGTCCATTTTTCTTGGCCCATTCACTAACATTACACAGATCATTGTTACACGCATTAATACACTGGTAAATTTGACTCAACTGACTACTAACATACATTTGGACATCATCTGCATACATATGGACTTCACACTTTGACAACACACTGGGAAGATCATTTACATACACCGTAAACAGAAGAGGCCCTAAAACTGATCCCTGTGGAACTCCACGTTTAATAGGGAGAAACTCTGACATGTTTGCATTTGATACGACTGCTTGATTTCTATTGCTTAGGTATGAATGCATTAGTTTTATAGCCGTTTGGGAGAAGTTGTATAGATTTCTTAACTTAGTTAGTAGTATTTCGTGATTTACGGTGTCAAATGCCTTACTGTAGTCAAGAAGTGTTAGTAAAGTTCGCTTTTATCCAAGTGTCTGCGGATGTCTTCAACTATTTTTATGATTGCTGTAGTACAGTTCCTATTTTTCCGAAATCCAGACTGGTTGTTGTTGAGGAGTTTATTAGTGCTCAAAGCTGCTCAAAGACCTTAGAAAGGTAAGGGAGTATGGAGATAACCTTAAACTCATCTTTACCCTTAGGGACTGGTATTATTTTTGCAGTTTTCCATTCGGTTGGGAATGTTGAAGTGGTGATTGCTGTATTAAAAATGTGCGTTAAGTGGCTTTAGATTTTTGGTAGCAGGATTTTTATAAATTTGGTGCTTAGGCCATCTAGGCCCACAGCATCTGACTTAATTTTACTCTTTTTTTTTTTGTGGGGGTAAGATGGACTGGGGTGGTAAAATTGGTACATTAACTAGGATTTTTGATCCACCAGAATTTGTTTTTTAAATTTTTAGAGAAGAAAATATCTTTCGTTGATAAGGACATGTCGAATCTTTGGTTTGTGTTTGTTAACTGTTTCTCGCTTATAGTGTTTTTTGGTTTGCTCTCCTATACATATGATATATAGTAGTTATACCATTGTCGTTCTGAATATACCCATTTTTATCCAGGTATACAAAAATTTCAGGAGGAGTGAAACCATTCGAGATGCACAATTGGAAATATATGTATGTATCGCTCTCATAGTACTGAGCTTTTATAAGAATGTTTTCTACGTTATATAGGGATCATAGAATATGATTTCTAGATAGGATAATGATGTGGTTGTCTATTCTTATAATGCCTGATGCGTTATATAATTTCTTGTTTGATATAAACTTTGTGTGATTGCTGATTGGCGACCTATACATTGACGTGCATGCTCTTAGTATTTTCCTTTCGAATTTTCGTAGCCTTTGCATATATGATGGAGATATATTAAACCACACACTACAACCATACGAAAAAATTGGTCTAATAAGTGACTGATACATAATTACTTTTACTCTACTATTCACCAATCGTGAGCTAAACATTCTTTTTTAAGCAAAAAAAGGCCCTTTGGGCTTTTTCTAGTTGCTTGCTGATATGATGGTCAAAGTAAAGGAATCTATCAAGCTATATTTCGAGGTATTTGATTTTTCCTGAGAGAGGGATAGATCTGTTTTATCTGTTGTCAATTAATCCAATTTAATGTTGTTATTGCACTTTTTAACTGGTGAACGAAAAAGTATGCTTTCGCATTTGTTTGAATTGATTTTCAGTTGCCAGTCTTGTGCATAGTTTTCAACTATATTGAATTTCTCTTGTAGATGTCGGTTTATATTGAATATGGAGTCGTCAGAGTGAAAAATAGCTATGTCATCTGCAAATGCTATTATGTTGTCTACTTTGTTTATAAGGTCATTTATAAATAAATTAAATAAAGTAGGAGCATTGATCGTGCCCTGTTGGAGACCATTTTCTACATTGAAGACTCTTTCACTTGTTTTATTATTAATTTTGACTCTAAATTTCCTATCAATTATCATATTATTGATTAATATAAGAAGATTTAGTGCAAACTTGTACCTAATTAGTTTAACCAGCAGTCCTTTTGTCCAGATCGTGTCAAATGCCTTTTCTAGGTCTACAAAGCATGCTCCCGTTGCATTTTTTTTATTCCAAGCCCAAATTTATGTCAGACATTAGAAGGTTTATTGCATGAGTTGTTGAGTGCCCATGCTTAAATCCAAACTGTTTTTCGCTTTTAACGTTATTGGATTCAGCGGCTCTGCTTATATTGAAACTGATGATAATTTCATATATTTTGCTAATGTTTGGCAACATGCTTATAGGATGCAAATTATTTATATTGTTTTTGTCATTGTCTTTCTTTGGCATAACAATGAGCATTGCTGTTTTCCACTGCTGTGGGTTAAATATTGAGCAGTACTGTGAAACCATTTCTATGGGTAATGATTTAAGCACTATGTTTGGGATTTCATCGATTCCTGAAGACATCTTCCTTTTGAGCTTAGCTATTATATCTTGTTCATCAGATAATGTAACAAAGTAATTTTCAAGCTGGATGTAAGAAAAATCATTGGCTAGTTTGGTTCTAAAAACTGGTTGAAGCATTGCTCGACTTGACAGTGGACCATATTATTTGGGTTATTTGACCTTGCAGAGTGTACTGTTTGGAAATGAGATCCTACTATTTCAATAATATCCTTGTTATCTCTTATTATATTTTCTCTAAAAGGTTAGAATAGAGACCTGCTTCAGTAATTATGTTTGATGATGTGCAAGGGATATTAATATGACTTAAAGTGTTTTCACCCTTCTTAAGAAAGTTTCTTTTTTTTAAACTGAATTTTAAGGGGTTGGGGCTTAAGGTTGGCAAGGTTTTTTTTCCAGTTGCTTATTAAAGTTTATAGAAATATTAGTTAGTTTAAATTTGGCTTTTAGCAAGCTGACCGTGGTCGGTGGAAACAATATTTCAAGACGATTGTGTTGTTTAATCAGAGTGAGGATTAGGACTAGGAGGATTTCGAACCTTACATGGACTAGCACAAACAAAATCAAAACAGTTTGAACAATTATTAAACGAAGAAGCGGACAGATACGTATTACATGTAATCTCAGGTATATTTAGTCGAGTGAATTTAAGATTAAGATTATTTACGTCAACGTCCTTACTTAGTACAGGCTTCGATTTTCCAATTCCTACATTTTTAATAACTTTCCAGCGTTGGCTTGTACTTACAGCCCTCTGAAACTTGATGGTATAAAAGGACCTTTTCGATTTGATAATCAGATTAATCACTTCTCTTCGAGTGGTTTGGAAAAATGAGAACAGACTGGATATCTTTATGCGTTTCCCGCTTTTCGATAGCTCTTCTAACTTCAGTGTCAAACCAAGGATTATCAGCTACTTTAAGAGTTTTGGTTTTGACAGGTACAAAAGTATTGTCTAAATTGTTTAGGTAATAAATTAATCGAATTGTGAGTCAACACTCGGAAGCAAATAAATAGCATCCCAGTCACATAAGAAGAAAGCATTGTTTAACCCTATGTATCAATGTGTCAATGTTTCGAAAGTCTCTATATTGGATCACCTGATCAGTACGAGCTACATTTACACAGTATGTCAAGAATATTAGATCGTGCTTAGAGAAGGTTGGAACAGAAACATGGTCATAGAGGAGAACTTTTTCGTCATCATTCACAAAGAAGACATCAAGTAGGGTGTTATTGGTGTTGGAAAAGTGTGTATTGATAAGATAATTCACCGGATTTAGTCCCAGTGATTCCATTGCCATAGAAAGATGTGATTCTTGGCAGCGTACATATATACTAATATATGGTTAATAAGTTTTCTAATCCCCCCTTTCCCCTTCATTCTCTTTGCAGGTGAATGGTGCATGGGCATTGCCTAATGTTGTTTGTGATTTCTATATAGCAATGGATGTGATATGCTCTACTTCATCGATATTTAATTTAGTTGCCATTTCCATAGACAGGTAAGTACACCGGTTTAAGTTTAAGTGCAAATGTTCCATGGATTCCATCCCATCCCAGATACATCGCTGTGACGCAGCCAATAAAATATGCCAAGCACAAAAACAGTCGCCGCGTTTGCCTTACCATATTGCTAGTATGGGCAATATCGGCTGCCATCGGTTCCCCGATTGTGCTTGGCCTGAATAATACACCCAATCGGGAGCCAGATGTGTGCGCCTTCTACAATGCCGATTTCATACTATATTCATCGTTGAGCAGCTTCTACATTCCGTGCATCATAATGGTGTTTCTCTACTGGAACATATTCAAGGTATTCTCATCGAGCTGGCCGTATAACTAGAGTGACAACACATTGTGAATCCCATTCCATTCCATTTTTGCAGGCGTTGCGTAGTCGGGCACGCAAGCAGCGCGCCGCCCGCAAGCCACATCTTTCCGAACTGACGGGTGGCAGTGTCATCGAGAATATTGCACAGACCAGGCGACTGGCGGAGACGGCACTGGATAGCAGTCGTCATGCCAGTCGCATAATGCCCGATGAACCGGCCACAAATACGGCCAGCGGCTCCAACGAGGAGGAGGACGAGAATGCCATTTCGCCAGATATCGATGACTGTCATGTGATTGTGAATGACAAGTCCACGGAGTTTATGCTGGCCACTGTCGTCGAGGAGACCGGCAAGTGAGTAGAGAAAAATTTGATGAGAATTCATGTTGTTTGTTTTTTTTTGTTGTTGTGTATGGAGAGATTTGGAAGTGCCTCTGCAAGGGCAAGTGTAAGTGCATTCTGTGGCCAACTTCCACTTAGTTCCACCAAAATAGAAAATTGTTAATCTAATTGCAGCTCCTCCTCCCCCCCACACCCCGGGGCACACGATACCGAGACCCTTTCAATTCACCAGCAAATGGAAATACAAAATGAACACTCACCCGGCCTGCCACAGACTCATCCCGGGGGCTTGCATTTGCAGCACTTAGAGATTTTGTGCACTTTATTGACTTTGTGTTGGGTGGGTGGGGGTGGGGGGGGTTGGGGTCTTTTGTGGCAAAACTGAAGTATTCCCCCAAATGAATTGGAAGCGAGAAACACTGAAATGCATTTGGGGATTCAATTATTTTCTTAAATTCTTATGAAGCTAGTTTTTAGTTATCAGTGGCTGGATGTGCACCCATGCATCGCTAGGATGGTATATCTAGCCGCTCTTCCACGGCAACACGAGCAATGTTTTGACTGTACTTACAACACTGCTTTTGACATTATCTTCAGTACCGCTTTTACTGTACTCTAGAAACTATGCCAAAGGTATCTCTAGCAACGCTGCAACGGAATCTCTAGCAACGCTTTGTCAGTACTTCTAGCACTTCTTTGACAGTAGCTCTAGCAACGCTTTGACTGTACTCTAGAGCTGCCTTGAAGGTACTGCAACTCCGCTTCGACAGTATCTCTAGCAACGCTTCGACAGCACCTCTCGAATTTCGTTAACGGTATGTCTAGTACTTCTCTGATAGTATCTCTAGTTGGAGACTCACCTCAAAGAGAGCGCTGAAGTACCTGGGGACAATACTTGATACCAGGCTCAGTTTCCGGGAAGCACAAAAGCGGCATCTACTAACAGAGCGCTCTCTAGGATAATGCTTAATAGCCGAGGCCCGAAGCAAGGTTGAAGGTTGCTGCTCAACAGCGTTACGAGGTCGACCATGTTGTACGCTGGCACTGCAAGTTAAAAGCCACAGTAGTGGCCTAGAGGCATCACATCGGCTGGGAGCAATCTGCATATGCTGTGCATTTCGCACAGTGTGAACCCTGGCTGAATTAGTCTCCGTGAACACGAAGGTGTTTAACGAGGTTCACGACAGGAACCTTCCACCAACCTACAAAAAGACAGGGCAAACTTCTGCCCAGAAAGAAAGCTTGCTCAGGTGGCAAAGCCGGTGGGATTTATACACAAAGGGTTGTTGGCCTCACCGTCTCATTCCCAAGCTTGGAGAGTGGGTCAACAGGAGGTACGGACAGGTAATCTTTTACCTTACCCAGCTATTAAGCGGTCATGGCTGCTTTAGAAGCAACCTGCACCGCTTTAGGTAGGAGGCAGTTGCGAGCTACGCCTACTGCGGGTATTCTGAGGAGGACGCTGAGCATGCCTTCTTTGTATGCGGCAGGTTCCACCTAGAGGTAGCTCTAAGCCCTGAACGTCTATCAGTGAAGAGATTAGTCACAATCATGCTGGAAAGCTACGCAAACTGGGAGCTGATTAGCCAATATACAGCTTCTGTAATGATCGACTTGCATAGACTGGAGCGGAATAGAAGGACCACGTTGCAGTAAGGGCACTGATGGTTTTGCGAAGCAATGCTTTAAGCCAACCTCCTGTCTGTCGCCCCCTTACACGTCCAGCTGTAGCCCATGCTGTCCACCAACCGCTACCCACGTGAGAAAAACGTTCCTGCGCCCAGCCTGCCTTACAGATTTTGCATTATACGCAGTCTGCCATACGATCGCCATCGTTCATACTTATGAAAGCTCAGCTGAATTTGAATCTTCATTGCATCTTTCATCATCGTCAATGTTCGATGTTCATGCAAAACGATCCCCATACCAGATCGACAACAAAGAGCCTGCTACAAGTAGAGACGCTCTTGGTTTGTGAATTGATGCCAGCCTGAGTCTACCTACAAGTTCTCCAACTCAACCAATCGAAGTCCACAACAAGTGGCAAACGAAAGTTCTCAACAAGCTTTTAGTGCATTTGTGCAACAGGTGAAGCCACTGTGGCCCAAATCGCCGTTGTCCTACTTTCTATCTACTAACCCGAAGCACCATATTTTCACATTAGAGTTTTCGCGTTTTAAAGAATCATTTACTAAAAACAGTTTTGCCGCAGCGCCACCTGTAGTACAAATCTTCAAAAAGCTTTTTGCACTAGCACACTAGCGCCATTTCTGGCAGGAATGCTTCTCAATTCTAATTGGTTATGCCGCTATTCACATGAAAAACGATTTCATTTCACGCTAGAGGGCGCGGTCTCTCATTCCTAGGTCGCACTACTACCAATATTTGGAGTACAATGAATGAAATCGAACCGTCAATTGCTGCATAGCTTTTTCTGCTTACCATTCTCCTACTACTAATCAGGTATATAAATTAAAATTAAATTGTATGCAGCCTGTCCGCTTCCACCGGTGGTTAGACAAATCGCTAGCTAGGAACTAGTTCTGCCGAAGCACTGGAATTTAATATTTTTGATTAACCAGAAATATGTTTACCAACGAGGAAATAAAGAGGTTCAAACTTTATTTATATATAATTTTGCCCAGAAGTTTGCAACGCATACAAATATTTATTTAAGACCCCATAAACTATATACACACCTGATCATATTAATAGGTACACACCGAAATTTTTTAATTATAGATGGTTTTATCGAACTTTTAGTGTTGACAACTTTTTAATTTTTGGTTTTTGTTGTTGTCAATGTCTGGCCACACTGTGACAAAGAGTTGAAAGAGGGGCTGCCCCGTATATCAAAGCTTTTCTATAAATTGCGAGTCCACCACACATTTCGCCTGATCATAATAATAGGTACAGTCTCCGTTTCTCACAAGTATCAAGTGAATAATTTTGGGTCGAAATTCTCATTGTACTAAAGAAGAAGCTCGATTGGTTCTTAGTCTGAGAAATGAAGGCAAATCTTTACGAGCCATCGCCAAATTAATGAACAGGTCTCATAATTTTGTTAAAAATGCATTAGAAAGAAAACCAGGACAGGAAACCCGTGGAAGGCCACAAAAAACAACAGAAACCCTTGACCACTACCATAGTAACTTTGAGCAAAAAGGACCCATTTAAGTCATCGAAGGCTATTGCAGCCGAAATTGGGAATTCAGTTAGTGCTCCAACTATCCGAAGACGACTACCAGGAAGAATTGCCAGAAAAGTTCCACTTATGCGCAAAAAAAATATCACCATGAGGCAAACTCTTGCAAGGGACCACAAAGACTGGGTAGGATGCACCGGGGAGAAAAAATGGAGAAACATATTATGGAGCGATGAAACCAAGATTAATTTGTTTGGGAATGACTGTGAAAGGAATGTTCGACGCCCTAATGGAAAGGAATTCCATTCACGGTTTCCAAAAAAAACAGTCAAACATGGAGGTGGCAATATAATGGTATGGGGTTGCTTCTCCTGGTACGGCGTAGTTCCAATTTATCAGACTACGAACAAAATGAATGCTGAAGAGTACAAATCCATATTGGAAACAGTTATGGTACCGTATGCTGAGGAAAATATGACATTACGTTGGGTATTTCAGCAAGATAATGATCCTAAACACACATCAAGGCTGTTATCTAAATTTTTCGAGGACCAAAAAGTTGACGTTCTCAAGTGGCCAAGCCAATCCCCCGACCTTAACCCCATTGAAAACTTGTGGGGAGACTTAAAAAAGAAATTGGCAAAGCATTCATTTTCAAATAAACAAAAATTATGGAAAGGTGTCCAAAAACTGTGGTATGAGACACCAGTAGAGACCTGCCAGGCTTTTATTAAAAGTATTCCAAAAAGAATAGCAGTAGTGGCCAAAAATAGAGGTGGATACACTGGATACTAAGTTAGGAAATGTTAATTTATCTAAAAAAAGAAAATGGAAATACAAATTTTTTTTCTTACCAACACATGAAGTGTACCTATTATTATGATCACACTGAAAACGTATCTGAAACACAAAATGATCTCTTTTATGTTATATTATTATTCTATGTTACAATTAAGTTTATTTTATTAAAAACAAATAGTTTAAGAACCAATGAGAATAAATTTTAAGTTTGAAACAATGAATAAAACTGTTTTCTTGTTACCTTAAAGTCAGAGTTGATGTGTGTACCTATTAATATGATCAGGTGTGTATATTCTTAATCAGTGCGACGAGCTGAGTCGATTGAGCTTTGTCCGTCCGTCTGTCTGTCCGTATGTCCGTCTAAAATTTTGAACAGAGTCTTCTTTATACTGCACTCTGCTAATATGTAGGAACCGACAGGATCGGATGACTATATCTTATAGCTGTCATAAGAACCATCGGTCGGAAATTGGATCTTAGTGAGAAAAACTTTTTTGTTTTCAATGTTAGCGTGCTCAAACTCATCCATTATTAATATTATATGTATTCAAACAGATTTGCAAATTTTGGTCAAAATCGGATGACTATATCTTATAGCTGTCGTAGGAACCATCGGTCGAAAAATGGGTCTTAGTTAGAAAAACTTTTTGGTTTTTAAGTAAATCGTTCTTAAGGTCGTTGATTATTAATATTAAAAGCTTTAAATCGAATTTGAAAAAGTTGATCAATATCGGGTGACTATATCTTATGGTTGCCATAGGACTGATCGTTCGAAAAATGCGTCTTAGTGAGAAAAACTTTTCTGTTTTCAAGTAAATCGTTCTTAAAGTCGGTGATTCTTAATATGAAACGCTTTCAAACTAATTTGAAAAAGTTGATCGTCATCGGGTGACTATATTTAATGGTTGCCTTATAACCGATCGTTCGGAAAATGAGTCTAAGTGAGAAAAACTTTTTTGTTTTCAATTTAATCGTTCTTAAACTCGGCGATTGTTAATTTGATATGTTTTCAAAAAGATTCGCTAAATTTGGTCGAAATCAGATGTTTGTCTGTTGGAAAATGGGTTTCAGTTTTTGATTTTTATGTATATTGCAAGGATATAAAAACTTTGGCATAGACGAAGTTAGCTTTTCCTTCTTGTTTTGTTTAAGGAATGAAAAAAGAAATTCAAAAAACCGCCTAAAAGGTGGATAAAGTCCATGGAGGTGCCACCACTCCACCATCGAAAATAGCCTTAACGTGTAGCAACTCAGCAAATGTAAGAGATTTCCAATCGAGTGCATTGAACATGAGGACACTTTCAAAGCGATTCACTGATTGAATGGTGCCGTCCACTTTGCTTCATTTACCAAAACGCTGGACATCATATCTGAATCTGAGTCTGCCACTCAATGCGAACGTTAAGCGCAGTCAATTAGCGTTCGGTGATGGCCTCTACTTAATCCAATAAGGACATGAAATGAAACCATTAATGAGGGCCGGATGCACACGCACAGCCAGCGAAGAGTGGGGGTAAAACTTTTCTACCATCGCTGCCGGCGTTCGGCCTAATTGGGAGCAAGACGCAGAGACGGGCAGAGAAAAATAAATCTCAATAATTCAATTAATGCGTCACTTAATTAAAACTCAATTTTTGCCTTGTTTTTAATTGACATTGCGCCTCCTCTTTTCCATTTTTTTTTTCCTCCACCGACCCAACCACCCGATGATGTGACGGTGTTTTCGTTTGATTGATGGCCGGACTGCGTCCATTTGTGGCCTTTCTCTATTTGGCTCGTGTGTGCTGGCATCCAACCGTGTGACAGCAGCGTTGTGGCACAGATCACCACACAGCCACAGCTGGTGGTTGCCGATCCGAATGGTAATCATGATTCTGGTTATGCTGCATCAAACGTTGACGATGTCCTTGCAGGAGTGGGTGTGGTTACGGCAGCGGCAAGCAGCACAACACCGCCGGATAGTCCATTACCCAGTGGAGCCACCTTGCAGCGCTCGAGTGTGAGCAGTCGTCGGAATACAGCGGAGGATTCGCCAAAAAGAGGAGAGCCAGCGCTTAGGTGAGTTCAAGCTGTTAATAAAAGCTGCAAGTTTTTGCTGGCTCGAGGTCACATTATGATTACCCATTTCATTCCATTATTTGCCGTTTTGCCTTTTTCCAGCGTTGCCATGAAGCCATTGTCCTTTGTCCGCTATGGCGTTCAGGAGGCCATGACTTTGGCACGCAATGACTCAACACTATCGACCACATCGAAAACGTCCTCGCGCAAGGATAAGAAAAACTCGCAGGCGTCAAGGTGAGTCTAATTACAGTTATTAAGTACTCCCTCCCCTTACAACCTAACCGGCTTGCGTGTCTAACCCCCCCAAAACAACACAGATTCACGATATACAAGGTGCACAAGGCTTCCAAAAAGAAACGCGAAAAATCCTCAGCGAAAAAGGAACGCAAGGCCACCAAAACGTTGGCCATCGTTTTGGGTAAGTTCAAGTTTTTAATTTGTTTTCCTTTTTGACATAACCCCCCCTCCCTCCAAAAACTTTAGGCGTTTTCCTTTTCTGCTGGCTACCATTCTTCACCTGCAACATTATGGACGCCATGTGCTCCAAATTTAATAAAGACTGCCGACCGGGTCTAACGGCCTTCATGCTAACCACTTGGCTGGGCTATATCAATAGCTTTGTCAATCCCGTTATTTATACCATATTCAATCCCGAATTTCGAAAGGCATTCAAAAAGATAATGCATATGGGGTGATTGCAGACGGCAGCGGCAATAACCAAAACCAAAACCAAAATGGACTAAAACTAAAAAGAAAACAAACAAAAAAATATATAAAAAAAAAATGATAAAAGTAAACCAAAAAACCAAAAAAGAGCACACAAACAAATTGAATGGAAATGCTTGTGCCAACAGCTTACTCAAATTAGACAAATAAGTTTCAATAATAAAAAACAATATAATACACTTACATATATATGTATGAACCAGGATCAAAATCCGTTTCATATTCAATATTTTTTTTAGTTTTTTTGGTAATCAAAATAATTGGAGAAAAAGAAAGTTAATAATTGAAGAGAAAGAAAAATAAAGCTTAGCTAGGGTGAATGCAATTTGGTGAAGCAAATTCATTTATATAAAAGAGAGATGTTAAAATGTAACGATATAGCCATTTGGCACTCTAGATTTCTGCATTAACCATTTGTATTGGTAAAGAAAAAGGATGCATTTGAGATGAATAGTTTTTTCATATTCTTTAGATGATTTTCAGATACATTGGATGATAATCTAAGATCAATCTAACATTGTACTTTTTTATGATATTTTTACTTTTCGAAATTTTTCAACGATTCATGAACAAATTTTCTTTTTAGAGCAAAGCTCTTTGGGGAACTAAAACTAGATTCATTTGGGTACGCCTTGTCTTTGCAAAGTCTTAAGTCAGTCGCTTTTACCATTTGCCGTAGCAGCAGTTGGCTTAACAGTGACTTAACAGTTACTTAACACCAGACCCGGCCAGCCATAGCTACCACGAGACGAAGTCTGTCGTGTTTTTACGCAAACGCGAACCGAACTTATGATTGTGTGCATCGGTGAACATTGAATTGCAAGTAAAACGGCAGAGAGCTCTCTTGCTCACCAACACAAGCACACTTTTTTGTCCTCTCCATTTGGCCGGCAGTGCTTAACACGGAAAATTTATGGATCGAGCTGGGAGTGCACTGAGAGTTGCATCATGGGCTCGCCGAAACTACACGACGAGTTTATTTGAGAGCATTTTTGTATGCACAGTGCATAGCAATGCGCCTAACACCGGGCAGAAAGCTTTCAAAAACTTTTATTTTGCTCGGCTGCTGACGATGAGCTTTAAAGCACCTTGTTTCAATGTGCTTATTAGAGTATTGTAAGAAAAATTATTAATATTTTTTATACTCTGTACCAAAGGTACACAGAGTATATTAAGTTTGTGCAAAAGTATGTAACAGGGAGAAGGAGTCATTTCCGACCCTATAAGCTATATATATTCCTGATCAGCATCAACAGCTGAATCGATATAGCCATGTCTGTCTGTCTGTCCTTCTGTATGAACTCACAAATCTCAGAGATGGTATGAGATAGAGGTTTGACATGTATAAGACATATACTTCTAATACTTGCAGGCAGTTTTAGTTTATTTTCAATTTTTGCCACGCCCCCTGCCGCCCCCGCAATTTAGAAAAAACATCATAACTCCCACAGTTTTGTAGATAGATGGTTCGTTCCTTCTAGAGATACCTTGTAAACAAAATTATTAATCGATTTGCTGAAAAAATGATAAAGATCGGCTGAACGATACTCAAGTTATGAGCAAAAAACGGCCTGTAAACACCCCCCACCCATCACCACAGCATTCTATTGAACGGCAATCTTAGTGAGAGACAGAGAAAGAGAGAGAGAGAGTGAAACTTAGAGATGAGCGAGTATAACTCGTGAGAAAATGCGAGCTGCGACGTTAAGGGTACAGAGTATGTTATAGTCGGGCTTGACCGACTTTCTTTCTTGTTTTTTTCCTGAATGGAAGTAAAGTAGTTTCCGATTCTACAGCATGTTTGTTTCTGGCTGCTCCTTTGAAGAAGTCAAGGTCCGTACTTTGATTCTTACAAGTGATTGGAGTGGGGGATACTATTTCTGTGTGTTGTAGGATGAAAGCAGAAAATTCTCTATACGTTTTAGCTTAGCTAGTATGGAGCCCTGGACTAGAAGTTATGGTTTCGTAGGCGAAAACATTCACTAATTCTTTGGTCTTTGCGACTAACTCCTTTGGATATGCCTTGTCTTTGCATTTTGTATTTGCAAAGAAAGTCAACCACTTTTACCACTTGCCGTAGCAGTAGGTGGCTTAACTGTGACTAAGCATTGACTCAACAGTGACTTAGCATTGACTCAACAGTGACTTCACAGTGACTTCACAGTGACTTCACAGTGACTTAACACTGACTTAACTGTGATGTATAGAATTATACACCTTAAAATGAGCACGGTTGTACATTTGCATTTGTACTGAATCACTCTTGCGAGCAATGTGGCTTTAATTCTAAATATTTCCTCCCTTAACTCTAAACTTGGCTAACATGCGTATGTATAAATGATCTGGAAGTATAGTTTTCCACACAATGCATGTCAAGTGTTTCAGACCGGATGACCGCTTCATGTGATGTCTCGGCTATCCTAATCCTTGTCACTGTCGCTAATAACTTTAATGTTACAAACAGTGAAATGATATTTATGATTAATATGACAGAGCCCAGAGACCCAGGAGACAAAATTGCAGGCCTATTTGATAAATTAGAGCTGTGTGCCCAAGGCCTACCGAAAACGCGTTGTTGTTGAATATAGGCACTCACGCTTAGCACAAACAAACGCAAAATTGTTAGAACCGTACCAATTTAAACCCAGAACTCCGACATATCTTGCACAGCAAAACCAAGTGTGACAAAATATTTGAACCTTAACCTAATCCGTATACAAGTTATCTGTTTGAATTAACAAAAACTATTCCTTAAGAATTCTGGAGACTTCAAACATGATTTTTGTTGTTATCTGGTTGATATAGTTTGAAAATATCCATGTCATGCATAGAGGTCTGCTAAAGTCGGCAACCATTATAGCCTACATTCCTAGATACTTGATACAAGCTTAAAAAATGTTACTCAAAAGATTGTCAAGATGGTTAACATGCAATAGTAAGGCAAGGAATGTTGATGAAGCAATCGGATGGTTTTTGAAATAGCTGTACAGTCGACAAGTCTCCTTTGTGGTGTGAGTGTGGGTGTTATACCTTGTTAATAGTTCTATGATTGATTTTCGAAATATTATTTGATATATTTACCAAATTAATGGATTTTATATGTAAATTTTGTAAAACATAAGTCGAACCTTCAAAATTGGGAGCATTTATCATTGTTTACTTTTGCTTCGAGCCCGCGATTGTGTTTGCAGCCCTGCTTCGAATATTTTCTCTCTTCGCTTTCTCTCCTCTGCCTCTTGCATTATCGAACACAACAACGAATATGTATGAGTTGTCTTGAGCGTAGATTTTGTTGTTGGCGACGAATGATGTCATGTGCCTCAGACAGCCACAAGCACACCCACACAAACATCTCCGGGCAATAATCGTTTTCCTCTTTCGATTTCTAGTTGCTACTGAAATATTTTCTTCAATTGTATTGGTGTTTACGCCGCCGTAAGCTGGCTCTGGGCTCAAAATATGAATACCGCTCTCTTCGTTTAGTTGGCTTGTTTCAAAATTTAAGAAATTCTTCAAATATTTCTTCTCTGCCTAAAATCAAGGCATAGTTCAAAACTTTAAAGCTATATTTAGTAAATCATATGCAAAAAAAAAGTACGCCCTAGTGCTCATTCAGTGAAACTCTGTTGACATCTCTGCTGCCATTGCCCACCTACCTGGCTAAATAACAAATAAAGAACAAACTTTTTCTCCAATATATTTTGATTTCTAACTAAAATACTCCCACATAGTTGATAGTTGTTATAAGATTGTGTCTAAATCGTTGGTTATTTCTGTATATAGTTCAAGCTGTAGGCTAGGTAAATTTTTTTAACATTTAGCTAACAATTTCAACTCACACATATTGTAGTTATACGTTTAGTGGTAAATTGAAAATACTTGATAATATGAATATGAATATGAATATGATAATGTATTGTATTGTATTGTATTGTATGTATAATTCCTATTACTTCACATATCACAAGAAAAAACAGACGAGTTTTTTTTTTTTTTTTTTTTTCAATAAGAAACCTCTGTCGTACTGCCCTCTACCCCGCCCTCCCCTTTACCCAAAATAAAACTAAAAATGACAGAGCATATCTAAAAGTTATTACAGAATTTGCTGCATTAGTTAAGTGTTGAAAATATATATAAAAAACAAAAAAAAACCAAGTCGAATAAAGTTTAGAGAGCCAAGCAGCTCCTTGAAGTCAAAGCCTTAAACACTAAACACTTACGTAAGAGGGTGCAGGAACGCCCCAACAGTAATGAGAAAGTTAACTTATTACAGCCAGGGCGTTAGGCAGTAGAAAATGAAATCATTGAAATCATCACAAACCACAAAACAACAAAATGAGCCCCACAAAAACAAAACACAAAAATTGGCACTGACTTTGAGGCAACTGTTGCTTGGACTTGAATGTAGTGAAAGCAAATTGTAGACAAAAAACAAAAAAACCAACCCAAAATGTAAGAGCATTTAAAATCTACCATGAATATACGTATGGATGGCATACACTCTAGGCGTACTTAGTGCGTAAAGAAATTGTAGACGTAAGTTAATAAATGTCTAAATTATATGATAGTCAAAATAAAACTCTAATAGTGTAAAGCAGGGTATTCGAAGTAAACTTCATTTGGAAACAAGGACCGAAGAGGAAAGCAAGTGATGCCCGCTGGAATTTGTTGAATCAATTTGGAAAAAGTTTAGTAGAGCAAAGCTCTCTAAACGACACTTGTGGATGGGTGAGAGAAATTATGGGGAATGTTGGAAGTTGACAAAATTTCTAAGATTTATGCAAGTTGGGAGAGAACAACATTGACAGAACAATTGCTTGGGCTGTGCATGGACTGGGAATACTAATAGAGAGCATTCGGCACTAGCCAGTGAGAAATATACAAATTTGTGTATTTTGTTGTTTGAGAGTGAGATTTGATAACAAAAGACCAGGAACTAATATCTAACTAATATCTAGAACAGAGTTACCCAGCCATAGCCCCTGGGGAACGAATATACTCGCTAATACTCGTGTTAGAGAGAGACAACGATGCGTTGGTCAACGAGATCGAGTCCTAAAAGTCAGAGTGTATTGGTGTGAGAAAATGAAGCGCCGTGAACCATCTTCGATCTGACCACATCAAAAGTTAGTCAGCGACTGAAGGCCTGTTTACTCTCTGGGCCTCAGTTTCGGCATGCGTTCGGCTCGGTGACCATCGCTGATCTAGACCAAATTGTATAGGTATCGAGTACTCAGTATTGAGTATTGAGTATTGAGTATTGAGTATTGAGTATTGAGTATTGAGTATTGAGTATTGAGTATTAAGTATTGAGTATTGAGTATTGAGTATTGAGTATTGAGTATTGAGTATTGAGTATTGAGTATTGAGTATTGAGTATTGAGTATTGAGTATTGAGTATTGAGTATTGAGTATTGAGTATTGAGTATTGAGTATTGAGTATTGAGTATTGAGTATTGAGTATTGAGTATTGAGTATTGAGTATTGAGTATTGAGTATTGAGTATTGAGTATTGAGTATTGAGTATTGAGTATTGAGTATTGAGTATTGAGTATTGAGTATTGAGTATTGAGTATTGAGTATTGAGTATTGAGTATTGAGTATTGAGTATTGAGTATTGAGTATTGAGTATTGAGTATTGAGTATTGAGTATTGAGTATTGAGTATTGAGTATTGAGTATTGAGTATTGAGTATTGAGTATTGAGTATTGAGTATTGAGTATTGAGTATTGAGTATTGAGTATTGAGTATTGAGTATTGAGTATTGAGTATTGAGTATTGAGTATTGAGTATTGAGTATTGAGTATTGAGTACTGAAAATCGAGTACTGAGCCTCGAGTGCTGAGTAAGGAGTACAGAGTATCAAGCTTCTCTCGTACCGAGCGACCCACAGTTTACACCGACACGAGCCAAACGCATGCCGTGGCTTGTGCCAAGTGAGCAAACAGCTTTTCAGCTGCTCCCCAGTGGACGTTGAAGTAGTTCTCAGCTGGTTTTCTAGCTGGTTTACGTTGCACTCTCACCTTTTGTCTAGCTCTTGTGGACAAACCCCTCGTGTGGTCTGTATAGCTATTTCAATAGTTAAAAAAGTAGTTTAAAATAAACATGTTCCCACTCAGACCAAGTATTTTCGAGCTTATCCCACTACATTCACCTAGTTGATCACACCCATTCACAGTGTCTACAAAAGTCTCTCTTTAATTCGGCTGGGCATCGCCACTTTTGGTCCCTGATTTCAATGGCCGTCCTCTTAACTATTTCTACATATGTGACAAATAACAAACATTCAAACCAAAACCAAACCAAATGAAAACAATGTACTTACAAATAGCTTAGAAATTCATACATATTTGATATGATGGAGTTTAGCTTAAGACTTAGACTAAGTTCCACCCTTAACTTGGCTCATTGCTCGTTGACATTAACTAAGAAATCGCTCAAAGAAAATGTTTTTATACTTTCCTAAAACTGAAAATCAACCAACTCCCATCACTTGTTTTTTTTTTCCTAGCAACTAAGCAAACTAAATTTAATTGTGAGCAGCATTACTAGCAAATGCTCTCTCTTTCTCTCTCTCTCTAGTTAAGTTCTTCCAAAGAAAACGCTTATTAATGTTAGAGAATGAAATGAGTTGGTCTTGTGTTTGTTGATTTGTTTAAGACTTAATTGGGGGAAGAACTAGTGTACCTACAGATTTAGTTTAGTTACGAATAAAGAAAGAATAATGTTTGCAATGTTTTCTGTTAAGGTCCCTCCGCATTAACTTGAGTATATGCTTAGTGTGTAAGTAAGAAGTAACTAACTATACATAAATAAAATATATATCTAGTGTAACCTAAAAGGCAATTGTAAAAAAAAAAACAAAAGAGGCTTACCATACCACATAACTAAAAACTAAAGTTTAAAACCATAAGATCTCTTGTGTGTGTGTGTGTTTGCGCGTGTGTGTGAGTAAAACTATTTTAAAGCAATGACAAAAGTTTGTGTTGTTTGTTTTTTTTTTTTTTTTTTGTGAAATGCAAATATAATTAGAAACCGATTTATCAAATCAATAAAGAAGCGAGAATATTTCAAAAACAAAATTTCAACTTTGTTTCCTTTCTTTTTTTCTGCGTATCAACATTTTATGGCCTTTATATGAGCTGATAATAAAATTCCAATAAGCATGGAAAAGAAATAAAAATACTAACCCAGAAGACAAAACAACAAGCAAAGCGACCCGGGGCGGGCGGAGTGGCGAATTCAATTCGAGTTACGAGTGCGCAGGAGACCACCCAAGACCCAAGACCCAAAACCGTAACTAAAACCGTCCAAATAGATAAATGCATGGTAGTTTTTGGTAAGTTTGGGCCGGGGGGGGGGCAAACCAGCCACTTCTCGTCGTCACCGTCACCGTCTAATGGGCACTCAGTCAGAGACAGCGAAAACGAAAACCAAACTCAATTCGGTATGTATATGAAGTGGCAAGTGGTACACTGAGCAAAACTATGGGGTAAGTAAGCGTTTCACATTCTATTGTTTGTGTTAAAAGTTAGAGGTTGAAAAAAACTGCTCAACAGTTTGACACCCTTAACCCATTAACGCTCCATGGAAGCCCCCAATTTCAGCCAACAAACCATAAATTTACCTAATGTTGGCTGAGGGAGTACAAAAGTTTTAATAACTTTAGAATTTGTTACTCGATTTTCAAGATTCCAAATGCATGCTAAAGCTAAATGAATATACTATTTCAATATGTATAGAATGAAGGGAATTTATGTAATTTAATTGCGGCATTAATTACATAAAGTGCCCTTTATTTCTGCTCGATTTTCAATACAACTAACACGGGCTCTTGTATCTAGCATTAATGGGTTAAATAGTCGGTGACAGAAACATATTCAGTTCTGTTTTTTATGCCCCAAATTCATATAAATTTATAAATATAACTGAAAATTTGGTAAATAAGAGTACTATTATAGCAGAGCATTTTTCCGAATTCTTTAAACTTGGAAGAAAGGAACAAAACTTCATGTTTGGTTGCAGTGGCGTATGCAGGATTTTTCCAGGGGGAGGTTTAAGTGTAGGATCTACAGCAAGAAACCTTTTTTTTTTTATTTATTTCATTTGCTTAAACGTGCTATTAGGGTCTTAAAAACATTCCGTACAACTTTCAAGCAGATCTGACAATATGTTCTACAAATCTAATTTTTTTTTCTGACCCTCGTATATGAATAAAATGTTCATCGACACTCGTATTTTTAAAAATTCCATGTTTTTTTTTATCAAAAAACTTCAAAATAAGTCATAAAACGTTTGTAACTTTCCAAAAAGTTGATTATTAAAATACAATTTACTTGGAAATTTTAGGTGATTTTTTTTATTATGTCTTGACGCACCTTAACCCAAATTTCTCGGGAACCAATCAACCGATTTGGATGAAGTTTTTTCCTGTCATAACTAAAACACAAATGCAAAAATTTGGCGATTTTCGAAATTTTGACTCTGCAACCCTACAGCTCCGATGTTTTTCAACCCTATCCCAAATAACACATCAATTCTGAGCACATTTTTTTTATTTTATACATTTCTGATAAGCTGTTCCCGAGAAATATCCAGATATCATATAATATCATTTATTGTTTGTGTGTAATTCAAATGCAATCTCCAATCTCCGTTGCTCCATACCGAGGATGTTCAGAACGTCATCAGCGCTGACCTTAATGTCACGATGAATATATAAAAGGGCCAGTCCATTTAAGCGGGTTTCTCCCATCGAATTCCGCAAATATGTTTTTAAAATCTTCAAAGAAGAAAAAGATCTTTCGGCAGCCCATGTTGTAATTGGCAATGCCATGAATATTTGCAGCAGAATATAAAGATTTGGGAACACTACCGCGTCAGTTTTCTGCATTGCTTCTTTCAGGGTTTTTGGATGCAAAGCGTTGGCCATGTGTCGTCTCGAAAGTTTTATTTCGGGAATTCCCTCAGCAGTTGAGCAGGTAACAAATGTAGAGTAGCGTTCCAAAATTGTTTTTTGCATTGCTGTCATCCTCCGAGCTCCAATTTTGACTATATTTTTGAATGCAGTTAAAGCCAAGGAACACTGATTTATGGTTAGATAGCCTGTGTTTAATCTGTGACAGTGCAGAATCCAAAAATGGCAGAAATATTGCAACCCTAAAATGCATCTCTGCTGATGCATTGGACTCTGACTGGTCGGAGCTACCTTTTATCAGTCCTGATAAGCGTCTAGGAATCACAATAGAAATGCAATTTTCCTTGCAGAACGCTGAAACCTCAGAAAATATGTTTTCAAACACAGTTTCAGCATTTTTTCGCATATCTTCCAGTTCGGCTGTAACGGTCTTTGTATATTTCATCGCTGTTTCCAGGTCCGCTGATTCAGTTTGAAGAAGTCGGCTAAGTGGCAATGTGACTGCGAATATGGCTGCTATGCTTCTAATTGCACACTGAAACTCTGGGGTTTTAATTAATGTACCCAATTGATGTGCCAACGATGCACTCTTATTGTCATCCCACTCTGCAATTTCGCTTAGAGAAACAATAACAGCTGTCTGAAGTTCCAGAAACACCAGTACAGACTCGTGACGCTGAACCCACCGGGTTGGACACAGCTTCTTCAATTTTCTCACTGAAGAAGTCGTTTCCAAAAGATCAATGTTTTTTGTTAAGACTGATTGCCGCTTTGGAGTATTAAAAAATGAGCATATACTACTTAGTGGTCCCATGCAGTTGCGAATTGATGGAATACTGCAAGCATCAGAAATGGCCAAGTTTAATGAATGTGCAGCACAATGGACAAGGTTAAGGTTGTCAAAAACGTCTTGCGGTATTTTTATTGAATTTTCAATTGTTCATAAAATTGGTTATAATAATGCGATTTAAGTCAAATATGCGCCGTTTTGTTCGATGACGAGTTCCCAACGAGATGCCAACTTCATAATGCCCCTCTTATCGAAGCTCGCTTCCCTATTGGCAAAAAACTCGGAGAGCCAATTTTCACAGGACTCTCTTGTGGCCAACTTCCGACTACCAAGCTCGTTCGCCATGGACAGAAATAGGTGGTAATCACTTCGTGCGAGATCCGGACTATACGGTGGATGCAAAAGAACCTCCCATCCGAGCTCCCGGAGCTTCTGGCGCGTCACCAAAGATGTGTGTGGCCTGGCGTTGTCCTGATGGAAGACAATTCGGCCTCTGTTGATCAAAGATGGCCTCTTCTGCATGAGTGCTGCATTCAAGCGGTCCAGTTGTTGGCAGTACAGGTCCGAATTGAGCGTTTGGCCATAGGGGAGCAGCTCATAGTGGATGATTCCCTGCCAATCCCACCAAACACACAGAAGAACCTTCCTGGCCGTCAATCCAGGCTTGGCCACCGTCTGGGCAGCTTCACCGCTTTTCGACCACGACCGTTTGCGCTTCACGTTGTCGTAAGTGACCCACTTTTCATCGCCAGTCACCATCCGCTTCAAAAACGGGTCGATTTTGTTGCGATTCAGAAGCGATTCGCATGCATCCATACGGGCAAAAATGTTTCTTTGCGTCAAGTCGTGTGGCACCCATACATCGAGCTTCTTTTTGAATCCAAGCTTCTTCAAATGGTTTATAACGGTTTGATGACTCATGCCCAGCTCTTGGCCGATGCTACGGCTGCTACTATGCCGGTCTCTTTCGATCAATTCAGCGATTTTATCGCAATTTTCGACGACAGGCCTTCCGGACCGTGGCGCATCTTCGATCACCTCTGCACCAGAACGAAAACGTTGAAACCATCGTTGTGCGGTGGAAATGGAAACTGTATCGGGTCCATAAACTGCACAAATTTTATTGGCAGCATGAGATGCATTTTTGCCTTTATCGTAGTAGTACTGTAAAATATGCCGTATTTTCTCTTTATTTTGCTCCATGTTTGCGACGCTATAACTCACGAACGACTAAAAACAAACAACAATAAATCAAACACGTGTTAGCGCGTGAAAAGAGCTTTCCAAAAAGCTCTAGCGTGAACCGATGCGACGAATACAACTAGAACTAGGCGCTTGCAAAGACAAGCTTGCGGAAATACCGCAAGACTTTTTTGACAACCTTACTAGTATTAGCACATAGATTAGCACTCTTTTTCATTAGTTTTCCATATTTTTTAATTTTAAGTGCCTCAAGACTTTCTCTACCAAGGATCACGAAGTCGCGCACACTTGTGGTAGTACATCATATGACTTTGAAAGCTGTGAGGTGATTCTAAAATTGTTTGAACTTTAATTTGATAAAACATTTTGAATTCAAGTGGCTGACAAATTAGTATGATCCCACCGTTTGACTGCCGTTTTGGGTATGTTTTAGGGTTTTTGAAGACTTTGTGGTCCCACTATAGCTTACAATCCACTTAACATAAATAACTTGCAATTTCGTGACATAAATATTTATTTGTTCTGGAAATAGGCCTTTACAATCGCCGAATTTAAGAACAATAAAATTGAAAACAAAAAATTTGTTCTCACTAAGACTCATTTTCCGAACGATCGGTCCTATGGCAGCCTTAAGATATGGTCATGCGATTTCGACCAAATTTTGCGAATTTATTTAAAAGCATTTTAAATTAGTAATCAGCGACTTTAAGGACGCTTACATTAAAAAAACAAAAAAAAAAATTTGTTACTGAGACACATTTTCGACCTTTCGGTCCTATGGCAACCATAAGATATAGTCGTAGTCATAGTAAGTCCCGAAGTCATAGTAAAATGCCGAGTTTGGATATGATTTTGAAATAAGTTTTATAAGATGTGGAAAAACTGCCTAAAGTAACTCTGCCAACCGAACCTTTTTCCAAGTAGAGGGAACCTTTTTCAGGTATGAGAAGTTAACAATTTAGAAGGTTCGATTCTGGAATCGGGTAGATGGATCCAAAAACACGCACCAAACCGCGGTTCTATGGGGCTCGGTTGTCTATGATAACTATTATCAACTGACCTTTCTTGGAGTTTAGCAACTTTACACTTTAGTAAACTGTTCAGCACAGAGGCAAAACACATTATGTGAAGGTTGTCCACACAGATTGCTCAAATACGAATTGTCTAATAAAATTGATTGAATATAATAAAAAAAATGATGTTTTTGGTCAAATGTTCTAAAATTGGGATAATGCGTGTCTAATTACAAAAAATACTAGCCTAACAAACCGAGTTTTATGGCTGTATCCGGTTCGAAGGACCAAGTATAATCCCGATTGCTGTAAAAGTGGTTGGATTTATGTGCAATTTCAGTATTCTGCATCCGACTCAAAGGACCAATGACTATGTAGGGGTTGGATTCTGACAAAAATATTGGTATGCCACATTCGCAGACTTTGGGAATTGCTAATTTAGTTACTTGCGCACAAAAATGCTCACTTCTGTATCCGGCTCGAAGGACCAATGAAAATGTAGGGGTGTGATTTCGTCCAAAAATATTGATTTTCCACATTTTTGCAGACTTAGGGGAATAATTTAGCTACTTATGCACAAAAATCCTGACTTATGTATCCGGCTCGAAGGACCAATGACTATGTAGGGGGTTGGTTTCCTCCTAAAACATGGGTTTGACACATTTGCAGACCTTGGCGATTGCTTATTTAGTCATATATATAGTAAAACCCAGTTTTCTGCTTCCGACTTAAAGGACCAATGACTATGTAGGGTTGGTTTCCTCCTAAAATATTGGTTTGACTCATTTGCAGACCTTGGGGATTGCTTATTTAGTTATATATATAGTAAAACCCAGTTTTCTGCTTCCGGCTTAAAGGACCAATGGCTATGTAGGGGTTGGATTCTGACAAAATTATTGGTTTGCTACATTCGCAGACTTTGAGGATTGCCAAAAATTATCACTTCTGTATCCGTCAGCGACTTTAAGGACGCATACATTAAAAAAACAAAAAAAATTTGTTACTGAGACACATTTTCGACCTTTCGGTCCTATGCCAACCATAAGATATAGTCACCCGATGTCGATCAACTTTTTTAAATTAGTTTTTAAGCTTTTAATATTAATAATCAACGACCTTAAGAACGAAATATTTGAAAACAAAAAAGTTTTTTTCACTAAGACCCATTTTCCGACTGATCGGTCCTATGGCAGCTATAAGATATGGTCATCCGATTTTGACCAAAATTTGCATATATGTTTGAAAGCATATATTATTTATAATGGCCGAGTTTTATGACGCTAGCATTGAAAACAAAAAAGTTTTTCCTACTAAGACTCATTTTCCGACCGATAGTTCCTATGACAGCTATAAGATATGGTCTGTTTATAAGCATATAATATTTATAATGGCCGAGTTTTATGACGCTAGCATTGAATGCTAGTTTTAGTTTACATTTTCATCCATATCAGTATTTGGCTGTGTTAAAGTCCTGATTTTCTTTCGTTTCTTCTGTTCTTAATTTCTTAATCATGTCTTCGTTTTCGTAGCTGATGTTATTATCTGGATTCTTCCATGGAACCAAAACTTAATATTCTGTGTAGCCCTGTGATGCCTTTGTAAGGAACTTGTGTCATGCTTATACCAATCGTGTTCTAAATGGTCCTTTGAATTTCGTAATTCATTTTCTCGCAACTCCTAAATTACTATCGAAATTTCTTATAACCACATAATCTCTGACTTTATACTTTATTTGTTTTCTCTCAATCTCTCTAATATCTTGCAAATCTCGTAATTTGTACTGTATATCAAAGTTTTCTCTAATATTGTCTACAATTTTCCCTTTTGGGTTTTATCATTAATCATTCTGTGCTTTGTATTATTTAGCGTAAATTCTATGACTTTATCGCATCCAGAAGTTTTGCATTCATTGGCCCTAAATTTCGATTTACTTTCTCCAGCCCACATTTCGGACTCTCTGCATATTGGCTGTGTGGCATGGTGTAATAGATTGAACATTCCGTTCGTTAAAATTAAAATGTTTTTTTTTTTGCCCTCAGTAGGCCTCGACTTGACAAATGCCAAATGACTTTAAAGCAGTTGGACAGAGCCCTTAGTATTGATTTGGTAGCGGTTCAAGCAACACCTCTAAAAGCTTCTTAGCTTTTAATTTAATTTTTTTTTATTTTCTATAATTTATTTTTGTTGATTCTTTTTTTGATTATTAAACATTCGTCATAAAGTGCCAAAATGTGGATTTCAGTATATATGGGACCTTGCTCATTCAATTGAAGGTGAAGGTTTCCACGACAAGGCTTTTGATGATGAAGGAATTAATGACGAGTTCGAAATTTACCGAGTTTTTCGGTATTCTTAAAAAAGGTTTCATAGCTCATATCTTTGTATGATTAAAAGAATTGCTCAACCAAGCCATAAGCAGTATTTCGAAAAGTTATCGATAGTTAAGCGCTGTAACTGGAAAACGGTGTAGCAACCTTGCAAACTTGAATAATCGAACCTAGACCGTTTACTTCTTTAGTTGCTTTATGATTCCACCTTCCTTTATATGGAAACAGCTTGTATTGGCATGCCCCAAGCTGATCCCAACAGAAGGTTGTCCCAGAAGTTTCTTGTCTTGATGTCAAAGTTCATTTTTGATTGAGAAAAGCTCTAATATGTTCCCCAAAGTGCTTGATGACTTTCAGTACGAGTTTTTGTTAAGTGAAAAGAAGCCAGCTTCTAGCTAAATTTAATTTATTAAAATTTTTATTTACCAGTTGAAATGAGAGAGTTAACGAAGCAGAATCAGTAAGTAAGTACCTGTTCTTGACGACAGGGGACGTTGCTCAGAGATGTTAATTTCGTTTTTATTTAACAGGCTCTACTGAACATTGCAATTTTGTTTCGTAGAAAGAAAAGAGAAGAACCTCTTTTCAAACATGTTCCAACAACTCTGTGGCACAAGCGATTGTGAGCACAGAGAAAATAGTAGCAAAAGTCGAGCAAAATCTCGTTGCAATGGGTGCCTTGATTGTTCACTTCAGTCTCGATTTAGCTTGTATGCAACAAACAATGGAACAATTCTTCAAACTGATCAATCGCTTAAACGTAAGCAAATGCGGCATCCTCATATACCACACTACTCAAGCCATATGCTTTCAACTCCCCAATGCTTCAATCCATTCGATTTGCTTATTTCTTTTTTTTTTGGCCAAGTGTAGCCCCAAGCGAATGGCATTTTTATGTTGTGCTTAACACCGTCCACGTCGTCATCTTTATGCTGCCTTCGCATTGGTCATACATACAAATGTGCAAAAAGGGCAACGGGGCCAACCTTTGACCAAGGCGCAATACTGCGCCAGCTCCACCCATCGCATTGAATTCCATATGTATTCGACGGTTTTTGTGTTGCGTGCCAAGAAGATGTGAAGTTGGTTTGGTGAATGGATGCGGCTGCAGAGGGGAATGGGGGAATGTGAATTGCCTTTGCTGTGTGCTCCATGTCCATAACTAATTCGAACTAAATGATGTACTAAAGTGTTGAGGCATATATGTATGTACATATGTGTATGCATGCCGATGTCGGGTTTCTATGTCTGCAGTGTGTTGTGCCTGGGGTGATATCTTATCGTTACATTTACTGGGTGGCGATAATTGACAGACCATTAACGTTTGGATTGCAAAAGCTAAAGTAGTTTGCACACACATAGACAAATGTGCATAGATATGTGTACGAGAGGGGGATGTTGACCTTGTCGTTAGAGGCCTGCCTTTAGTATAACCCCAAGTTGCCCCCAACCTACCGTCCTAACAGAAATGCATGCGAAAGTGAATCAAGATTTTATGGTATTTTTCTTAGGAAAAGAGAAGTAAGACAGCATGTTTTGTTCCCGATTTCGACACGGTGGTAGCCCGGTCTTAGAAAAGAGGGATCCAGAGCGGAGAATCATAGGCATAAGGTTGCAGGACGCCATTTCGCCGAGTTGGAGGTGGAAAAAGATGAAGTGGTGTAAATGGAAGCCTCTCAATGAGGACAGCGACCAATCACTCCGTATGGGCAAACTAGTCGGCATCTGGGAGCACCTTTTGTTGACCAGAAGGCGAGTCCTTTTGTTCATTGCCATTCCTCATGTATCTGTGCTTTACATGTAAACTACCCAGCGACTTTTATAAGAAACAGCTATCAGGTGCCCAGAAGGCAGACTGCAAGTTTGCAATATTTGAATGTGTAATGGTCACATATAACGAAAACTGAAAACAGCTAATGCATTGTCAAGTGAGGCCAGGATTTGTTTTTGCTTAAAAGTTAAATCGAGTTTGAATTTAAATTTCTGTTTTTTTGCGGGCTTATCCAAGACACCAACCTAGTTGAGAGGAGATTAGAGATCGTAATCGATAGAAATGACAGATGTCAATCTGTTTGCGATTCGCTCATTTTGAGGCTGCCCTCAAGCTTCATTTCCTCAGCTCAGTATTTCCGTTTTGAGAAGTCGCCAAGAGCAGATGGTCCAACCTTCCACAAGCAGCTAATGGTTCTGTTGATCAAGTGGCCTTAACCTTTGAACTTAATCCGTTCAATACTAAGCCATCCGAAGCAATCGTGGGGTACAAAACCACCTTTAAGCTGCTTCGCTACAAACGGCAATACGTCTAGCACAATATTTCTGGCTGTAAGTAAAATTATTTGAGAATCTCAATCTCGTGGACTCCATCCTAATAAAATGTGTAATATTCCAAAGGTCTTCCATACGACATCTCCCTGGGAATCATTTGCTTTCTTCCTCGCCAAGTCGCATTGGTTAAATTAAAGCCTCGCTTTACATCACCCAGCGAAGGCGCACAGCAAGAAAAGTCCCAGGGGAGAGCACTTTCCCAAGGCCCGGAGAGAGTGAGCGGAAAGGAGAGCAGAAGCCCTTTCTAACCAGTATCAGTCAGTGGCAGTCAAACAAATAATAAACGACAGTGAAGTTCCAAGACGACTAGAGTCAGTCCCACAATCGTAAAATCGCGCAAACCTTCTGTGTAGTGGCCAGCAAGAACGAAAACCCAGGCAGAGGGCAAGAAGCCCTGCAGAAAAGTGTAAAATCTCGAGTAAGCCGCGCTTTGGCTAAGAAATGGTGTTAAAGGTCTACCAACGAAGGCTAAGTGGTTCAGTTGTGAAAACACGGTAGTTAGACCCTAGATCATAGGTCAAAAAAGTTTTCAAGTTGCCACACAAAAATTCGTTGGCAAATCAATTAAAAAACAAATGCTGTAAATGCAAGTGATCGTACACACATACATGCGTATGGAAAGCAAAAAAATAAAGAAACCACGCTAGTGTAAATCGTCTGAGCAATGTAGCCCAGTGGCTCTCAAACTGTAAAGCTCACCCACATATTTTTGTTTGCGTGACCAAAATCTCAAAATCTAATTGCTAAATTTTTGAATCGGAAATATTAAATATGAAATAATTCTCCAACTTTATAAAAACCTTTAGACTGCACCAGAAAAAATCGTCTGAAAACCATGGAGCTCTTCATCGGAATTTCGGAGGGTGAGTTTAAACTATTGCATGCATAATTGTTTCATATATATATTTTCCGATCGTGTGGAGACCAAGCAGGGGCAGAGTATATAAAGTTCGCAGCCCCAAATTTTAAGTCCAGACATACGGACTCGGATGTAATTACCTGATACTACTTTGCCTGGTCCAAACATGCATAGGCATACAGGGACATAAGTATGTGTAATCAAATATAAGTAGGCAGCCAGGCCAGCTTTATATGTTTTGCTTTTGTTTTGTCGCTGCATTCGCTGATAAGCAAGAACTGCTTATTGTCACAAACAAGATCATAAAAACGAGTGTTTCGTTGTGATTATGATTTTTGGTAAATGTTAAAGTAACTTGACATATGGGAGAGGTGTGGTTGCTAACCATGCGACAACATAAAATGCTTGTACGATCAGCTGTATATAAAAAGAGAAAAGAACGAAAGAGAACTTAACTGGAAACGAATTTAAGATTAATTTGAATTATTATTATGCTGCTACTTATACACCTTGACGTATAAGCCCAGAAAAATTATTTTATTCTATGAAGTGACTTAGACTAAATGATACCTCGTAAACGTTATATTTAATCATGAACGCAGTTTGGCTCCTAATCCTAGTTCTGTTTGATTATCAGTAGTATTAAACCCAACGAGGGGTGTTTTGTTAGTTCTACAGAATGAAACGAAATACAGGAAATTCTTGTTGAAAAATGAAAGATTGTAAAATGGAGTATGAATTTAATTTGAATTGCTAAACTTGATTATTTTCCGACGACATGGGAGCTTAATTGAAATGTAATACTACATTATTTCTGGGGTCTTCAGCAAACAAAAATCTTTGAAGACCATGGTTGGGCGGGTACAGAATAAGGGGCGTGGCAAACAACATCTAAGACCACCGCTCCATCATTTCCAAATTAAGAGTGCCTCCTGTTTTTTTTGTTTTTATTTTGGTATGGCCTGTCATCCAACAATTGCTGGTCAACAGCAAGATCGACATGGTGTTGAGAAATTTGAGAATTGTCTCATTAATAATTTTTAGATTTTGTAGGGACTCTTTATAAAGTAACATGTAGTGGCGATCTACAGCGGCAGCAACAACCCCCCCCATCCCGCAAGAGCTACGGTATTATAGGGTCCCGCTCGCGGCTTAGCTGTTGGTCCACAGGCCATTTGAATGCATCCAGCGCATGAGGTAAAATTGCTTTGCAATAAGGCGGTTGCTACAAATGTGGACCCTGAGTTTTTACGAAGGAGCCTACCAGGAGCAAGGGTAGAACAATATATTCTCAACTTTTATGAGGACATATCACACTGTTTTTAACAACGTTCAACACATCTTAAGTCCAATGTAACTTAATTTTTGGAGGCTACCTGCCAAAATTTTTAAGATCTAGCACTTTTGAAAGCCTTTTAGTGGGCCTACGAATGATAACAATAAAAAATATGGTCCTTTTGACTTCTCCTGATCAAAAAAATGGCCTAAATTTTGACCGAAAGTAGAGGCAACAATCGGTCAACTATGTAACGATGTATGAACCCAGATTCATACCAAAAGTTTAGGTTCAATAAGTATAGGAAACGGTGCGTGAAACGAACCGAACCCTTGGATCATAATTTTATAGGTTTGGAGCCTTGGAAAAATTTAGAAACTAAGGCAACGGAATAAGCATATTCAAGCACTAAAAGGAGTCTTAATAGCGTCTGTGGTATCGAGCCAGAAGAATAAACGTTTATATGCAGAAACAAAGGTAGATCGAGAGGAATGGACTCCGGGGCAAGTGCAAACTTGTAATGTGCGTGGTGGGTGTGGGTGTTTATTAATTTTTCCTGTACTAGATGTAATTGACAGGTACTAAGAGTTTTATAAGATAAAAACGGCTTAGTCTAACACTCTATGGCGGAATTTCGAATGGTGCACCTCTAGCTATGCTCTTAGCTAGCTCGCCGGATTGTCGGGGTTCTTCCTACTCTTCCTTTAATGCCATACACATACATTCATAATGAATTTTAGGTGCACTTTTCTGGAAAGTCCGGAAGGACATTCTAATCAAATTAATCTCATGAAAGGTTTCTTATTGGTTCAACGATATACCGTCACTACCGGACAAACTTCATTACTGGCTGTTCGTATATTTCCTGAGCACTTCTTGGTCTTAGAGTGCCCTAACAGGGACTTAGCTGCTTTCCCACCTAAACAGCATATGGTAGCACCTGAGTCTAATAAGGCTTTAACTATTTGTCCTTTAATATTTAAGTCACTAAACAATCGGTCGTCGGAGCTCATAACCATTGCGGAAACAAGTCTTTTCCGAACTTCCCTTACGTTCTTCCAAAATTGTCGGAGCCTTAAAGTCGAACGTTTGGGCTTGAACCAAACCTTACATGTCTTACTTATCTCTGTTTCAAGGAATTTATTATTTTTTCGGTTGTTTTTGTTACATGGCTGGTAATCATTTTAGTTTGTTCTTGAGCATCTACTTCCGAGTCGTCCGTATATTTGGAAGCACTGCTCGGGAGTGCTTTTACTAAAACACTTATTCTGTTCTGAAGCTCGGATGCGTCAGGATAGACTTGCTTGACGCATCCTTCTTTTGGTTTTCCGAGTGATTGCATCTGTTGCATTTGGGCTTGTAAGTATTTTTAGCCCCACATCCATAGCAAAATATACTTCTTTCTGCCAGGCAAACGTCAAAGCGGTGACCCGTTTTCTCAAAATTCCAACAGACTATTCTTTGACGCTGTATCTCTGAGATACTTTCGTCTTCGAGATCTTCGTCATCGCTCACGATTTCCGAAACGTTCGGTTTCCCAAATTTTGTTCGTGGAAAGGTCAAACTAGAATCTCGGCAGAAGTTTTCGTGTTTTCGTACTTCTTCTCTTAACTCATTTCTGTTACCAATTCTAAGATGTAATAACTCGTATCTAAGTGTACTCTTTACGTTGCGTTTTAAGATATCAACGAACTGAGAAGGGTATTATTCTGAACAGTTATATACACGTCAATCGTTAATCTTTTATATGAACCAAAATTAAGGGTTTTTCCAACATCTTACCAATATCTCTCTCCATCATTATAAATATTGTTGTTATAGGCACATGAACATCTATCTACCTTTATAAACCATAAATCTAATACCTAATACTAGCTATACATATATATATATATTTTTCTTTATTATTGTTAAAAAAAAAAAAGACCTGATCTATGAAATGAAGATCGTTTATTTTGGATTATTAAAAACTTGTTGAATTTAAAAACATGTTATAAGTGAATCATAATTCGTCCTGAGTAGAGCCTGGAGAAGTTATGGGGAGTAATATGAACACGGTCTAAACATAAAAAAGGGGCTAATACAACTTTTAGTTGCATTGCCTAGGTAGGGTGGGTCGAGAAAAGGGAAAATACAACATCTTAATTCCCTATGTCTGATGAACTCTTGTAGTGACGGTATATCGTTGAACCAATAAGAAACCTTTCATGAGAGTAATTTGATTAGAATGTCCTTCCGGACCTTCCAGAAAAGTGCACCTAAAATTCATTATGAATGTGTGTGTATGGCATTAAAGGAAGAGTAGGAAGAACCCCGACAATCCGGCGAGCTAGCTAAGAGCATAGCTAGAGGTGCACCATTCGAAATTCCGCCATAGAGTGTTAGACTAAGCCGTTTTTATCTTATAAAACTCTTAGTACCTGTCAATTACATCTAGTACAGGAAAAATGAATAAACACCCAGAAGACTATTTGAAGGGTCGAGAAGACAGGGTGAGGCGCCTTAAATGACAACAAGTTCGCACTACCGATGGAGGAAAAACGGCAGTCCATGCACTTAATTCCTTGCCAGTTTTGTGGCAAGTTTGAAGGAAAGTCCCAGAACTGCAGCAATCGTTCTACTTTGATAGGATTCTGGCGAGCTTTTGACTTGGCCGTAATTGGTCTTCTAGTCAATGACAGTGAGCTGACAGCCTTAGCTGATCCCAATCCGCCTAAAACAGCATATGTTTCCCCACATTTTGTTACCAGACCAGATCAAGCCGGGCTACCACCGTGACGAAAACAAGAATTGGTTGACGACCTTTGACCCAAGGAACATCACAAACACAAATGTTTTTGTACCGCACATTGGCTAAGACTGCGCATATGGGTTAGAAAAGTCTTTCCCCTTTTCTAAAGACTTTTCTAAAAACTTTATAAATATTGCTGAAGAGCTTTTTTTGTCTTCCACCGTTGTAAGGCTGTAAGGAAGCATAAGAAACAAGCGCAATCTAACAGATCGTTCCTTTTATGAAAGCAATTTAATGTTAGCAACAAGTAAGACCAATTTGAGCAAAAGCTATTGCCCTTTAAACACGAATATCCAGATTAAAATTTATGGGAGGACAACTAGATTCCCGCCCCAAACTTGTATAGCTGTTTCAAAAAAGGCAACTTGATATAATATTGGCGTCACAAAATATTTATTGAAATATACTATAACTGATTCATGGTACGATAGGATAACTTTTGCAGATTGTTGATTTTTTTCCCAGATATAATGGCCAGCTCTGCAAATCTAGCCAGTTTTTATACTCTGTACCGAAGGTACATAGAGTATATTAAGTTTGTGCAAAAGTATGTAACAGGGAGAAGGAATCGTTTCCGACCCTGTAAAGTATATATATTCTTGGATCAGCGTCAACAGCCGAGTCGATATAGCCATGTCCGTCTGTCCGTCTGTCCGTCCGTCCGTCCGTCCGTCCGTATGAACGAAGAGATCTCAGAGATGGTAAGAGATAGCGGTTTGACATGTATGGGGCATAGATTCCATACTTGCAGGCAGATCAAGTTTATTTTCAATTTTTGCCACGCCCCCTCGCGCCCCCGCAATTTGGAAAAAACGTCATATCTCCTAGAGTTTTGAAGATAGATCGTTCGTACCTTCTAGAGATACCTTGTAAATAAAATTAAATTAAATTATTAAATTATTTATCGATTTGCTGAAGGAATGATAAAGATCGGAGGAACGATACTCAAGTTATGGGCAAAAAACGGCCAGTTAACACCACCCACCCACTTTTTTGTTTTCAATGTTAGCGGCCTTAAACTCGGCCATTATTAATATTCTATGCTTTTAAACAGATTTGCAAATTTTGGTCAAGATCAAATGACTATATCTTACAGCTGTCATAGGAAGCATCGGTCGGAAAATGGGTCATAGTGAGAAAAACTTTTTTGTTTTCAATGTTAGCGTCCTCAAGATCGGCTATTATTAATATTATATGCTTTTAAAGAGATTTGCAAATTTTGGTTAAAATCGGATGACTATATCTTATAGCTGCCATAGGACCGATCGGTCGAAAAATGGGTCTTAGTAAGACAAACTTTTTTGTTTTGAATGCTAGCATCGTACAACTCGGCTTTTATTAATAGTATATGGTTTTAAACAGATTTGCAAATTTTGGTCAAGACTGAGAAGGTGTGAAGCAATGACGACAAATTTAAAATTTACGAAATTTTGCATACAATGTAAACACTGATAAATCAGAATATCACGAATGTAAACTAAATATGACCGACGGGCATGCAGTAAACAACAATCGATGCTCAATTTTGTGAGTGAAAGACTGATTAAAGTGCATACGAGAAAGCATAATCAATCGGACTGAAGATTTATACACTAGCAATAAAGGAAGTCCATACCCATGTCTTTCAATGTATTTATGCATCAGGTGTATACCTATTGTATTGAAATTTTGTATATATTGGGTAAAACGTGCAACGAACCAAGGTTCGAACCACAATCAAAGCCCAAAATCCTCGAACCTCAAATTTCCGAACCTAAACCGTTGGTAAATTTTGGTTGGAACCTGCAAATTTGTTGGGTTCGCAGCCCTGAGCCAGATACCTCGACAAGTTTTCGCACCACCCAATCTGCAATCTGACCTGCCGGCAAGTATAACGAGCTGATGTCCCATACTTGTCGAACATCCAGCTCCAGAAATCTCTAAGATCGATTTGTTCATACAGACAGACAGATGGACATGGCCATATCGATTCGGCTGTTGAGTCAGCACGTTGATGCTGATCTATAATATATTTACTAGAAATATAAAAGTCGTCAAAGCTCTTTATTTCCTCTACTGATTAGTTTTCCAAGTGATTAACCCATTATCTGGTGCCTCGATTGAGTGACCGTTTTAAGTAGCGTATGGTATTATCCAAGTTGAGAGTAACTTGCGTCTCGATGACCTCCTCCTGACTCCGAAGTAGATAGAAGTGATGTGTGGCATGTCCGGCCAAAGCCAAAATCAACAAAGACAACGGCAAGGTGAAGACTCCAACAGAAATGTCCTCATATCTGGCATAAACGTTTTCCGACATTTTTCCCAATACCCCAAATATTAATTTGGCAAGCGCTACAATCAAAAATTCCACAGCTTCCCAAATGTAGAGCATGACAGCCTCCAGAAAAAATATGGCAACAGCCGTTTCGTAGACATATTTGATGCACGTTGGCATAAAATTGAAGCTTCGTGGTATCAGGCGATTGTCATAGATCACATCCAAGATGGCCCCACACACAATGAGTGTGGGTAATGTAGGTCCCGGTGACGTCTTGGAATATGGCGTTATATAAAGCGATACGCGAAATATGATATGAACCAGGCCGGCTATGATCACAGCAAATGCAGAGGCCATTTTGGACTGAGGGCTGGAATGGTCAGTTGAGAATAATACACGGGAGCTATGCGTCTGCTTACCTAATAAGAATATAGATGGTCGTTTTTCGGACAGAATAAAAATAAATTTAAAAATACCACAGCAATTTGAAATATTTATAAAGTACTTTTACTTAAATTCGTAGTTGTATATCCAAATAAAAAAAGGAAAATATGTATAATGACAGAATTTCGACAATTTTTACACCGAAAAATGATCAATAACCATATTTTATTATATTTCATTGTTTTTCAAAAAAAAATGTGGATCACTTTACCTATTTCGATTACTTGATCCAGTCGAGACCCACTAAATCTGAGAGTGCAATCCTTGAAAAATCCTTAACTGGGTTTGGTTTGGTTAGCTGCATGTCAAGTCGAAGCTTAAAGAGTCCAAAATAGCAATCAACTGCTCATGGAAAGCATTGTTGTGTAGAGAGAACGTGAAGCCAAGTATCAAGTATGCACTCTTTCTATCAGCAGAGGAGACTAAAAGAATCCTAAATAGAGAGTGCTGGGAGTCATTGGCAGCATTTATTGAAGAAGCTACCAAATACAGGTGGAGAATCATAAATGGAGATTTTTAGTAAATTAACCTTGTTTACTTACAATTTAAGTAACTAATATATTCGGTACAATTCAACACGGTTTTTCAGAAACCAAGTTGAAAACTACGATATTTTTATACCCTTGCAAATTGTGTTATAATTTTGCCAAGAAGCTTGCAACGCAAATTAATATTAATATTAATATTGATTATTAATATTAAACGCTTTTAAACTAATTTGGAAAAGTTGATCGACATCGGGTGACTGTATTTTATAGCTGCCATAGGACCGATCGTTCGGCAAATGGGTCTAGGTAAGAAATTTTTTTTGTTTTTAATGTTAGCGTCCTTAAACTCGGAATATTTAAATATTTGGTCGAAATCGGATGACTATATCTTAAGGCGGTCATAGGACCGATCGGTCGGAAAATGAGTCTTAGTGAGAAAAACTTTTCTGTTTTAAATTTTATCTTTCTTAATCTCCGCGGTTGTTAATTTGATATGTTTTCAAAAAGATTCGCAAAATTTGGTCAAAATCAGATGTTTATCTGTCGGAAAATAGGTTTTAGTTAAAAATATTTTAGATTTTTATGTAAGCGTTCTTAAACTCTGACATTTCAAAGTGAGCATTTGCAAGGGTATAAAAACTTCGGCACAGACGAAGTTAGCTTGGTCTTCTCGTTATTTTCTTCTATGTAGTTTGATATTATGTTTTCATGGTTGGCCTCATGGATGCCTCTTGGTGTCTTGCTTGCTTGCAATGAATTTGGCCCAAAATGAGCTTACCGTCTCGTACATTTGCCATTTATCAACCGGCATAAGTTTTAGCCACACACATAAATTCTAATTGCAGTTGGCCTTTTGTCCTAATCAAGGCCAACAAAATTTTTGCCCATATTTTTTATTAACGCACGCCCCAAACTGACTTTGCCATTTGATTGATGATTGATTGATTGATTGACCACATACAAATTCATTTACACACATCTGATGGATGCAATGATTGTAGTTATTTATGAATGTGGCTTCACACTAATTGATCGATTACCACCTGGTCACCTGGCTGGGCCAACTAAACGTCTTTGTTTCACACAGTTTGTGCAAAAAGTTTCTGCATGGAAGAGAGAGAGAGAGAGCTGGCAAAAGTTTTGCGTATAATTAATTTAGTTTTCTTTTTGTGATAAAAATAGCTGGACTCTCACATCAAAAGTTTTGCTCTGCGGTTTTGTTCCATTTTCAATATTTTTTTGCAAGTTTGTTTTTAGATGAATTAGTTGGCACCAAGTGTTTTAATGGATTGATTGATGCTCAAACTTCTGGCTCTCAAAATAAAAAAAATACGCTAAAAATTTGGCATTATCCACGCACCACAAAGTCAACGGCAAAGTTGTTAACTTTTTGGTAACAAAATACTTGGGCAACCGGGCATGAAATACTTATACACACACACATACGGACCCTGGACTCTGCATACATTAGGTGAAAGTCAAGAGGAGCCCTCAGCTGGCAATGAAGCAGAAACAACCGAAAAAGGAAACCCTTTTTTTTGGTGTGCGTGTCCCTTTTTTTGTGTTTTCTCTTTTTAAACTATATCAAAAATCATATACATGAAATTTGATTCTATAAAAATAGTTGTAGGAAGGGTATTAAAATATGCTGTTGCTTGATTGCTTTAACCTCCCCCCACATGGAGATGCATATTAATATTTTGGTTTTCTTTAAACTTTACTGAATTTCCGGCTGAGGGTTTAGGACAGGGTTTTGTTTACTTGGGCAGAAAATGTCTTAGTTACGGCCTAATCGTAGGAAACCAGCAACAACAGCAGCTTAAGGCATAAGAACTCTTAAATATTTATAACACAAACACAAAACACCTTTAAATGGTTCTAAGAAGGGTTCCACGAATGAGTTGACCAAGTGAAACTGTGACAATAAAAATGCTGATGACAGCGTTGATTGCTCTTGCCCGGATGCAGGGGTGCACAGATGCAGGAGGGGGGGCGAAATATATGCAAGCATTTGCATTTTTACCTCAGAATTTCTCCTAGAATAATGGAGATATGAGATTTATGAGTTTTTGGCTGTGAATTGTTTGTGAGTTTTTAAGCGAACAGCATTTTGTGTCTGTATGCATACAGATTTAGGTTCATTTTTAAGCAATTTTAAGCTGAAAATACGGCAAATTCTGCTGCCTTTCACAAAACTAATACGTGTGTTGGTCATATTCGGCAAGCACTTCTACCTTGCAGCTCAACAATTTCGATTTCAATTGCTTATCAAAATTGTGGGCTGAGCAAGCTTTCAACAAATGAAAAACACACATAAACATCTTACACACTACTGAACCCCCCCCCAGAACGATTAAATTGAAAACAAAAAAGTTTTTCTCATTTAGACTCAATTTCCTACCGATCGGTCCTATGGCAGCTATAAGATATAGTCATCCGATTTTAACCAAAATTTGCAAATCTCTTTAAAAGCATAGAATATTAATAATAGCCAATCTTGAGGACGCTAACATTGAAAACAAAAAAAGTTTTTCTCACTAAGACCCATTTTTCGACCGATGGTTCATATGGCAGCTATAAGATATAGTCATCCGATCCGGTTGGTTCCAACATATTAGCAGCGTGCAGTAAAAAGAGGACTCTGTGCAAAATTTCAGCTCGATAGCTTTAAAACTGAGAGACTAGCTTGCGTAGAAACAGACGGACAGACAGACGGACAGACAGACAGACAGACAGACGGACGGACAAAGCTCAATCGACTCAGCTCGTCGCCCTGATCAAGAATATATATAGTTTATGGGGTCGGAAAATCAATATTTCTATGCGTTGCAAACTTCTGGCAAAATTATAATACCCTTTGCAAGGGTATAAAAATATCGTAGTTTTCAACTTGGTTTCTGAAAAACCGTGTTGAATTGTACCGAATATATTAGTTACTTAAATTGTAAGTAAACAAGGTTAGTTTACTAAAAATCTCCATTTATGATTCTCCACCTGTATTTGGTAGCTTCTTCAATAAATGCTGCCAATGACTCCCAGCTCTCTCTATTTAGGATTCTTTTAGTCTCCTCTGCTGATAGAAAGAGTGCATACTTGATACTTGGCTTCACGTTCTCTCTACACAACAATGCTTTCCATGAGCAGTTGATTGCTATTTTGGACTCTTTAAGATTCGACTTGACATGCAGCTAACCAAACCAAACCCAGTTAAGGATTTTTCAAGGATTACACTCTCAGATTTAGTGGGTCTCGACTGGATCAAGTATTCGAAATAGGTAAAGTGATCCACAGTCTTTTTGAAAAACAATGAAATATAATAAAATATCGTTATTGATCATTTCTCTGTGTAAAAATTGTCGAAATTCTGTCATTATACATATTTTCCTTTTTTCTATTTGGATATACAACTACGAATTTAAGTACAAGTACTTTATAAATATTTCAAATTGCTGTGGTATTTTTAAATTTATTTTTATTCTGTCCGAAAAACGACCATCTATATTCTTATTAGGTAAGCAGACGCATAGCTCCCGTGTATTATTCTCAACTGACCATTCCAGCCCTCAGTCCAAAATGGCCTCTGCATTTGCTGTGATCATAGCCGGACTGGTTCATATCATTTTTCGCGTATCGCTTTATATAACGCCATATTCCAAGACGTCACCGGGACCTACATTACCCACACTCATTGTGTGTGGGGCCATCTTGGATGTGATCTATGACAATCGCCTGATACCACGAAGCTTCAATTTTATGCCAACGTGCATCAAATATGTCTACGAAACGGCTGTTGCCATTTTTTTTCTGGAGGCTGTCATGCTCTACATTTGGGAAGCTGTGGAATTTTTGATTGTAGCGCTTGCCAAATTAATATTTGTGGTATTGGGAAAAATGTCGGAAAACGTTTATGCCAGATATGAGGACATTTGTGTTGGAGTCTTCACCTTGCCATTGTCTTTGTTGATTTTGGCTTTGGCCGGACATGCCACACATCACTTCTATCTACTTCGGAGTCAGGAGGTGGTCATCGAGACGCAAGTTACTCTCAACTTGGATAATACCATACGCTACTTAAAACGGTCACTCAATCGAGGCACCAGATAATGGGTTAATCACTTGGAAAACTAATCAGTAGAGGAAATAAAGAGCTTTGACGAACTTTTATATTTGTAGTATATATATTATAGATCAGCATCAACGTGCTGACTCAACAGCCGAATCGATATGGCCATGTCCATCTGTCTGTCTGTATGAACAAATCGATCTTAGAGACTTTTGGAGCTGGATGTTCGACAAGTATGGGACATCAGCTCGTTATACTTGCCGGCAGGTCAGATTGCAGATTGGGTGGTGCGATAACTTGTCGAGGTATCTGGCTCAGGGCTGCGAACCCAACAAATTTGCAGGTTCCAACCAAAATTTACCAACGGTTTAGGTTCGGAAATTTGAGGTTCGAGGATTTTGGGCTTTGATTGTGGTTCGAACCTTGGTTCGTTGCACGTCTTACCCAATATATACAAAATTTCAACACAATAGGTATACACCTGATGCATAAATACATTGTACGACATGGGTATGGACTTCCTTTATTGCTAGTGTATAAATCTTCAGTCCGATTGATTATGCTTTCTCGTATGCACTTTAATCAGTCTTTGACTCACAAAATTGAGCATCGATTGGTGTTTATTCGCTACAAAACAAAAATGCCCTTGGTCTTCTTTTGAAGGTGCCACATTAAATTTGCTGCATGCCCGTCGGTCATATTTAGTTTACATTCGTGACATTCTGATTTATCAGTGCTTACATTGTATGCAAAATTTCGTAAATTTTAAATTTGTCGTCATTGCTTCACACCTTCTCAGTCTTGACCAAAATTTGCAAAATCTGTTTGAAAGCATATAATATTAACAATGGCCGAGTTTAAGGCCGCTAGCATTGAAAACAAAAAATTTTTTCTCACTAAGACCCATTTTTTGACAGATGGTTCCTATGGCAGCTATAAGATATAGTCATCCGATATTGACCAGAATTAGCAAATCTGTTTGAAACCATATCCTATTAATAATGGCCGAGTTGTATGATGCTAGCATTCAAAACAAAAAAGTTTTTCTTACTAAAAGGGCGGTATCCACGGGTCGCCAAAAAATTTCTTGTGAAAAGGCTGATATTCCGCATATTCTTAACAGAGTCTGCTAAGCCTATGTTAATACCACGATAACACAATTTTCTCTGTCGATAAACGTTTCAAAGAAACCGTGCGCTGCTCTGGCGCTGTTAAATATGCCCGCGAACTTATAAACAACAACAACACCTTGCAGGATTATGAATATAACATATTTAATGTGCTATTTTAATATATTTTTATTATTAAAATGAAATTAAATGAAATTAATAATAAATTAGTTGTTATCATTATGACAGTTCGATGTAGTCCCGAGCAGCGGCACTTAATGAACACCTCGCACTTGGCTGCCATGGCAAAGATTTCGTTCATATTGATTGGAAAGTAATTCGCGCATTTTTGGCGATTTGCCTCCGTAAAGTTGGTCAGGTCATGATGATCTTCTGCATGCACTGCTGTAGCATGTGTGACTTGGCGGCAAATATAGCTCCGCTGAACTCGAAAATGGTATTGGGCAGCGGTCCCTGGGTGGTCACATAGCACTTGGCCACGTAGTCGGGGCCCTGTCAGGGAAACGTTAGGAAGTGGAATTGATTTATAAAGTTGAAGTTTGGTTCGCCCATTTCTTACCTTGATAAAATTGGCATTGATGTAGGGCACATCCTCATTGCCCGATCCGCTTTTGCTCGGTCACCTTTAGGGGGTCATTTTAGGCTGCACTATCCGCTATACAACCGCTTGATAGGAGGCCAGCAGTTCGCTGTCCACTGAACTGGGAGCGGGCATTTGATTTGTGGCCGTTTTACTGTCGCGATCATTGAGCACCGGCGGCTGTTCAATGATTTTCCTTTTGGTCTGGTAGCTGTGATCGAAGACATAGTTGAGGCGAATCAAATCGAACTGATTGAGGGAACTGGAGTGTGAAGTGTTTGAATGCTGGAAAAAAAAAAAAAAAAAAAAAAAAAAAAAAATTGTGGTGACAGGAGACGCCACATGATGTTGCAGACCGTACTCCGGTCCGCCGGTGTTCTCTGGGGGGCTTATCCGCCAAGTCCCGCATTTCGCTCCTCACTTTTATTTATTCGTTTATTAAATTCAGCTTGCCCGCCATAGAAAGTGCCATTAGGCGACGCTTTCTGCAGGAATCTTTTTTTTCATTTTCAATTTGGCCATTCAATTTCGCAGCACAAATTAGAATAAAAACCTATTTTGTTCACGTCACGGCAAAAAAAAGAGGCGTTAACAGCACTTAAAACACTTAACAGCGCTTGAACAAGACGTAGTGGTAAACGTAAGAATTTCTCGCGATTGGTAGAAACCGAATTTAAAACGGCCACACACAAAAATTCCTTAGCAGTTTTTTTTCATATGGAGTTTTTCATTTCGCGGCCGATTTCGTAGCCATGGACAGCGCCCTTAAGACCCATTTTCCGACGGATGGATCTCATGGCAACCATAAGATATAGTCACCCGATGTCGATCAACTTTTTCAAATTAGTCTGAAAGCGTTTAATATTAATAATCACCGACCGTAAGAACGATTTACTTAAAAACAAAAAAGTTTTTTCTCACTTAGACTCAATTTCCGACCGATCGGTCCTATGGCAGCTATAAGATATTGTCATCCGACTTTAACCAAAATTTGCAAATCTCTTTGAAAGCATATAATTATTAATAATTGCCGATCTTGAGGACGCTGACAGTGAAAACAAACAAGTTTTTCTCACTAAGACCGATTTTCCGACCGATGCTTCCTATGGCAGCTGTAAGATATAGTCATCCGATCTTGACCAAAATTTGGAAATCTGTTTGAAAGCATAGAATATTAATAATGGGACCGAGTTTAAGGCCGCTAACATTGAACACAAAAAAGTTTTTCTCACTAAGACCCATTTTTCGACCGATGGTTCCTATGGCAGCTATAAGATATAGTGATCCGATCTCGGTCGGTTCCGACATATTAGCAGCGTGCAGTAAAAAAGAAGACTCTGTGCAAAATTTCAGCTCGATAGCTTTAAAACTGAGAGACTAGTTTGCGTAGAAACAGACGGACAGACAGACGGACAGACAGACGGACAGACAGACAGACAGACAGACAGACGGACGGACAAAGCTCAATCGACTCAGCTCGTCGCCCTGATCAAGAATATATATAGTTTATGGGGTCGGAAATGAATATTTCTATGCGTTGCAAACTTCTGGGCAAAATTATAATACCCTTTGCAAGGGTACGTTCTCAAGCAGGTGGAAAGTTGCTTGCAATGGAGCCATATTGTGGAATACACCAGGTTTGTTTGGGAAGACAACTACGTGTACCGATGCGATCAGTCTTAAATTGTACATCGCATACAAAGTATTATTATTTAACTTAAATTGAAGAATTTAACAAATTTTATGGTAGAGCAACAGAAAAGGAGAGAGAGAGACATCGTTAAAAAGGAGGCGCCATTAAAATGAAATGCTTGCAGCAAATAAAAATTGTATGTCTACATGAATTTGGCATCAGACATGCTCAAGCGTTAACTCCAGCTTCAGTCCCCAGTTCCCAGTTGGCAGCCACTCCCAGCCTACCACCTAAACATTAACCCTACTCGAAAACGGAAGCCCCGAACCCTAGGCAACAAGAAGTCAGCCACCCACACACACGCCATCCGACGCCATTCGCCGTGAAGGCCGCCGCAGGCCGCATGCAACAAATAAGCTAAGCCCTCAAGATTGTCTTATCGCATCGAATTAGGTGTCTAACCCTTATTTCAACTGCCAAGCAAACTCTGACATTTTTACGCTTATTCTTCGCTCCGTTCCCCTTGTTATGGCTCGCCTCGTCGAGTTGTTGACATTTTGGAGCATTGTCATTTCGGGCGAACGCTTATCGCTGATTCAGGGCTAAAGCAGCGTCGACAGATGCGTAAAGTGTGCGCCATTCTCCCCTCAAAAAAAAAAAACACTTGGCCCATTAAATATTTATTCAAAATAAAATGTTTAAATTGCCTTGCCTCCCCTCCGCCTCCTCCGATGCTGCTGCTAAGGATGCAACCAAATTGAACAACAATTTGCTGTGCAATTGCGGTTGAAATTTAAAACGAGGCCACTTATCTGGACTGGGGAATTATACGAGTTGTCCATGAACAAGTTTGCTGAAAGCTGCTGGGATACCAAAAACTTGTTGCTGACAATCCAAACTTTAAAAAAGTTTTGATTGAATTGCATACTCACACATGCACAGAGACAGATGCTAACCACTTTGGGTGGGGCGAAGGGACTGAAATGCATTGAAAGAAACTGAAACTTTGTTTTTAGCAAGTGGTCGCACACGCTTTGTCGATGCATTCTAAATGAACCAAACTGGAACTGGGTTGGATATTGTGCAACCAGGTGACATGTGACAGGCTGACAGACAAGTTTACATGGGGATGAGTTAGTTTTCAAATTGAAAATCAAATCATATTGCTTACTTCTTACTTCTAACTGACAAAATGTTAGAATTTTGACTAATAATGGGTCACTTGGGCACAGCTCTAAGTTAAGCCATTCCATTTAGTCGTGGATACGTAGATAAGAACGGTATGTCATGGCTCAAACAGTCGATTGATGCATAGAGCACCATTTGACAATTAAAGCAGAGTTGGACTTTCGACGAAATAATGTGCAGACATTTCGCACACTTTTCAAGAGTATCTGCATACACAGCTTAAGGCTACAGCTAAATAAACTTTGGCGGAATTATAAAGCAAAATATGGATTTCGAGCAAATGCCCGAATTCAGTCGCTTATACATAAATTAAGAACTCGTTAATCGTATTCACTTCCTTTGGCTTTCTGAATCACAATTGTGAAAAACTTCAAGTCTTCAAAGTCTTGGCTATCAGCTACCGAATTCTAACTGGCATAAAGTGCAAGATCAGCTATTGATTTCTGAGGAATCCGTGCATCTTGCCATTGGCTCTGATATATTATATATTAATTAAATTATAATTTATAAAATAATTTAAAATTAAATATCAATTATGACTCAGGATTATTTTTTAAAATAGATTAATAACTTCGTCATCTAATTCAATAATTTTTTTAGAGTGCAATGAAGTACTTTTTGATATTGATGATATTAGTGGATCTGATGTCACTAAAAGTATGTTAAATAAATCCGCCATTGTGTTTAAGCGAGAATTTTTTCTAGTGTGATTCACACGATAATTACGCATATCCTTGTTGCGTGCTTCAAGAGCTTCCCCTGACATCATTCCAATTGGCAGGGATACTGTTTTTATAATATCTGCCCCGTGCACAAGAATTTTATGTACTGACGATGGCATATAAAACCAAGGGTAGTCCTTTCCAAACAGTTTCGCTGTTTCCCATGCATATTGACGAAAAGATTCTATGTCAACTTCATATCCACATGCCATTGTTCGTAGAATTACGCTGAGTCGTTTAATTTAATCAACACTTACTTAAGATTGGTTGCTGGAAGAATTTTTTGGCTGTATTGCCATTATTGGTATTTCCTGATGTTGCCGTAGGTATATCCACTAAAATTCCCATTTCTTTTCGAAGATCAGTTTGAATTTTTTTATTGGCTTCGCGGACTTGCCACTTTTTAATTGGCAATCTATAAGAAATATGCATTATACACTCAAAACACCGAATCCATGCATGAAGGGTTGATAGTCCGTATTTGTACAAATGATCTTTAGATGGACTACAAGAAAATTTTCCAGATCATTGAAATTTTTGGGACTTGCATTACAAATCCCACAGACTTGTGAGGACGTTTTTGAAATAGAGTTGAATGCCTTTCCATCAATCATTGTTAAATGAAACTTTAGGTTGACTTGGAAATGATCTAACGATGTTGGAAGAATCTCTTGAATTTGATTTTCCACATAAGCGACTTTTTCTCGAATTAGATCTGCGGACTCTTTCTGGAATTTTATTATTATGGGTCTACAAAAGCGAGTGGATGAGGGACGCTCGTTTTGCCACAGAATTCTATTATTCCTACCAAGCAAATAGAAAAAATATGGTCGTCAACTATGCCAACTTCGGTGTCTGAAAATCGCTGACGGTAAGTGGAATGTCCACTACTGCCATCACACCCCCATTTATAAATGGCTTTCAATTCAAAAAAAAAGGTGAAAAGTTCTCCATTTCATTAAAAGCTGCTTCATTTCCTTGAATTATCCTGGAAACAGTGTGGTCAACCAAAGTTTGCAAATTTACTTCAGCTGAAGTTTCCGATATTTGGATGCCGTTTGGATAGCACGCTTTTTTCGCAACTCTTAACATATCGTAGCACGGAAACATTTTTGATCCATGTTCTTTTACGGAGCTCTGCATCAAACGGTATGAATTTTTAGTAAAGTCTCCAGCAACAAAAAGGGATAAAGCTTCCTCTTGGGTAAAATTTCTTGGGTTTGCAGACTCTGTCTTATTTAGCTTTGCAGGGCTTTCTGATAGTAATCGAGAACCACTCCTTTTTCCACAATTATACATGCTCACCCGAGCGGCTACCATTGCCTTCACTATATGAGATACTCTTTGAAGTTGTCGATTGTTTGTGCAATCTGAGAACGATTTAGTCGGACGTCCAGGCTTATTGATTGTGCATGGTTCAATTAGCATTAATAAACCGTTTAACCATTCAGCATTTGATTTTTCAAAATATGCCAGTGATCTGTTACACTTCCTCCACTTCATTGTAAGCTTGGCAGCAAAGTTGTCTAGTTTTTTATTAACTGAAAGGCGCTCCTCTTCCGTACAATTGTTGTTCCCGATTGTCTCAGTGAAAACATAGGTTTTAAGAGCTTCAACTTTTTTTGGTTGCTCTGCTTCCTTGTGCCATATTGCAAAAAGTGCTTTTATAGATGCAGACATTATACCTATAAAATAATCTGTACATGTGAGGGGCAGGCAAGTATTGGCAGCTCATTTTGACACTGGACGATTCACAAAAGACCATTAGTATAAATAAAAAAGAGTTCTGGGCGAATACTTGCGAATATTAAAAGTTATATACTACAAAAGTTTTAGTACGTGAAAAAGATCATTCTATAGGATAGGTTAACTTTAAAGATAGATTTCAGCTAATACACATAAACACTGGACACACACATATTTTTTACATCAAATACATACCAACTATGTGGGTTTGCAACACTATTTTCACCAAAATTATGAAAACTTAACTTTTCACAAGTTCAATCAGCTGGTCCAAAAAAGGCGGGAATAGTAGTGTTAGAGATGTGAAAAAATTTCAACTTCGCGTTCTTACAACTTCGTTAGTATCGATAGGAAAAATATATAAAAATCGATTTTAATGTAGTAGAGATGTTTTATATCGATTCCATAAACAAAATTAGTAAAATTCCACAATTTATTTTTTGACTTATTGTGTGCCAACTTGTATGGCATCGCCCACTGTGCGTTAGGTTGGACGTTATTGAAGGCACCCTCTATGTCGAAAATGCTACTAAAGAGAATTCTCTTACTTTAAGTGATCTTTCAATCCTTGAGACCAGAGAGTGCAGGGCGGTTTCAGTAGACCTACCCTTGTTGTATGCATTTTCCGTGTGTGCTAGATGAGAGGTATTTATAGTTTGTCTCAGATGTGCGTCTATAAGTCTCTCAAGAGTTTTCAGAAGAAAAGAAAGATAGGCTGATTGGCCTTTAATCGCTTGGTTTCACATGTGAAGCTTTGCCAGCTTTCGGTATGAAAACCACTTTTGTTTCTCTCCACTTATTGGGGATGTAATTGACCCTGAGACAGCTTACAAAGATTGTATGCCCAATGGTTTGCTGTAGTTGAGCAGGAAATTTATTATCGGGACCTGGTGACTTAAATGGTTCGAACGAATCGATGCCCAATTTAATCTCGGTCTCGGCTACAATGGTTTTGTTGTATTGCATGGGC
>JBAMBO010004690.1:0-62664 GCA_037044535.1 Lordiphosa magnipectinata
AAAACTATCCCAAACAATTCTACGATTCTTATACCCTTTACTCGTAGAGTAAAAAGGGTCAACTAAAGTCGAGCAAATGTATGTAACAGGCAGAAGGAATCTTTTCCGACCAAATAAAGTATATGTATTCTTTATCAGCATCAACAGCCGAGTCGATATAGCTATGTCCATCTGTCCGTCTGTCCGTATGAACCTACCTAGCATTTGGGAAGAACACTTTAACAAGAATTACCTTGATGAGTTGTTTTCATACCACTTTGAAAAAGTTATTAATTTCATGGGCTATTTAAAGAAGTCTCGAAAATGTCTCAAGAAAATGCTCAAATTGTAGTTCATTTAAAAACGTACATTTATAAACAACTCTTTATGAACAGTCGCTGCTACACAGAAAAAACGAGAGCGGAAGTTAAAGTCGGCTCTAACCGACTTCGATATACCCGTTACTCATGCATAGAAATGTTTAATAGCCATCCTGTGTGCCTGAGGTGAAACAGCCGAAAAATATGCAACATTTTTTAACTCGGCTATTTATCATCCGATCTTGATGAAAATTGGTGGGCTTATAGATGTTGCGAATGTAAACTTAAGTTTTAAATTTGAGATCGATATCTCAAAAATTGTGGGAGTTATTCAACATTTTTTATTGTGGGGGCGGGGTTGGGCGTGGCAAAAATTTGAAATAAACTTGATCTGCGTGCAGACAATAGGAGTCTACATTTCAAAATTGGTTGCTCTAGCTCTTCTAGTCTCTGAGATCTAGGTGTTCATACAGACAGACGGACAGACGGACAGACGGTCAGACGGACAGACGGACAGACGGACAGACGGACATGGTTATATCGACTCGGCTGTTGATACTGATCAAGAATATATATACTTTATATGGTCGGAAATGATTCCTTCTGCCTGTTACATACATTTGCACGACTTTAGTATACCCTTTTACTCTACGAGTAACGGGTATAAAAATGCCGGGAATTTTGTAAGCCTAAAAAGGGTGATTTGATCCCGACAGTAGGATTACATTTTTAAGTACGAGTATGCATTAATCATTCCGAAAAGGATTGTGTTATGTACGGATCGTACTTAACAACCAATTGAGAGAGTGAGAGAGCGAAAAACCTGAGAGCAAAGGCAAATTCGCTCTCTTTGCTTCTCTCATCGTTGTTCAATCTCCTTTTTGCATGCACCATTGACCGGTTTTCGGCTTGCCAGCATGCTTTGTGTGACGCTTGCTAGAAGCAGTTGAAGTGAAAAGTGAAAAAACTAAAAAAAAGTGAAATGGCCGATGAAAAATGAACAACAGAGGAAAGCAATAACTTGCACCATATAGTGGAGAATTTGGCAGGTGAGTGTAAAGTGTATTGTGTAAAGTGTTGTAATTACTGCGGCGGTGTATGTGTGTGTATGCAAGCGTGCAAGAATATTCTTGCACCAACAGCAGCAGAGGAGGCGGCGATTGGCGTGCTTGAGAGAAAAGTCCTTCGGAGGATTTATGCACCTCTAAACGTTTAATCAAAAGATACCAATTTTTTTTAATTTAATAAGATAAATTTGATTTTTTTTTGTCAAAATCGTTTTTTTTCCAATCTTTAATAATACTTAAAAATTTTCTGCTGAAGCACGGTAGGGAGGACGCTAAACTGTTTGGGCGCACGAAAAAGTTATTTATTGCCCGAGTGGATCTAAAAACAAAATAATGAGCTGAGATAGCCAGGAAAGGCCAAAATTGCCAAAAAATTACAAAATTTGATATTTTTAAGGTAATTTCAGAATTATTTCCGGTGGTTTGCTTAAAAAAATTTATGTGGATTTGAAAGCAACAATAATATAAATTCTAAATATGAAATGCGGATCGTTAATGCGTAACTAGGGGGCAGCCCTTCCCCAAATCACAGATTTAGGGTCTGAAAACTCCTTTATTCATGCCGCACAAATCGTGCTGGAAGGGCAAGAAGATGAGAATGCAAAAAGCTGACACCATCGTCTCAGTTGACTTATTTGCGGAAAAGGGGAAATAAGGGAGGATTGGCTCGCGATATAAGTATTCTTATAAGGCGAAGACAGTTTGTAGGAGCTTATGTACTTTCACCCACAATATTTTGATCTCTCACGATATATTGTAGGTGGCACGTTCCATAGGTGTCAACGCACAACCAACACAATCTGCCACAAGGGGACAAACCGCAAAGTGAGCTGATGATGCTCATGATGTCCGTCGTCTTAATGCACCTTGCGGGACGTACTTTCACACAATAGTTCGAGACGAAACCTCCATATGAGCGCCAACAGTTTTAATTCCCTCTTTGGATTGTTGGAGGTGCACTTGGCGCCAAAACAAAACACATCAAAACAGCACAATAAAAAAGCAATAGCTTTTCATTAATTATTTATTTTTATTTCATAATACTTAGTATTACCGTAGTTACTCTTTATCGTCATTGGCCCGGGCAAGCAACAGCTCTGTTACACTCTTATGCACTGCGGATAGCTGCTGGAGGCTCTCCATGTCAACTGCATTAAAATGCTTTTTATTGGTGAGGTGCCACATAATTATCTATGCCTCTACGGCATTTATCAGCTCAATCTTTATTCCTATTGGAAGCGTTGTATTTCGGTCATTTATATTTTCTCTACCGACCGTCAAAATTACTGAATTTATATAGTTTTGGGCCCCCAAACAAAACTCGAACAGCTGTTCATACCATCCATACATCGAGAGATAGGTGGCAACGCCTGTTTGTTTGTTTCTGTACACAACGTGAAACGGCTGCCGTCAAACCTTTTGCGAGCAGTTTTACAACTTTTTTTTATAGGTTGAATAAAACATCCTTATAAATAGACCTATCTCTTCTCTAATTTACTACATGTGTATGATTTCAATATAAATAACGTAAGTTTGATACTTTCGCTGTTGCAAATGTTGTCTTTTATGTGTTAACCTGTGTTTTCTTTTTTAGATTATACGACTAAAAGATGACTGATAGTAAGCGTTATGGCATAGACCAATCGATAATTTGGGCCACAATTTAAGTAGCTCTGTGCAAAACCTACAAACCTACCTAAACCTGCTCTGACAATTTTTGTTAAGCAATTTTTCTTAATATTTGCAAGCACAACTCGAACTGGTGTTTTTTCGATCTAGACAAGCTGGCGATATGTCGACAAAGGGCAATGGACAATGTGTCTGGACAGGAACATGGTCAGAGACAGAGACGTGAGCAGAACAACTCGTTACTGTCAACGGCTGCCAATGTAAACACAAGTGGGCAGCCGCAAAAGGAAAATGACAGAGCAGGAAGTTTTTAGCTCAGCCCACGGGAAAAGCGCAACAGAGAAAAGAGGTGCCAAGCGGGTGAAACGAATGCCTTTGAAAGGCCTCAAGCTGTGCACAGTGGCGCACAGTTTACCAAAATCCAAGTGCTGTGTGTATCAGTTAACGAAATATGTTGAGAACTTCGTTTTAAGAATGGCTTTTATTAAAGCTAGTTTTAAATGCTACTGTAAACTTTTAAGGTGCGAGTTTAATTTCATAGATTTTGGAAGTCAACATGAGAATGCTGCTATTATTTTTACAAAAAGAATTTATCAGTTGTCCTAGGAATATAACTCCCGGATTTGGTTTTAAGGCTAAAGATATAGTTGCATTTTTGCAGATGCTGTTTTGATAAGGCCGTAGCCTCTTCGCCCTAACCTCTCTACACGTGATCAAGACCCATCTAAGCTTCAACATTACTGCATGTGCATAGCGTATTGAAAATTAAAAGCTGTGGTTCAACTCTTTGAACACTTACTTAAATAGTTCTGACTATCACCATCAATGCATAAGGCCTAACTGCACGGATCGCCGTATGAGTTGTCACAAGGCACAAAACTCTAAAACTTTGCAGAAGGTTCGGTCCGGGGGTTCGAGCCCCGGAGGTTCGGTTCGCGGACCGGTTCCTGGAACCCCAGAACTCAATGTTTTCGTTCAAACCTCGGTTCGCTTGAAAATAAAAGAATAGTTTCGATTTATTAATACATTTTCATTATAATAATGTATTTTAATAATGTAAACTTTATTATAAAATTCATGAGCTGACATTTACTACTTTTGAGAACTCTTTAGTTTAAGTTAATAAGCATTACATCTTCTAGGAACTGTTCATCTATACTAGCTCTTAGATCAGAAAGATCAAACTTAAGTGTTCAAAAGGCTCGTTCAACTGATACCTTAGTTGCTGGAATAGCAAGAATAGTTAAGGCAATATTTTTAAGTACTCGATTTTTTGACCTTTCAAAAACTTTAAAACATTTGTCGATGCATAGTCTCTTGGACAAATTTCGAATGAATCTATACCATCATTTACAGACTTTATATTTTATATTTGTGTATTGCTTTCACAAACTTCTCTTCTTCACAATCAGACGTTGAGTCAATAGCTACATACATAGGCCGATCTGGCCGGTTCCGACAAATGTACAGCGTATGTACTTGTACTAAAAGACTTCGTGTAAATTTTGGTCACGATTGCTTTAAAACTGACGGAGGAGATAGCATAGAAAAAGACGGACGGACAGACGGACATGGCTATATCAACTCAGCTCGTCATGCTGATCACGAATATATATGCTTTATATGGTCGGAGATGGTTCCTTCTATGGGTTACAAACAACGCATATGGACAATTTTAATGTACCCTCTACAAGGGTACAAAAACTAGTTATTTTTGTAAACCCAACCTAATGTTTCGTAAAAGTGGTCCGCTTCGGGTTCGAGGAGTCAAAAATATTAGAAGTCGGTTCATGGTCCGGTTCGTCAGACCCAAAAAACCCGAACCGATCAGGTTCTAAGGGGTTCGGTTCCGGACCAGTTTGTAACCTTGGTTGTAAGTACTAAAGAAACTCATCCTTATTCGTTGTTAAAAGAACCAACAAAGCTGAAGTTAAGCACATGGTATTGATCTTGAATTAACCGTTTGATTTAATTTGATATACTAAAGCTACACAGAAAAAAAAAACAACTTAAATCCAAATATTTACACATAGCTCAGATTTGAAGCATAGAATCAAATATGTTTGCCAATAAAACTGCACCCCAAATGTGTTTTATTAAATATAAAGTGTGTGTCACTTAAATCTCCTATATGAAATGCCCATTGTTGATTTCAAATGTATTGCTGTTCTATTTGATGTGACGGCATATTCAAATTAATGTGTAAACTTATTATTTTAAGCAATTATATAAAAAGAAAATATTTATTGTTAAGTATCGGCACTTGTGTCACCTCTAGAACTATCGAATTGTAATAATACCTACGAAATACGGCCACACGAATGCTCTGTCAACACTGTAAATATGACGAACAACAATGTAAAAGAAGACGAATAAAGAGCACACTTTGTAATTGAAAACGCGTGAATACACAACATATTGGCGAGGAGGTCAAAATAAAAAAGAGGTTAGATAACCTGCAAATCACTTGTATTACAAGAAAGGCATAAGTTGTAGTTACAACATCAAAGTGTTATGCCGGAAGGAGATTCTCCAGACACAAAGATGACGCAGCCCAGCTTAACAATTATACAGGCGTCAAACATTCCAGAATTCCAGCTCAAACAGCATGGCACATGTGGCAAGAGAGGCTAGAGATTCATTTAAGTGAGATTGGAGCTAAAACGGACGAAGCACAGAAGGCAACATTGCTGAGGTTCATTGGCGCTGAGGCATACAGTGTATTACACAGTCTCTGCAGCCCGGGTACACCATCCAGTAAATCGTACAAGGAACTATGTACCATATTACACACCCATTATACTCCACCCACGATAGTTTTCCATGAGCGAAAACAGTTCCACACAGCATGCAAGAAGTCAAATGAGTCAGTTGCGGATTGGTACGCGCGGATCAAGAAGCTTGCACTCAGCTGTAAATTTGGCACGAACATAGAAGCATTTGTTCTGGACAGATTCATTGTTGGATTGCCGATTGAACTCTTTGAAAGACTCTGCGAGGAGGACGAGACCATAACCTTGCAGCAGGCGTTAAGGAAAACCTTAATATGCGAGACGAAGATGGCGGCAAAAACTTCACTAAGGGAAGTAAGCGATGACAACGATGCGGTCAACTATATCAATAGGACACGTAAGCACCAAGGAGGCGCTGATTCAGCGCTAGACAAGAAGAGACAGCCATGTTCCAGATGCGGCTGGCGAAATCACTCATCGAGTGAATGCAAATACAAGGACAGCAAATGTCACAAATGTGGCAAGACGGGTCACTTAGCATCCGTATGCAAGACGAAGAGCGGAAAGAACGTAAATTATGTATCTGTTTCAAGAAAAATTCATGATTCAAGCAAATCAATTGATAAGCATATTTTCAGTATTTTAGGCAAAAGTCCGGAGGGAGCATACACACTACCAGTTCAAATGGAAGGACTGAAAATGGAAGCAGCTTGTGACACAGGCGCACCATGTACCTTGATTCCTTTTGATCTGTTTCGAAAAATGAACATATCAAACTTAAGACCGTGTAAGATGCCATATGTCAATTACAGTGGTTATCCTATCAAGATGTTGGGTGAGTTTGATGCATCAATTATGTTTCGAGATACCTATAAAAGAGTTGTTGTAGTTGTGACCATATCCAAAAATCCTCCGTTGCTAGGAAGGTCGTTTTTACGAGCATTTAATTTTGAATTATGCCAAATTAATGCTATTTCGGAGCAGAAAGACAATAAAATACTAGCAGATGAAATTCTAAATGAATTTTCATCTGTATTTACAGATAAATTAGGAGCATATGTTGGAGACAAAATCCATTTAAAAATATGTGGTGATGCCAAACCCATATTTCATAAACCAAGACCTCTTCCACTGATGTGGAAACAGAAGGTAGAGCAGAAAATACGAAACTTAGTAGATCAAGGTATGTTAGAGCAAGTGGACAACTCTGAATGGGGAACTCCCTTAGTACCTGTTTTGAAGTCTGATGGAGATTTGAGAGCTTGCGCAGACTACAAGGTTACTTTAAACAAGTTTCTATGTGACTTTAGGTATCCGTTACCAAGGATTGATGAAATTTTTGCTGCTCTAGAAGGAGGCGAATTATTCACGAAATTGGATTTATCTCAAGCCTACAACCAGTTATTATTGGATGAAGAGTCCCAATCGCTATGCACTTGGAGCACTCATGTGGGAATTTTCAAGGTTAAGAGACTACCTTTTGGTATAAAGACAGCAGCAGCTATCTTCCAAAAAACCATTGAAAATATACTCAGAGGCATTCCGTATGTAGTTACATACCAAGACGATATCACCGTCACAGGTCCTGATATGAAAACTCATATTCGTACTCTAAGGACTATACTTAGCAAGCTGAATTCAGCAGGGCTAAAATTAAACAAAGCAAAATGCAAATTTTTTGAGAAAAAGATCGAATATCTAGGTTTTGTCATAGATAAAAATGGTCTTAGTAAGAGCAATGAAAGAATTTCTTGCGTTATTAACGCACCGACACCGACTTATGTATCGGAAGTCAGAGCTTTTATAGGAATGGTGAATTACTATTCAAAATTCATTAACAAGTTCGCAGAAAAAATGGATCCATTGTACAATTTATTGAGGAAAGGTTCCGAGTTTAAATGGACTCCAGAATGTACAAAAGCGTATGAGGTTATTAAAGATGACATATCATCTGACAATGTTTTAGTGCACTTTAATCCAGAATTGGAAATAATATTGACGACAGACGCATGTAATACAGCAGTCGCGGGCATTCTCGACCACAAGTTCAAAGATGGAACAGTAAAGCCAATTGCTTTCGTATCCAGAGCACTACAAAGCAGTGAAAGACGCTACAGTACTATTGAAAAGGAAGCTTTAGCTATCATATTTTCGGTTTCCAAGCTTCGCCAGTATTTACTGGGTCAAAAATTCATCTTGAGGACAGACCACAAACCGCTTCTCACCATATTTGGAGAACACAAAGGATTGCCATTAATGGCCTCGTCAAGAATGCAGAGGTGGGCATTACTTTTGTCTGGCTTCAATTATACAGTTGAGTACGTTAAGGGCACATTTAATGAAGCTGATCATTTATCCAGAATTCCTCAGGTTGAAGGAGAGGTTCAATCAAAAGAATGTAATTACATTAACCTCATTAGGCAACAAAACTCATTGAGTTTAAATTTTCAGTCTATAGCAAAGCTAACTAGACGAGATCCGCTATTGTCGAAATTGCTGAAGGCAATAGAAAGTGGAACTATTTCCCAGTTGGGGGAAGAACACAAGGCATTTAAAAACAAGGAAACTGAATCATCCGTAGAATATGGATGCATTATGTGGGGCTATCGCACAATAGTACCACAAAAGCTACAAGAAGAGGTCTTGACTATCTTCATATTTCACACATAGGCATTGTGAAAACTAAAGCCTTAGCCAGAACCTACGTTTGGTGGCCAGGGCTTGATAAAGACATAGAAAGAATGATAAGTCAGTGTGAGCCATGTCAAAAGTTTCAAGAAAAAAGTTTCATGTTGATTTTGCGGGACCAATAAGAAATAAATATTTCTTGGTCATAGTTGATTCATATTCCAAATGGGCAGAAGTTATGATCACAAAACAGATTACATCTAATTTTACCGTGGCAAAATTAAGAGAATTGTTTTGTAGATAGGGATTAGTTGATGTACTGGTTAGTGAAAATGGACGCCAGTTTAAATCCGAAGAGTTTAAGATCTTTTTGGGGATGAACGGAGTTAAGCATGTTTTGACTGCTCCAGGACATCCATCGACAAATGGTCAAGCAGAGATTTTCGTAAAAACTCTCAAGAAGTCGGTATTAGCCACACTTAATCAGTATCCTACTGAAGAACTAGAGACTGTTGTTACCAGATTTCTAGCTGATTACAGAAACACGAAACACTGTACTACAGGTGAGACTCCAGCGAAGCTTTTCTTAGGCCGTAGTCTCAAAACCAGGTTAGATTTTCTGACTCCGCCAACAGTAAGACAAACCATTTTGAAGAAACAGGAACAAAGTGTTCATAATTACAGAGGTAATCGTATTACGATCTTTGGAGAAGGTCAGAAAGTTTTCATTCGAGATTATAGGGATCCTAACAAACCTGCATGGTCACCCGCCACAATCGAAAAACAATTGGGATCTCGAACATATTTATGTAATCTCTCTCACAACAACCGCATAATTAAGCGACACACTGATCAGATCAGAGCACCAATTGATACAGACGGTACAACAGGAAACAGGGAACCAGTGCTATCAAATGATCACAATGATGCTAATGCATTGAATATTGAAAATAGTGTGGATGCTTCGTCTGGATATAACAATAACGACACAACTCCCAAAAGAAGTTAAAGGCCACGTCAAGATGGCAAAGTTTTAAGAACAAATGTAAAGAAATGATGTTATAAGCAAAGACTTAGGGGGAGCATGTTAAGTATCGGCACTTGTGTCACCTCTAGAACTATCGAATTGTAATAATACCTACGAAATACGGCCACACGAATGCTCTGTCAACACTGTAAATATGACGAACAACAATGTAAAAGAAGACGAATAAAGAGCACACTTTGTAATTGAAAACGCGTGAATACACAACATTTATCATTTAGATGGGGAGGGGGAAGGAGTTTGGGATAGGGAGGAGAAAGGGGAAAGAGATAGGGTGGTGCAAGGGGAGGGTGAAGGGGTAAGCTAGGGTAAAAGAGAAGGGGGACGAAGGGTTGACGGGAGCACTGGAGGGCAGTCTTTTTTCTGAAAAACGTAAAGCTTAACATTTTTATAATCTGTACCAAAGGTACATAGAGTATATTATATTAAGTTTGTGCAAAAGTATGTAACAGGGAGAAGGAATCGTTTCCGACCCTATAAAGTATATCTATTCTTGATCAGCATCAACAGCCGATTCGATATAGCCATGTCCGTTTGTCTGTCGTGCGTCTGTCTGTCTGTCCGTCGTCCGTATGAACGAAAAGATCTCAGAGATGGTTAGAGATGAGTTTTGACATGTATGGGGCATATATTTCTTATACTTGCAGGCAGATCAAGTTTATTTTCAATTTTTGCCACGCCCCCTCCCGCCCCCGCAATTTGAAGATAGATCGTTCGTACCTTCTAGAGATACCTTGAAAACAAAATTATTTATCGATTTGCTGAAGGAATGATAAAGATCGGATGAACGATACTCAAGTTATGAGCTAAAAACGGCAGGAAACCCCGCCACCCACCCAACCATCACCACAGCATTCTATTGAACGGCAATCTTAGTGAGAGAGAGAGAGAGAGAGAGAGAGAGAGAGAGAGAGAGAGTGAAACTTAGAGATGAGCACGTATAACTCGTGAGCAAATGCGAGCTGCGACGTTAAGGGTACAGAGTATGTTACAGTCGGGCTTGACCGACTTTCTTTCATGTTTTATTTTGTTTTTTTTCTTACCTTTACTGAAATTCGAACTCAGGACATCGGTGACTTAAACACAAATGACGGTATCTTAGCCCATGCGATTATTCAGGGCTCGCGTGACGGTGCAGCAAGTGTCAGTTAAGAACATAGCCAATTGTTAACTATGTTCATTTAATATATTTCATATTACCCATTGGATTTTCCAAATTATGTGTGTAAAGTTTGATTTCAATATGTTTTCCTTATGGGGAAAACTAACATTAAATATGAAAAATATGTCATTTATATATTTGCATAGTACATTTAAATCTGCTACGGAAAACTTTGATTTTAAGTTGAAAAAAATATTAAAATATAATACGAAATAAGAATAGAATCTTATGTCCATACATACTTATAACCAAGTGTATGCTTAAAACTAAAACGCATTAATGTCTGAAACGTTGTAAGGCCTAGTCCATATATTTCCAAACATTATTTCAATTGCAACAGTAATTAATATCCTACACTGGGAAAAAAAATCAATCTTAAATCTAGATTGAAAATCTCGTTTTCGAGAATCTTGCAATCTTATAAAAAACAAGATTAAAAAACCTTGAAATGAGCCGAGAAATCGTAAAAACAAGATTTATCATCTCGCAACTTATCATCCATCCTAAAGTTTTCTGTAAAGCTTCAGTTGAACAATTTTATGAGATACATATATGATTCAGTATCGGCGAAGTAATAGGGTTTGCATTCAGCGAAAGAACCATTAACTTGGAAGGGTACGTATTGGAATAACATCGAACCCAATAGTTACTCCTAGCTCGGTATAACATCTATCATAGGCGAGGTCAACACATTCTCTTGTGTGAAAGCCAGTTACGTTCATGAGCAAAAGATCCTCCCCGTCCGACGAGCCCTATTCGAAAGACTCCCAGTGTTGACCCAAGCTTGAGCTCATGAGTGAGCAAAGTAAAGCAATCCACATCATGGCTTAACTATCATTTCAAGTGAACATCCGTTTGTGTTTGAGAAAATAAAAAACTGTTTACAGGAAACGTCAAGCGTAGTTAAAACATCAAACGAAAATGTTCCTAAACTCTAATCCTTCCTTCCTTTCTTTCTTTTTTCCAATCTTCTTTCATCTGTCATTTCATCTGCTTACCTCCTCTACGCTACACTTAAGCCCGGAGGCACGTCTATCGCTGCCATTTCCATGTATTTTCTTTACTTTCCCCTTGTTCACTAAGTAAACACCAATCACTTTTTATATTTTCTACAAACCAATAATTATTTATCAATAAATGTCCCAAAAATATATATGCATTTATGCTTGAAACAAAAATATAGTGACCTTTATAAAAGTCGCATTTTAAAGACAAGTTTATCACATTCTTACTAATAAATGACCGACCCATGTAAGTCTAGCCATAAATTTTAAGGGAAATCGTTTTATCTTCGACCTTTAAAATGTTCTTTGCAAGAAAGCTTGATTCTTATCCCATGCCCTTGATAATTGGGTTTAAGATTTACCGAAAACCGACGTCATTTCCAACTGAATACGGTCTGTCATCCACTTTTCCATATAAAAGGCAGGCATCTTTAATTTCTTGTGTACTGATAACCACTTTAACTGAAGGACGTAAGAAACCGTCAATTTTGACAGATTGCTCTTTTTTGGAACTCAATTTCTGTGCTCTTTTTTATGAAAAAATGTTCTTCAAATTTTTGAAACACTTCGATATGTCATGATTTCCCTGAAGGGAGGAAGAATAATAATATAACATAGTCAGGCCAGTTCCCGTATTCGATTTCGATCAAATCATGTGCAATCGAGATTGTAAAATTTTCTCGCTTCCAAAAACCGACTATGCTTTTCGGCCTTTACCTTCAAAACCCCATTTATAGTCATTCGGCCCACTTGATGGTAAAATGTTACGTCGGAATTTTTTAATCGTTTCTTAGAAAGCACAGCTATTTCCAATTCTGATCAATCTAATTCAGAAACGAGAATATATAATTTTAAAAACATTAATTCAGACATTTATTTTCTAATTTTAGACCCAGTTTTGAAAGTTAAGGGCGATTTCAATTCTAGGTCGATTTTCTTATAAATAACAAAATAATTTGCTGATTGTAGCTCTTAATTTTAGTTCTCATTTTAGAGCAAAGTTTATTTTAGTTAACTTTATTCCGACTTTCTGTTTTGAGAGTATCGTTGTCTGTTAAATGTAACTTAATTCAAATGCTTGTGTTCCTATTTATTCTTCGAATGTTGAAGAATTATCACTAAACTGTTACCTGTAGTAAATAGCACAATAACATTTAGAAACCACTGTTGTCGTGCTTGGAAATTTAGGAATAAAAACAAACATAGCAAAAATCAAAACGCGATATTAAGGATTGCAGCTTTTGTACTTAAGTAAATTATATTCTTCTTCAAGGCTCAACTACTACGACCCTGACTAATTTTTAGAACCATATCTCATGAAATACTCTAAGCAACCCACAGTGCGACGATTTTCGATTGGCTGGAAATCAATTGTTGTTTTGACAGCGACACGGAAATTGGTTTAATGAAGCAAAAATATATAAAGTCCAGCTGACAAGGCTAACAAGGCAAAGGATAGCACAGGCCAGGCAAAAGCGCCAACTAATTAGAGGCCAGGACCAGATTGAAGATGCCTCTGCCTGCTGATGATCAAAGGCTGTTTGATTTATGACGGCAGCGAGAGAAATTAACAGGAAATGGGACAGAGTAAAAAAGAAAACGTTGATAAAACTTTGTCGTAAATGTGAAAATTATGCACAGGCTACTAAGAAACCAATTTAAAATGCAAGCAGAAATTGCAAAAACATCGCCAGTAGGTTAGTTGGGAGATGTTCCAGAAAATTATTTCACGCAGAACAAGTGACCAGAGAGGTGCTTTAAGGGAACACTTGAGAGAAAAACTAAGAAGCGTACGTCCGCTACCTAGATAAATCAAATTATGCGGATTATATATTTGACATCGAGCCTCACATCACATTATTACAATTAGAGAGGTCGCTAACCAACAACTTTATTATTCGAAACTTACTTTGAAAGTACTTTGGATCTCGCATAAGGCTTAACAAAGATTAGTTTCTTTCTAAAACTGTTTGATGCCTGTGGATGTTGGTTACCTCGAAACAAATAGAATACCCAGTTTAAAAACATGAATTGAGTTACTATGATGTATGCTCGCACGCTGCTTTAATATACGCCATAGAAGGGCACTTTTTCGATTACCTGTCGCATGTACATTGGCCAAGGGCAACTACGACACCGGAAGAGGCTACATATGGGTGATTCTTTTACCATCCGAACGGTTTCCAGACTCACCATTTTTGATTTCAATAAATGTTTCTCTGAAACTAGATTTCGACATGCCCATCAAAACATAATATCCAGGGCTGCAAGTCCCATACATACTGTTGGAGCTCCGATTCGAGGGTTCGAACCGAATTTTGCCAATGGTTAATGTTCGGATGTTTTTGGTTTCAGGTTTTGGTTTGAACCTTTGTTTGGCATATGGGTCATTCTTTTATAAAACGAACAGTTAAAAAACTCACCATTTTTGATTTCAATAAAAAATCCGAATTAGAATCCAGTTTTTAAAAACCCTTTTTTCCATTTTTCGGTTTTTGACGATTTTTGAAATTGTTTATAAAATTAACAAAAATTTTATTTGAAAAACCGAAAATCACGTTTTGGTGGGCATCTCAAGATCTAATTTCGGATTAGATCTAAGAAATGATTAGTTCATTATCTGTTCGGTTTATAAAAGAATGACCCATATATGTTATCAACTTTTAATAGAAAAGCCCAATATCGGGTGTGAACCATAAATCTCTAGATGTTTACGTATGAAAATTAGCATTTCAAATTATACCCTTCACGTACAAATATTCCCAGTAGACTGACTGAAGGTACCTTGTACGAAAATTTTTTTTTTTGGAATTTTCTTTTTCTCAATACTCAAAAAATTCGTATTAATTTCTAGTTACCGTAATGAAAAACCAAAATTCCCATATGATTATGTTCAGTCTAATGCCCAGCAACTAGATTAGATGACTTAAGTTGAGCGATTTGAAACCGCCTGCTTAAATCCAAGTAGATTTAATGTATACACTGAGAAAAAAATGCTCTGAAATTTTAATATTTACACGTTGACTTTAATATTTTCACCATAGATTCAGCGTTAAATATGGAATTCGTAAATATAAAGTGTGTACACTTTTATTTAAATATGAAAACATGAAAAATGTTTGTTTATTTTTTAATTATATTTTTTAGCCAATAAGTTTGTTCTGAATCAAGAGCAGGAGTCCCCCCAACAGAGCCACCAGCAGTTGGGCTCTGAAAAATACAGAATTATATTTAAAAATGTTTACTTACTCTGGCGAGGATTCGAACTCGTGGCCCCTGGTCTGAACACAATTGGAACGTCCTCTCTACCGGTTGGCAAAGCTTCTGAAATACTACTTGGATGGAATTGAATCTACCATCTGCCTAAAACCATGAGACCACTTGTTATTCTCAAGTTCGAATGAAAATTTGGTGATTAAATATGTTTCTAGTTAAATCAAAGTGCATATTAATTGATTTTAGTACAAAAATTGCATACTTAAATCAAATATGATTGTTATAGATTTTACTATGCGATTTTTCCCTGAGTGTACGTTTTTCCTTCCATATGATCTTTTAGCTGGTCTTATTCTTGTCACTTCACAAATTAAAAAGTCCCAGTTAAGTTCAAAGAGCAATCGATTATACGAAAATCTATATCGATATTTTTCCGAAATTGAAAAGTATCATTTTGATATACGTATTTTGTTGTAAAAAAACGATATTATACGTTCTGTCTGCGATAAGTCTAATAAAAGATATTTATTTCATTTGTAATATAACAAGGGAAGTAATGGAAACATATTTCAGCATTTTGTTTAAAACAAGATGCTTAAGTTGAAAAGTAAACATTCTTTATAAATAAAACCTAGTGTTAAAATTTAATGCGATCAAGAAATTTAGAGCACACTAAAAAAGGACTCATTTAGGTATAGCACCTACAATCGTTATAAAAATCATTTTTGTAAACTCAAATATGTGTTACTTTTCAAATTCAGAACCTTACAATAAAAAGTATTCGAAAAATAAATTTATTTTTATACTCTTGCAGAGGGTATACTGAAATTGTCCAGATGTTTGTAACACATAGAAGGAATCACCTCCGACCATATAAAGTATATATTACTATATTCTTGATCAGCACGACCAGGCATGTCCATCTGTCTGACTGTTCGTACGTTGGTCCGTCTGTTTCTATGCTATATCCTCCATTAGCTTTACAACTAACTTAACAAAAATTTGCACAAAGTCTTAAGCTACATTTTGTAGCTGCTATAGAAGCGATCGGTCGAAAAACTAGTTTTGGTGAGAATAACTTCAATGCAAACGTCCTCAAAACTCGTATTTATAAGTATCCTATGCATTTTCATAATTTCACAAAATTTTATAAAAATCGGACATAAACTGAAGAAATTATTTCAGATTCTTTTCCGACACGAATTTGGGCCTCAAAAACGTGAATAAATTCTAATATTTGTTCCGACGCATAGGATTCAAAATGCTTGTCACATCCTTTGCGAACATTAAATATTGTACTCTGAGAAAAAAATCAATCTAAAACCAAGATTATAATCTTGAAACGAGACGAAGCGGTGTCAGAATTCGACGGAGACGAGATAATCTTAACCCAAGATTATATTCTCAATTTAAGTCTTAATCCAAGAATATTGAATTAAGATTGTTTATACTCGACTTTAAGATGAAACAATCTCATTTTTATACTCTGTACCAAAGCAACACAGAGTATATTAAGTTTGTGCAAAAGTATGTAACAGGGAGAAGGAATCATTTACGACCCTATAAAGTATATATATTCTTGATCAGCATTAACAGCCGAGTCGATATAGCCATATTTCCGTCTGTCTGTATGAACGCACAGATCTCAGAGATGGTAAGAGAGAGAGAGACATGTACGGGACGGACATATATTGCAGGCAGATCAAGTTTATTTTAAACTTCTGGCAACGCCCTCTCCCGCCCCCGCAATTGTTTTAGTTATAAACATTTTCTTCTTTTGGAAACATTTATATAAATTAAAAATTATTAATCCACCGATAATGGGTCTTGAACTCAGTACCTTCTGCGCACTGAAACACTGACACCACCGCTTTACCATCGAGCTTCAACTGTTAGGCTCAACCAGTTGCAGTATAAGAGCCGAGATTTTTGCAGGCTGAATTCTTATACTGCAACTGACTGTGCCAATGTGTTATTGAACGAAGAGGTGGTGGTTCGAGTCTAAGGAGGGGTGGGTTGCATTGCAACCGAAAATTGTTTATATATGTTTTTTTTTAACAAAATAAATCTATATATATCAAAAAAAAAATTCAACTGTTGGATGGTTGATAAGTTGCGAGATGATAAATCTTGTTTTTAATATTTCTAAGCTCATTTCAAGGTTTTCCACTCTTGTTTTTATAAGTTTGCAAGGTTCTTGAAAACGAGATTTTCAATCTAAAATAATCACGCATTTCCCAATCTTAATATATTAAAACGTGAACCTGAGGCAATTATCATATGGATGTCACGGTCTCCAATTCTTCAAATTATTGATTGATCATTATAATCGTCACTTATCATAACTTTGAAACAATTATGATGCGAGGACACGCTGTCGTGTTTAAATTCTTCGTCCACGAGACTTACTTGGCTCCAAAACTATGATTTTGAATGTATTAACGCTTCGTTCTACATATAATTTCATAATGTCCCAATTGAAAACATTCGTTGCACTTTGTTTTCCTCGCTGGACAATTTGGAGCTGAATCCAAATGATTAAAACGGCCACATCGACCACATTCCCGCTTAGACGAATTATAATGAACTGGGAGGGAGGCGATTTTGTTTACTTCTTCGGATAATGTTTTCGTGCCCATTAATTGTGATTGGCTTTCTATTTGTTCGTTAACTAAACACGCATCAATTATTTCAGTTAATCAGTGTTCCCTTTCCAATAGCTTCTTTTTTAGGTTTATTGATTCCCATGAGTCGATGATTTTATCCACCATGCATATTTCTTTAATTTCAGTTGTTGATGTTCCAAAAGAACATTTGCTCATCTGTTTTCTTAACCGCAATAGAAATTGTTTAAAATTCTCTCCCTGTGAGCGTGAAATGGTGCGAAACAAATGTCTTTCAAAAGCGGAGTTCCTTTCGGAGAAAAATGTTCGCTAAGCTTCTCAATTAGAACATGAAATACATCGTTGTCGAACTCCTTGTCATATTCAACCAGACCACCCGGTAAAGAATAAGCTACTTCCAGTAGCTGTCCCCCAAGAGTTTTAAGTTCTTTGTTCCGAATCCACACATATCCAAAATGACGGCAACAAATTTTCCCATTCGGCCCGTAGCATCGACTTCTCAATGCTCTGGCATAAGAACGGGTTGATTGCTGATTTAGTCATATCTGTAAAAATATTTTTTTAAGTTTTTATTTGAAAAAAAAATTTTTTTAATGTTATTTTATTTTTATTTTTTGTCAAATTGTGGTAGCGTTTCATGCTAACCTGCGTAACTAGAACAGGAAGCACGACTTTTGAAATATCGTACAATTCTGGGAACTTTGTGGTGGATTCTGACCACCAGTTAAGAGTGTTTTCATGGTTTCGTACCTGTTTCAGTATGAGAAAAGTCTTAAGTCTTTCCATTAGATTATTTGTTGACACAATAGAAAAGATTGATACAAGTATTTTTTGCTCAGTACTTAGCGTGGTAGCTAGAGGGGAAGTGGAAAGAGCGAGGGAAGAGATGTGTGAAAAAGAGGAAAAGAAAATTTTATTTAAATATTAATGGAAGAGTGGCTGCCATGAAGTCAAGTTGTGAATTCTTTGCGATAAATTAAAACACAGTTCGACAAAATCCGACGGTTTTTCAAAACCCGGCATGAGACCCCTAAATTATGATAAGATTCGTTCTATTTTTACGTCTGGTTTATAGTTCTTATGGAGTGGTTCGTGGGTGCATATAAAATTGGTACTCGAATTCGCAGTTTTTTGGCTGTCGAGTACCATCTCTAAGGGTTATGCAATGACCCATTTAACCATCATAAAAATCAATATTAATAAAAATCTACCGTGTGATTTTAAAGATATTCAAGTATTTAGGTTTAACTCCTCCTGGAGGTACCTTAACAAATTGTACGATTGAAGTGAATTTTGTATATTGCGTTCCCAATATAATATGTCTGTACTTGCTAAATTTTGTAGATTTTAGTTTTAAGCCATAAAAAATAAGTTAAAAGTGTTATCTCTGTGTGTTGGAAGTTCAAAATTACCCATAAAACGCGAACCTAGGCTTTATTCGTAAAACTGGGAATGCGGTGATGCTTACAGAAGTTTCTTGTATCAGAATTTAAGGGTCTAATGTCGGGGTTTTTTAGTGTAGTACTGTGTAACGCTTAATTCATTTCCATTATCCGTTCTTGACTTTAATATCGAATCTGCGTGCTTCTTTAATTTATTTATTTATTTATTTAGAGTCGACAAACAAATGCTGTCAACGAAAGTATAAATACGTTACAAAAAAATTTTAGGAGCTAAGGAAGCCTATCAAAGAAAATCTTATAAAATTACAAAATAAACTAATAACGACTCCGACACGGTGGGGGTATTTTATTTGCCCGTCCGGCCAGCTATGCCCCTATTCACAGCCGATTGTAGTCAGAGACGTTATTAGAGCTAACAAAAACTTTAATAATATAGAGATCGAGAAAAGGGAGAGAGAGAAAAAACCAAAACCTATACTTATGTAGGAGCAAAGGAAAAAATAAGATAATATAATAAATTAAACTAAAACAGAGATAGAGAGAAAGAGAGAAAACTATCTAAAAGAAAACTTTAAAAATAAAAAATGTATACGTAAAACTTAAAACTAAATAACCGGAAAATCTCTGACCCGGTGGGGGAGGATTTTTTAGCCAGTCCGGCAAGCTATGCCCCTACTCACAGCTGGGAGTGGTCAGAGATTTCCCCGGAGATAATTATAGAGAGACGTTTTTAGAGAGAAGAGAGAGAGCTCTGTTGAGAGCAGGTGATTGAGATCATTGTTATTCTTACATAAAACCCGAAATCGATTATGCTGGGCATAATCAGTTGTGCATCTAGACAAGATAAAAGGAAAATAGTTCCTAGAAGGAACGGAAAAGTTAAGGCGACCTAAAAGATCAGAAGAGTCTACATCACCGATAATTAGCTTATGAAGAAAAGAAACACCTAAGACTGTTCTACGGTTAGCTAACGAAGAAAGGTCAATAAGCAAAAGTCTGCTGGAGTACGTTGGTAAACGAAGGTTAGGGTGCCAATTTAAGCCACGTAGGGCAAAAAGCAAGAATTGCTTTTGAACTGATTCAATTCGATCCATATACTTTTTATATTGCGGACACCAGACGGACGAGCAGTATTCAAGTACAGGGCGAACTAGAGCAGTATACAGAAGCTTTGTGGTATATGGATCATTAAATTCCTTCGACCAACGTTTAATGAATCCAAGTACACCTTTCGCCCTATTTACAATAGAGGAGATATGAGGATTGAAACTCAATTTTGGGTCAAAAAGAACTCCAAGATCAACGACTGTAGATATTCGTTCCAAGGGTTCATTGCCAATCGTATAGGTAGCCAGCGAAGGTTTGCAACGATGGAAAGTCATAAACATGCACTTGGAGCAATTAAGGTGTAATTGATTAATCAAGCACCAGGACTGCAAGGAGTTTAGATCATCTTGCAGTCTGCTCGAATGCGTCGGGTCGTTGAAAGATAAAATAAGTTTCACATCATCGGCGTACATAAGTATCCAAGAGTAAGACTAGAGACTAAGAATATTGTGGGGAGGATCATTAATAAAAAGAGTAAAAAACAAAGGGCCGAGGTGGCTGCCTTGTGGCACAACAAGAAGTGACAAAGACAGGCTTTCAAGTATTAGAGCGAAGCAGAACTTTTTGAGTTCTATCTTTTAAATAGGACGAAATCCAAAGCAGAAAAGAGGAAGGAAATCCTAAACGATCAAGTTTAAAGAGGAGAATATCGTGGTTCACAGAATCAAATGCTTTATTGAAGTCGGTGTAGATGACATCAGTTTGATTTTTTAAAAGGAATCCATCGTTAACCATTGAGGTAAATTCAAGCAAATTGGTCGTAGTTGACCGACGCTTTGTAAATCCATGCTGGAAAGGTGATAAAATCGATTTACAATAGTGCTGTAAGGATGAGGTTAGAATCTGTTCAAATAATTTTGGAATAGCGGAAAGCTTGGCTATACCCCTATAATTGGATATATCAGATTTTCCTCCCTTTTTGTGAAGAGGAATGATATAAGATGCTTTCCAAAGATTCGGAAACACAGTAGATTCTAGAGATAGATTAAAAAGCTTAAGCAAAGGACTGCATAAGGAAAAACAACACTCTTTAAGCACGCAACTGGGAATGTTGTCAGGCCCAGGGGAGTATGAGGATTTAAGTGATTTCAAATATGAAAGCAAGGAGCTTTCTGAAATTGAGGGAGCACATATCGAGTTGGAAGAAGGAATGTTATAAGGATAAGAAGTATTGGTAAAACGGGCAGAGGAATAAGTTGATTGGAAGAAGTCCGCGAATAGGTCAACGGCAGTGGAGTCGTCGTTAGCCTTTTGGTCACCAAGAAAAAAAGAAGAAGGTAAAGAAGAGGATCTACGTTTAGAGTTGACAAAGCTATAGAATTGTTTTGGGTCCTCTGCAAATTGAATTTTGCATCGGGCAAGATATTTCTTATAGCACTCAGAATTAAAAAGTGTAAAGTTCGATTTTGCTATTGAGTATTGAGAAAAGTCAACAACAGAACCAGTACGTTTATACTTTTTGAAGCACCTAGACTTAATATTTTTCAAATTAGAAAGCCTAGGACAGTACCAAGGAGGATTAATGGACACTGGAGAGGGAGCGCTATTAGGAATACAAATATCTTAGAGAGAATTAATGGAATCATAGAAAAAGGTAAAAGCTAAGTTTAAATCAACCGCATTGTACAAAGGAGTCCAGTCTGTTGCACAAATAAGTTGATTTAATAAAGTAAAGTTTCCTTTACGAAAGCAACGACGAGGTTTGTTTGAAGCTATAGATGTTGAAGAGGTAGGTCCAATAACTGAAAGGGAGATTTCAATTGTAGGATGGTAAGAATCTTCAGGAAGTGATAGGGGGGCAGACCTAAAGACTACGGCATTAGCACTGTCAGCGACAAAGACTAGATCCAGCAATTTATTTAAATCGTTTGGAATTGTATTAATTTGAAACAAGGACATATCAAACAGATGATCTAAGAAGTCATGCTGTGTTGAAGGAACAAGATAACTTGACCCATTAAGAAATGACCAGGCGATGTTTGGCAAGTTGAAATCGCCTACAACAACCATTGAGTCAATGTCTCGTAATTGGGCACAAACATCTTTTATACAAGCTATATGATGCATATAAACTTGAATATCGGAAGAAGGAGGGATATAAGAACAAGTGATATATAAAGAAGAGGAAGGAAAAGATACCTTTACGGCAACAAATTCAACACCATCAGGCAGATTTAATGGAATTAATTCCGAACAGTGGCTAGTTTTGACTGCGATCAGTACACCTCCACCTCTGCGAGTAGGTCGATCATGTCGATAAATAAAAAAGTCATTTGATAAAATTTCACAATCAGAGATTGATGGGTTCAACCAAGTCTCTGAGAATGCAATAATGTCAAACTCAAATGAAGCACTATTCAAGAACAAGGTAGAAAGTTTGGATAACAGACCCCTAACATTCTGATAGGCTATATGCGGACTGAGGGACAGAACTAGTTTTTTGAACTAGACCCTTTGCTCGCAATATACGCGGCAATTTTCTCGCAAGTAGTTTCAGGGGACAACCTAGACACAAAAACTTGCTTGCGTGGTGCAATCACAGTTAGAAGTGGAGGCTGAGAAGGAATCGAAACACTGGCAACAGGTTCAGGCGGTGCAATTGGGGAACGAGCTAACCTATGTGACGGTGGCTTATTTAAAGTACCACCAGTATCTTGATTCAGGGAGGGAGGTAAAGGAGACAAATCAAGCATAATTCCTGGTGATGCGGAAAGAGATATGGTTGGTGACAAGTCAAAACATTGAGGTGAGACTAGCAACGAAGAAGTAGGTTCGGACGACTTGCCGCCAACGGGAGGTGGCAGTTCTAAAACCTGACGCTCCAGCTGACGCGAGGGCGGGGACTCAAACTTAAATTGACTAAGCATCTCAGCACTGGAAGTAAATTCGCTAGTGAGTTGCTTGTTCAATTTGTGAAGAGTATTAAATTTGTTTCTCATGTCGTTGCTCATACGCGAGAAATTAAATTGCTTATCAGTGCATACAGGGCACGACCATTTCAAAGTACCACAACCTTTTTTAGGTGAGTAAATTTTGTCCAGGTCACGTACACTTAGTGCAGCACATTTAATATGCATGATATTTTCGCACAACCAACAGTTAATAAACCTAAGTTGTTCCGAATCACACTAGAGAGAATAGGAATTCTAAGCGCGAATCAAAAGCTCACTCTCAGAGCGGTGTAATACAAAAAAAGTTCTAAGCTTTGTAAGCAGAGAACCAACAACAATGTTGAAAGCAACAATGACTCAAAGCAGAGTGGGCACGACGCACTAAGAGAGTATGCACAAACAAACACACACTCAAACCTGTGGTGAGGGGGAGGGGGGGAACCGCCAAAAATCAGATAATCAAGACCAAAACAAAAACAAATACACAGGGCAGACGCCGAGTTATTAAAATTTGCTAATTTAATAATGATTAGATGCACAACACAGAATGCAAAGCACAAACCGACAATGGGTTAAATTATCACTGAGATTTAAGTCCAATTTGGACATTTATAGGCACTAATAGCGACACAAATAATTTTCAAATTGCGGAGCACAAAAACACGTCAATCACATACAAGAGTCTCTCTCTCTCCTCGTCAAGGAATTAAAAAGCAAGACCGGGATTTCATGCCCATAGTTAAAGTCAACCTACCAGAATCGTTCAGTGCCTTAGTTACAAATCTGCTTGAGTCCATTAAAAATTCAGTTCGACAAAGAACCACAATCCTTACCAGTCTACACCAAAAGATGGTCCAACAACTTATGTCGTTTTTCTCCATATATTTATTTATACAGTCAACAATATATTTCTTATATTTCAGAAATCAAGATTGAGATTATCCAAACAGTTCCAAAAAAGTGTCTATTCGACAGTATGAAAAATTTACAATCAGACTTATCGTCGTAAAGATCTTCGCATGAACCGGACGTCCCATGACATCCACCCTTTTTTTGTTATGATCTTTAGTTCGTATTCATTGGATCAACGAGACGGGACTTATTTTTATTTTTTTTTTGGACCCCTACTTTTTTAATGGATTTCGAAGTTTAATCAAAAAATATTGTCTCTTTAAATTTCGGGAAAGACTTAAGGTAGCTCTACGTTCCCGATTATGGACAAGCAATGCTGATGCTGCTGTCAAATGCATAATCCTCATATGGGCGCGGGGCGGAAATATCGCTAGACCCGAAATTCACCATGTAGTTGGCGGGAGAGACATTTTTTCAGCATCCACTTGACAAGAAGGGATTAATATATAATTCAGGAGTTTTCGAGCGCCTAGAAAATTTGGTTGTGTTCAGGGCTTAATACCGGAACCGAAACCGTTGACCGAAATAAACCGTTTCAAATCAAGTACCGGAACCGGAACCTATACATTTTTTTTTGAAAACCGAAAACCGTTTAACGTTATTAATGGAACCGATAGCACCGGAACGAAACCGAAACGTTCGTACCGGTACAGTTTCGGGTTTTGTACCTTTGCAGAGCGCATCGTAGATTTGGTCACAAGTTGGAGCTCAAGACAGAAGACATTTTCAACATTTGCTCCAGTTTTGCGGCTGCAGATAAGGACTTTCTTCTGCACCGGAAAGTGTGGGACTAAGCACGCAAATTGGAACCAGCGGAGGTGGCCAAAACTAAACTTCAAGCCGAAAATCTTGTTTTGGGTGATTTTTATTCCATATGGATACACTGCAAATTGGAAATATAAAAAATTTGTCGTCTCTTCTCTATCAAAAAAGCTACTGGATTCCATTAAGACTTTTCTCGCACTTTAGCGTGTTCGAAACCATGAAAACATTCTTAGCTGGTGGTCAGAATCCTTCACAAAGTTCCCAGAATTCTTCCCAGAAAATCTTGGACGCGGACGAAGTCGCGGCGGGTTCAGCTAGTATTTTATAATTTTCTTGTTGTTTATTCTTTTATACTTATCTTGTTTGCGTGGTACTTCTTTAAATCTTCGTCGCCAATGTAATAGCCCAAAGATTATTTTATACATATTTTTATTGAACTGAACGATTGATCTAGACCAGTGATGTCCAAACACACACAATCAAGCATTGAGCTTGTGTGCGTCGCAGCGAAACACGAAGTAAACGTGTTTGACATTTCAACATGAGCAACAAAGAAAGGAAAAAAGACCACACGAAAGTGGTGTCATCTATTGGTGACCTTGGAAGATCACTTAACTAACATTGTTCAAAGCGAAAATTAAATTGTTCTATGAAAATTATTCAAAACCTATATTTCTATACATTTTACGAGCTCAAAGGGTGTATTAACTTCGGTCGAGTCGACTATGAGTTTTCTAAGTAGAGCTTCAGTTGAATGCGACTCCGTATATTCGTTATGCTCGATAATTGTTGCCTATTCGCTGCCTAATCGTTCGATTATCGTGTTTAACTATCACCACTAGCACAACAAAAAAAATAAATATGAAAGTCGGTCAAGGGCTACATACTCTGTACCAGCAGTTGTTTTGCTCATAGCTTGAGTATCGCTCATCCAATCGTTATTATTCCTTTGGCGATCAAAAATCCTGGCTACTAAATATCTCTAGAAGGAACCTCTCTGTAGTCGAGTGCCCCGACTCGAAAATACACTGTACCTTTAATTCATTTGCTAGCTGAATGTATTCATGCACACCAGACTGTACTTTTCTCCAAACGATTTTCAACATGTGGAGTTCTTTGCAACATATGGCTCAAAAAATGCAGAATATTTTATAGAGAATTTAACGAAAATCCAATGTCAGATCAATTTATTATTCATTTATTTTTGAATTGTCATTGTAGGCAGGAATCTTTTACAAAAGTGTCGAACAAATAATTTTAATATTTCATGTTAAATTAAATGTTCTATGATGTTACACCATAGTTAGCACTTTGGACTTTGAACCCAGCGATCTGAGTTCAAATCTCGGTATAACCTTAAGATTTTCTTTAATTTAAAATTTTCTATAATCAATTCAAGGGCAAGAAAAATTATTAAATCGACAATTTTTAGACTAAAACGAAAAATGCCTGATTTACAATTTTTTTTTTTTGATCGTGCACCCTGTGACTTCACATATGTATGTTGAGTTAGACGAAAGATTTATAGATATTTTAGATGACGCATTTGAAATGGGATCCCAAACTTTGCTTCTCGCTGCCTGTACGATTATACATGTATTGAAATTTAGCTATACGTTTTAAAAAATGGGTGTTGGCAGAAAGGATATTCTTGCCGCCATTCACTTTTTATTTGCCGGTTTAAGTCCTGGTTGAGACTTGTTCTCTTTTTTATACACTTGATAAGTGTATAATAATTTTGCCCAGAGTCTTGCAACGCATCGAAGAAATCATCTCCGACCACGTAAAGTATGTATATTGTTGATCAGCATGAAGAGCTGAGTCGATTGAGCTTTGTCCGTTTGTCTGTTCCCTCAGCTTTAAAGCTATCGATCTGAAATTTTTCCTCTTTTGATTATAATTAAATGTTTTTAAGCTGATCTGGTCGAAACCAAATTGACACTTCGACACAGACGAAGCTAGCTTTGCTTTCTTGTTTATTACGTCTATAGTCCAGTAAAATTAGGGTTTCACCTCGGAATTTTATATAATAAAGGCCTGTTCTGAGAAGCGCGGAAAATTTAGCTCGCTAAATTGCACATAATAAATTTAGCATCCACATAAATTATTAGTGAGCCCATATATAAGCCAAAGAGACCAAATACAGAAACGGCCACACTGGTGGTCAGCTGTTTTGTTGTGTTTACAAACAAAAATTGAAAGTGGTGTTGTTTTGCCAAAAATAGTTTAATTAAGCTGCGCAACAGGAACACAGATATGTTTGTTTATGGAGGTAGCGGCATCAAATTCCGGTTCAAGGCGTTGGGCGAGGATCAAATTATTGCCCGTTTGAGACACACTTGGAGCAGGTGCAGATCAAGGAGGAGGCCTACAAGTCTATTTTACGGATATTGGGAGATGATATGCGTCCTGCCATCGTCTTAATGGGGTCGAGCACGTCGTCAACAAGGCTGATCTGTTTGAGATGTCGGGCATAGTCCCGGACTACTACTTGAAGGATTATTTGGAGGTCTGCCGTTCGGGCAACTGTAATCGTTTGGAAAAGTTTGTACACGAGATTGGGTCATCGGCCTACAGTGTGGGTCAGCTGAAGCAGTTTGTGGAGTACATAGCAGGGCTGCAAGCCCAAAAATTTTTTCGGAACCTCCGGTTTGCTGGTTCGAACCAAAATTTACCAACGGTTAAGGTTCGGAAATTTGAGGTTCAAGGTTTTTGGGCATTGGTTTTGGTTCGAGCCTTGGTTCGTTGCATGTTTTTCCAATATATTTAAAATAACAATACAATAGGTATACACTTGACGACGAGATACATTCTTAGTCCGCATTTACACGGTCAAGCAAACTTCATGAAGTTCCTCATAAAGTTTTTGTTTGTAGGGAAAAGGTGTAGGGGGCAGTCGAAGCAGGCAAAGCTTCATGGCAAGCTGGCAATGAAGTTTTTCGATATGTATATGTATAAGATGAAAAATTTGTGCCAGTTTTCTCTGATTTGGTGTCTGTTTAGGTTCTATACCAAAGGTACACAGAATATTTGTGCAAATGCATGAAACCGCCAGAACAAAGCATCTTTGACCATATTAAGTGTATACATATATTCACTTTCACATGTGCAATGTATATCATACGTTCTGGAAAGTCTGGCTTGACCGACTTTCCGAATTTCTAATTGTCCACTCTGCTGTTACGTACATAGAAGGGTACCCAAATAAATTTTAATGTGCATAAGCTTTTTTTTTTTGAAGCGAACCAAAAGCTTGAGTTCGGAACGGGTTCAACTTCATCTATTTTCGTCCTCGAGGTTCGGTTCAGGGTTTGGTTTACAGTAAAAACAAAGCCGGAATTCCGGGCTCGAACCGGTTCGGTTCAAAACCGGTTTTCAGCCCTGGTACATAGTGCTTCATGTGGCCCTGACGAATGCAAAGAATATGCATTTCTTTGTAGGAATGCTGCTATCGTCTTCAGGACGGCGGCTCGGAGTATCTGCAAATCGTGGATTTGGGCTGTGCCATCATTTTAGCTCTCAAGTGAAACGCAATGCTGAAGATTGGAAAATATATTTTTAGTTTTCATAAAAAGTTATTGTTTTATTTGCCGTAAATTCAAATCCTCCTCCTGGCGTTCACGTTTGACAGCCACGGCCACACCGCTGGAGCTGGCAATGCTGCCCACGGTAGTCGCATCGCTATCCAACTGTATTTTTAGCTGGTCCGCGGTGGTGGTAAACTTGATGACCGTGCTGGGATGTCACCACCTGTTTGTTTGGCATCCACCGAGTACGGGCGCTTGCGTCCGTTGGCATAGGAGACGATTTTAGGGGTATGGCACTCCAGTGCGGATTTCGTAACTTTCTTCGGCTGATTTGTGGCCCTTAGCTTATAGTTTCCTCGCGATTGAATCTCTCGGTGCGTTTCCTTTTGGGTTCATGTTTCCCCTGCATTGTCGATTTTGACGTCAAAATAATGAGCTGCTCATATTTTCGTAAGGGCATCAGCTGTTCATTCAATCCACTCACGACCCACACCGCTATCGATGCGTCAACTATCGATAGGCTAATTGTCTATTTATTTAGCGCGTCTCAGAATACAGAAACTAAATTCCACCGCGGAAGTTTCTGCCACTGTTTTTTTTATATGGAGTGCGTCATAAAAATTTATTTTCCGCGCTTCTCAGAACAGGCCTTAAGCTGGAAACTTCTGCACACCTTCGTTTTGGCGTTCTAAACGTTGTGTCAAAAGTCACATAAAAAAAGGTTTGTAAATGCTGAGGTAATTTTGAAACTTGTTCGCATCAAAGAAGTGCGCGAAATGTCCAATTGTAGATATTGATGGCGAGTTGACGTCGATGGTTGTTCACGCACATTTTCAGCAACCGCAGCAATGTTTTCGGTAGAGCGCACCGGACGAGTACGTACAAAAGAAGGTTTATCCATTCTACATCTAACATTCTAGTTTGACGAACTCGCTTCACGAATTGATCCACAAATTGAGTTTTCGGAACATTATTTTTTGTTAAATGTTTTTTTCAAATTTCGCACAGTTTGAGTCGAGGACTCACCACTTTGGAAATATGTTTTTAATATTTCCCAACCTTCCTCAAGCGAATAGATTCCCATTTCGTAAATGTCAAAGTTTTAACTAAATATTAGTCGCTTTCCGAATGACATTTGACGGTTTTAAAGTCAAATTATGAATAGTTCAAATTCCAAACACAAGATGGACCACCCTGTAGATACCGCATTTCATACAAACTCCATTGTTTTTCGATTTAAAGCTTCATGGCACGGGCGGGGCGGGGCACAAACGAAAAAATCTAGAAATAGAACAATTCTTTCGCAGCTGCCAAGTGTCACTTCGTTACGATATTAATACCTTCATAGTTAGCGGTGTCTCAGAAATCTCTAGAGATTTCATTTTCGGTTGGTTTGCAAGTCGCTCGGAAAATTCGTCGGTGTCACAGAACTTCAAGAGATTTCATTTTCTTATTTGAAAATCTAGTTAGAACAGAAGCTGTTCCCTTTGAACTACATCTGTAAAAACAGGGCTGCATCTCTCGCAAAAAAATTTCCCTTTTTTTAGTTAAGGGGTAATTTGATGTTCAAGTGATATTTATTGATTGTGTTATATGTTTTATGATTCATATTCTCCAAAACTAAAACGCGAAATTTAAAAATGTGTTCACGCCACTCATGAAGTGTAACTTCCCTCCCAGCCCTTAGTCAGCTGGCTCTTACATAGATGGCGTCCAAGCTGCAGATGGCGCCACTGGAGGTGACTGCTTTTGATAAATACGAAAGACTTTGGTTGGTTTTGCGAATAATTATTCACGCAAATTGCAATGTTTAAACTAATCAAATAATTTATTCATTTGATGCTACATATCCAGATAAATAATGTTGCTTACATTTCCAAAACTAATTTTACTTGTCGAAATTGTTTGGGTTGGAATTTGGTTGGAAGAGATTTATGTGACACCGCTGAGTATGTCCGACTGAGGTTCACATATTTACGACGAACGTTAAAGGGTTCGGTGGCGTTGTGGTCTAAACGCTTGTTTCGTAAACTAGAGTTTGGATGTTCGAATCCTAGTACTGACTAGCAATTTATTTTTTTTTATACTCTGTACCGAAGATACACAGAGTATATAAAGTTTGTACAAAAGTATGTAACAGGGAGAAGGAATCATTTCCGACCCTATAAAGTATGTATATTCTTGATCAGCATCAACAGCCGAGTCGATATAGCCATGTCCGTCTGTCTGTCCGTCCGTCTGTATGATCGCACAGATCTCAGAGATGGTAAGAGATAGAGGTTTGACATGTATGGGACATATATTTCATATACTTGCAGGCAGATCAAGTTTATTGATTTTTAGTGAGAGAGAGAGAGAGAGAGAGAGAGAGAGAGTGAAACTTAGAGATGAGCGCGTATAACTCGAGAGCAAATGCGAGCTGCGACATTAAGGGTACAGAGTATGTTATGATCGGGCTTGACCGACTTTCTTTCTTGTCTTATTTATTATCGTTTGTAAATAAAGCGAATTTGCTTTAATTTTACGCTTGCAAAGGGTTTTTCAATTTTGCCCAATAGTTTCCAACGCATAGAAATTTCATTTCCGACCCCATAAACTGTATATATATTATTGATCAGGACGACGAGCTGAGTCGATTAAGCTTTGTCCGGCCGTCTGTCTGTTTCTACGTAAACTAGTCTCTCAGTTTTTAAGCTGAAATTTTGCACAGAGTCTTCTTTTTACTGCACGCTGCTAATTTGTCGGAACTGACTGGATCGGATATATGTGATTTATATATAAACCCAAGAACATAGGAACCATCCGTTGAAAAATGGGTTTTAGAGAGAAAAACTTTTTTGTTTTCAATGTTAGCGTCCTTTAACTCGGCCATTACTATATTGGTTTTCCAACTAACCTTCTTAGTTGGATCTCTGATTACCTAAGTTCTAGAACACAAAAAGTTCTATTTTGTAATTCATATTCTAAACTAGTCCAGGTTACCTCTGGAGTACCCCAAAATAGTCACTTGGGTCCATTGCTTCTTACTCTCTTCATAAATGATCTTCCGTCAGTCTGGACTCACTCTCGTGTGCTTATGTACGCCGATGATGTGAAACTATGTTTAACATATAACGATTTGGTTTCCCGCTATAAATTGCAAGCTGACTTGGATGCATTTCAGTCTTGGTGTAAAGATAATCTATTAAACCTTAACAGTTCCAAGTGTAAGGTTATGACATTTTACGAAGCTACCCACAATTCTTCACTTATATGTATGCTTGATTATGTCCCACTTGAGTGCTTAAATGATTCAGCCAATGAGGTAAATGATCTAGGGGTAATTCTTGATCACCGACTTAAATTTGAATCTCCTGTTACTGCTTTTGTTTGTAAGGCCAGGAGTGTTCTTGGGTTTATTAAGCGCTGGTCGAAGGAATTTGATGATGAAGATTTTTTTTTGAAGATTTTGTACACTTCTCTTGTCCATCCGATTCTCGAGTATGGATCATGTGTGTGGTCGCCGCAATATTCGACCCATCAAAATAGAATTGAATCTGTGCCAAAACAGTTTTTATTGTTTGCTCTTCGTGGTCTGGGCTGGAATCCTGAAGTCCGTTTACCATCATACTCTAGTAGACTTCTTTTGATTAACCTTCCCTCCCTTATTAACCGTAGAGTTATGCTTGGAGTAATCTTTATACATAGACTAATTAATGGGGAAATCGACTCAGCTGAGTTGGTTGGCCAAATTAACCTCAACGTTCCTTTTAAACCGACTCGTAATTTTATCCCCCTATCACTAAATCTTTGTAATATTAACTAACGTATCCCTCACAGCCCCACCCCAAATATTCTTTTTATGTATTTTATTTTGAAAATTATTCGTACTTGGATCAAGTACTGAAACTCTTGAATCAAAAATTATTCGTACTTGGATGAAATACTGAAACTCTTAATTCAATAATGTCGGGATCAAAAATTCACTCTTGGATCAAGAATATCGCTCTTGGATCAATAATTTTCGATGAGAACGAATGTTCTTGATTCAAATGTGATATTCTCTATTTTTTCTCTGAGTGTACACAGAAAACAAAGCGAGCTAAAATTAAGCTGAACAAAATTGATTTGATATCGACCTTCGGATTGAAATTTCACGTTGAAGTCGTATTATATTCTACTTGAATCAAGTACGAAAGGATTAAAACATTCCTAAAAGGCTTCTATCAATTCGAAAATGCTCATTTCAAGTACGAATCATACTTGAAAATCAAATGATCCTGACTCGAGATTAAAATATGTACGGAATTCAACTGTCAAAGCGAAAGAACGAAAAGAAACCGAGAGCAAGTTGGAAGCTGAGAGAGAAAAGCTCTCTCAGGCTAAATGGATACCAGGAGCCGAAGTCGATCGTGAATTTACGCAAACGCGGGCCGAACTAATGAATGTGTGAAGCGGTGAACACTGAATTGCAAGTAAAACGGCTGAAGTCTGGAGAGAGCTCTCTTGCTCACCAAAACATGCACTTTTATTTGTCCTCTCCATTTGGCCTGCACTGTTTTCTGACAGCTTAGAAGTTATTGGTGGTGTGTGTTTTGTTGTGAATTCCCAACCAGCTATAGCACTTCCAGCATGAGAAGGTAGCTGCTGAATTGCAGTCCATGGGTCAATAAATAATTAAAGAGACATTTTCTGTGTATGCCTTTGGTTTTTCACTAAATCTAACGAAGCCGAATCCATTGTCGATAAGTGCGTCCTATGTCCAAGGCTAGACGAGTTGTTGAAAATGCATTTGGTGACTTGAAGGAGCGGTTTCGACGTGTCGGAAAAGGACTTGATAGTCACACAAAGAAACAAAGAAATTATTGTCATGTTCTGCTGTTTATTTCCCTATTATCTTAAATGTCCACAACAGAGCCATCAATCAACATTAGAACCATGCCTCAAATGAACCCCAGGAGCAGCCAAACCAACCTACTACTTTTGCTGACTACTCTTCTGGCACTAAAGAGATAAAATCTGTTATTGCAAGGCTTGTTATTTCGAATAAAGAATAAATGGTTATATTTGCTGGTTATTCACATGAAAAGTGTATTATAATTTTACCCAGAAGTTTGCAACGCATAGAAGGAATCATATCCGACCACATGAAGTAAATGTACCCAAGTGTCTAATTTTTTTGAGATATTAGAATCATCCCGATATTAATATCTAAGCAAAATGGCGGCGTAGTGCAGCGTTCCGGATACTATGCTGAAGTACTATGTGAAGTATAAATACATATGAATATTTAGTACATATTTGTGCAAATTTTAATTTTGATATCTTTGAAGTACAACGAGTTATACAATATGAAAGGAGCTCTTTTTCCTAAGCTGAACAAAAGGATTCTGGGAACAGACTGGCCGACGTGGAGCAGGAAAACGGCACTCTAAGTGCATTGACGCCCAAAAGTGTGTTCATTACTTAAACTAATTACATTTTAAATTAACATTACCGGCCTGGGTAGTAAAAGGCTCATAAAGGCAAGACTCTGAAAGGACGGCGGTCGTATGTACGAGTATGTATTCTCGACACGCAGTATTAAATGGCGGACGGGAGAACGGACGTCACTCTGGCGGCGGAGTTGGCGTCGACAGTCGAAATGTATTGAAGTCATTACGAATATGGCCACAAGACGTGGGTTAACGGCAGCCAGCACCAGCCAGAGGGTAATGACAGAAATTATGTAATAAAATGTTACAATTTACGATTGCAGTTGAGAGCCGGAGAGAGACAGAGACAAGGAGAGGCAGAGAAACCGACGGAGTGGGTGGCCACGTGACCCAGACAAAAGCAATCCTCGTGCTACAGGTGCAACTCAGAGTCCGGAACCTGGCTCGAGGTTGGGTGCCAGCCAAAGCCAACGACGTACAATGAACCGTCATAGATAAAAGACATAACAATGAAGCCAAGGCAGACGTGCGAGCAGCCAGTAGCACAAAGACAACGACGAGGAACATTTGCACCTGCCGGGCCAATAGCAAAATAAGTTATAAAACCCAAGACAAAGGCAACTGGCGAAGGAAAGCAAAAAATTACAAAATGGCAATAAATTCAAAACTAAAACAAGCCTCCCAGACGGAGCCCGGGCTAACCAAGCACATAAGTGGCTTGGGCATATGATAAACAGAGCTGGAGCCGTGTTCGAGGAGTGGGCGCTGGCATTGGAGTGGCAGACCCTAATAAAGGTGTCATGGCCGAGGAGACAGACAGAGAGCAAAAGAAAGTTCCCGTTCTCGTGGTGGCGGGGCAAAACGTGATTGCAAATGGTAACCGCCAATGGGCCGTAAATTGAAACGTGACTAAGGCAGATAATAAAATGCATAAAATCAGAGTACTGACGGCAACGGCGTCGCTTGATGGCCCAAACACGAGCGCAGACACGTGGAATGGTTGAGGACCACGCGGATTTCTGGCAGTGGTTTGAGTTTGTTTGTGACAAAACCCCCGCTTGGGCTGGGTTTTTTTTTGGAGTTTGTCATTAAACGGCAAATGAGTTGAATAGAGTCAAATGCGGATGTACCAAATGAACTATGAAATAAGCCAGGAACGAAAATAACACACACAGAACGTTACAAAAAAGAAAAAGAAAAACCTAAATTAAAGATTTAGCAGTTCCTAAAATACATAATTGCCTTTAATTGAACTTTCAAGCATGACAATACGAAATTTGGGACTCGAGATAATAAAACGACAAAGGAAAGCTAACTTCGTCTGTGCCGAAGTTTTAATTCACTTGAAAAAGTTTGCTCCAAAGGTTAGCGATTTCGACCAAACGTCGCAGATCGGTTTGAAAACATTTAATTTTAAAAATGACCGATTTTAGAACACTAACATTGAAGACAAACCAGTTTATCTCACAAAAACCCATTTTCCGAACGATCGTCTCTATGGCAGCTACAAGAAGAAGTCATCCGATCCGGGCCGTTCCGACATATTAGCAGCGTGCAGCCAAAAGAAGACTCTGTGCAAAATTTCAGTTCGATAGCTTTAAAACCATAACACGTAAATAACTCTCAACCCTTTTTTCAGTTCGCTCTGCTCACGTCACTGACCGAAATATAAAAGGTTCTTGGGCTTCCCCCAACCGAATGTGTTCTGTTATCGCGCTCACTGATTAGTGGCTGTGGTTGACCACACATCACTGATCGGTCTGACAGCAACCGAATAACAGGCCCAACTCAGTCAATTGGTCTTAAGTTGCGTGCTTCTCGAAGACCAAACTCTCAAAATGTTGTTTGAAAAGGTTGCAGAATCAAGAGTTGCGCCAGAGTTTAACACAAGCAGAGAGAGAGTCTATGCGAGAGAGAACGAGAGAGCGCATATAGTTCGTCGCATACATTCATATCGTTAGCCGAGCCTAACACACCGATGCATACATACGAAGAAGACCTTTTGAATTCGGGAACTAGGTCAAACGGTCCCAAAAAGACCTAAGAGGAAAAAAATAAAAAAAAATGTGTTTCCCTCCTCTCACAACCAAATAGAAGCTGAGAGCGTAGGTAAAGGTTATTTCGGTACCTCTTTCCAATGTGGCCGCTCGAACGCAGTCGTTTTCTGACAAAGGCAAACGGGGGACCGATTTTTGCGACCTCTGTTTAAAACTGATGGACTAATACGCTTAGAAACAGACGGACAAAGCTCAATCGACTCAGCTCGTCATGATCAAGAATATATATACTTTATGTAGTCGGAGATGATTCCTTCTATGCGTTACAAACTCCTGGGCAAAATTATAGTACACTTTTCAAGTGTATAACAAGTGAGAAAGTCGGTCAAGCCCGACTATAAGATACTCAGTACCATTTAATGCCGTCACTCGTTATACGTATTATGTCTTGTGCTTTCTATGCGTTAAACGCTGTTATACGCTCATCTCTAAGTTTCTCTCTTACTCTCTCTCCCAAAGAATATGGAAACTCGCAAAAATAATTCCTATACCAAAAGGAAACAATCAATTTCGACCAATCTCAATTTTACCATTTTTGTCAAAAGTAGTAGAACAGTTAATAGCAAATCAAATATGTAAATTTTTAACGGACAACTTAATGTTAACTAATAAACAGTCAGGATATAGAAAGAACAGAAGTTGCACCACGGCAATAATAAACATAACAGAGGATATAACAAGGCAAATAGACAACGGAAATGTTACACTTTTAACACTACTCGACTTTAGCAAGGCATTTGACACCGTTAACCACGAAATCTTAATAACGAAGCTAGACAGATTCTATAAATTCGCAAATACTGCTTTAAAACGTATTAAATCGTACCTTTGTGATAGACGACAGGCAGTGGTTTCGGAGTCTGATATATCATCCACTTTGTACCTTAAGCGAGGTGTCCCCCAGGGGTCAGTCCTTGGTCCCCTTCTTTTCTCATTATATGTAAATGACCTGCCAGATATGTTGTCTAATTGTAATGTCCACATGTATGCAGATGATGTGCAGATGTATGTAAGCCGTCCGTTAAATAGAATAAATGAGTGCGTCGATATATGTAACAATGATTTGTGGAATGTTAATGAATGGGCTAAACGTAACGGACTATCACTAAATCCAGCAAAATGTAAATGCATAGTAATTTATAAAAAGTCACTAAGTACCACAAATCTACCTCGACTAAATATTGCTGGCACCCCTATAGAATATGTTGCTCAAGCCGTTAATCTAGGTATAACTTTTAATGACACTCTTAGCTGGAATGAACAAGTAACTAAAGCCGCTGGAAAAACCTACGGACTACTAAGACAGCTTTCGTTGACTAAATCTTATTTGCCGACTAATCTCAGACTCCTTATTGCAAAGACGTACTTGACACCCACTCTTTGTTATGGAATTGAAATATTCGGAAACTGTGACGCTGCTTCTCAGAGACGACTTAATGTAGCGTTTAATAACATTGCTAGGTATGTGTATAATAAGAAAAGAACTGACCACATTACATGCTTTGTCAGACAGATTTTAAGACTTGGACTGATTATAGATCTCTGCTACTATTACATAAGATAATATACACTAGACAACCATCGTATTTATATGACAAAATAAGTTTTGCCGTCTCAACGAGAACTTTGAATCTCATCGCAATTCGCCATACACTAGCCAGCTCTGAACGCCAATTTTTTGTAAACACTGTTCGGTTGTGGAACCAACTCCCACCAAACTTGAAGAGTATTAGTAGTGTCACGCAATTTAGGGTCAAATTACACTTCTATCTACAAAATTAAATTATATAACTAATTTTAATAATAATAATAAGTAATATTAAGTAATTGTTCGCTGATTCTTATGTTTTTGTGACTGGTGCAATAATCATTAAGTATACACTTGTAGCACCAGGAATTTTTGTCAAATAAATATATAAAAGATTGTGTTTGTTTGAATACAGTGGTGGTTGGCGGGAAGTGGAGGAGTGGGGGGTGCCGGTTAACTTTTTTTTTGCTCATAACTTGTGTATCGTTCATCCGATCTTTATTATTCCTTCAGCAAACCGATAAACTATTTTGATTACTAGATTTCTCTTGAAGGTACGAACAATCCATCGTCAACACTGTGGGAGATATGACGTTATTTCCAAATTGCGGGGGCGTGGCAAAAATTAAAAATAAACTTTATCTGCCTGCAAGTATAATGAGTTTTTGCCCCGTACATGTCAAACCTCTATCTCTTACCATCTCTGAGATCTCTTCGTTCATATGGACGGACAGACGGACGGACGGACGGACAGACGGACGGACAGACGGACATCTCTATGTCGACAAGGCCATTCATGCTGATCAAGAATATATATACTTTATAGGGTTGGAGATGATTCCTTCTGGGTATTACTTATTTTTGCACAAGCTGAATATACTCTGTGTACCTTTGGTACAGAATATAGAAAGAAGACAAACTATTGTTTAAATGGCACCCAAAGGACACAGCATCAGGATAACAAAATCACAAAATAAGCGACCAAACATGTTTTCTTAGTAAGATTCCATAACCATAGTATTAATCAGCGGCGTTCGCTTGACTTTTTTCACTGCGGACTTACAAAGGTTTTCTTTTGACACTATTTAAATATATATACGAGGGGAAGGAAGTGTGGTGGGGGGAAGGAAGTGAGGTGGGGGGGAGGGCGGCTTAATCACCAACCTCCCCCCCTGCTTACGCCACTGCTAATAATAAATAAGATTAATTATTCCCATACACATTAATCCTGAAACACGGCATCTGCACTTCGGTTGCTACCACGTGTCTGTTGCATATTCATTGTTGGTTTCTCTTTGCAATCAGTTGCAACTGCAACACAATTTCATTTGTGTCACAATCATCAAACCAATTCCCCACAGTTCACTCCAGCCCTCTACTTGGTCGATTCCTTAGCAAATGAATTGGCTAACGAACAGACAAATCGCTGCCTGCCGTGGGCGGTAGCTGATGTCGTCATGCAGGGCGGGCTATGGCAGAGCCTTAGTTCAATATTGCGTTCTGCATTCGTTCGGGTTATTGCATATTGGCAGGTCGCTTTTGTCCAGAGCTGTGTGTCTAATAAGCGTACTAAGCAGGCCGAGTGACCAAAAACAACACTGGAAATGGGACTAGAGAGAGACAGAGCCAGCAGAATTTGAACGTGTTGTTATTTTCGTTATTCCCCATGTGTTTGCTTGTGTTTTCCATGCAATTTTTGACTCAGCAAAAACAAAATGTTTGCCAGAGCATTTCAGGATGTGAATGCATTTTGATTGCAGACACTGTGGTGTGAGAGATATTGGGAAAAATAAATGAAAGGGAAGAGAGCAATTGAGATGGCACTACTTGTAGCTGTCGAATGTTTCTAATAAATAAATACAAACACACCCAACGGTAATTTTCTATTAAGTCTTTGAGTGTTCGATCAAGTGCTTCCAGAGATTTTTTATTAGCCATGGTGCATTCATCCCAAATAATAAAAATTATATTTCCATTGCTTTAACACTTTTCCTATCTGAGAAGTCTTGATAATATTGCAAGTGGGGGCTTCGGATTGTATAATATTAAAGGGAAGTTTCGGAGCTGAATGGGCGGTAGGCCCGCCATCAAGCAACGTTGCTGCAATCCCCGATGTAGCCAATACTAGTGCTATATAATTTTTACTTTAAATTTCAGCATGAACAAGGTAAATGAGAAATGTTTTTCCCGTTCCTCTAGCGGCGTCTCGAAAAATAATTCCTCCATTTCCATTGGCTACCATTGACATTATGGAATCGAAAGCTTTACGCTGATCGTGAACTGATAGTTATTTTTGTTTCTCAACAAATGATTGTAATTCTTCGACTGCGTACACACAAAGAAATCTGTGAGTAAATTTAACCCATATGGTGGGTTAGAAATGCGCCAACCCCCAAAGTCAGTAAAATTAACCAAATTTCACCGGAAACCCTTATAAAAAAAATGCCTTTGATTCACTTGAGCAACCTTCGTCAACATTACATTCTTCATAGTTGCATTTCATTTCTGATCTGCAGTTGTCATTTAAAAGTTCTCCTGCTCGAACCATCTTCGATCCATTATCGACCGTGATAGTATAAATCTAAACTAGAGAAATGTAGGATTGGAGAAATTCTTGAATGATAGCGGTCAAATTACAAGGAATTTCTATGTTTCCCGGTATGTGTCGTTGAAAAAACTACTTAATTTTGTGAACCGAACCTATTTTTTCGAAAAAGTGGTCCGATTCGGGTTCAGGTTCGATGAGTCAAAAATATTAGGGGTTCGGTTCATAGTACGGTTCGTCGGACCCAAAAACCCCGAACCGAACCGGTTCTTAGGGGTATGGTTCCGAACCGGTTTGCAGCCTTGATTTCAAAATCTAAGACTTTCATATTTTCTAAAAACATTTTTTCGTACAAACGTAACGCCTCGTCAGTTCTTAGATGCCCATATCCATCATCAGCCGATTGTATATCACGAATCATTTTACTCGGATATCTTGTAGTACACTTTTCAACGCCAACGGGTTACATGGGTTTCGTGGGTTCAAAAAATTTATTTGTTTTGGCTTATTAATTTCTACAACATCTCAAGAATATTATCCTAAATTCTCAAGTCGATCCGAATAATGGTTTGGGGATATAGCCTTTGGAAGGTGTGCGCTCCAAGTCAGGTATAGAAGGGTCAGCGCACATCAGGTATAGTTGAGGTTATCCCAAGTTTCTATCATATAATTTATTAAAAACGTGGTATTATTTGTGGATATCTAGTGTCATTTGTGAAGTTGATAAACAATGCATAAAATTTAAAGAAAACAGTTAACTCTTGGAGCTCGTAGAAAAGATAGACCGAAAAAAAGGAAACAGTCCTTTAATCCTAAAAATCCGGAAACTGATGATAGTTCCTTCACGAGCACCTCAGCAAAAAAATTAAAAGGTGATGAGTAAGAGCACGTGCCAGAAGAGGACACGCTCCAATATTCAATCATAGATAAGATTAGAAAAAAATTAGATACTGCAGAATATGAAGATTTTCCACTTTTATTGTTACTCAAAATTTTAATCGCGGTTTTCTCGGAACCATGATTTCAAAGTCGGTTGTCAAATGTTCTCGAAAACTACTCAACCGATCTTCATGAAATTTTACACAGGTGTTCGAGATACAATTTACTCGTGCTTGGACGAAGAATTTTTTTTTCAATTACAACTATTTAAAAAAAAAACAAAATGTCAAGCAAATTTGACCAAAATTTTCATTTTTTTTGGAAAAATGTCTGCCATAATTCCAGTTTTTACTTTTTTTTTCTTTCCTTCGTTCAAGCACGAGTTTATGGTCTTAACTAAAACACTTATTTTTGTTTTTTCATTTTAGATGATCCTGTCAGGAGTTATGCTGACAACGCGGACGCGCCTTTTTTTCGAGGGGTCACCGGAAATGACGTCACAATGGAGGAGTATTAATTTTTTTTTTTGAAAATTTCAGAAATTATTCTTTAAATATGTATCTATAAGACAGAAAAAAGTTCGAATAATATAAATAATTTTTTACATAGAAAAAAAAATATTGAAAATAGGCCTTTTTTTACCCGACGAAACCCATGTAACTCATTAATTCACATTTAGGAGTGCAATAACGCCCACATGGCGGTCTTTCACTATTAGGAGAGAAATTACGCCCACGGGCGTTATTTCACAGGTCGTTATTTTATGCACTTCTTTTTGGTCATAAAATGAAATCGAATGAATATTTTTTAAAACTTTTATCTTCTTTTTATTCAGTCACTCAATGGCTACAAATCGTAGAACAGCTTATTCGAAATGGCCGCCTTGTGCCTTCTAGCAACGACGAAGTCTCTCTGGCCTCTCACCGATCGCAGTGCGCACCTCATGAATTGATAAATTGTCCACTGCACGGACAAGGGCGCACTCTCAATATTTGGGTGTGGAGTAAAGCAAAGTATAGCCTCGATAAGGGACTACAGTTTGTGGCCAATCATGAAATGAAGTGAATCATAGAAATGAAGTTCGGTACATGGTTTTTTAGCCATGTTTGAGTTTATTTGCCTTGTGAGCTGGAGCGGAGTCTTGTTGCATGGTCCACGGCTTGTCTGGAAAGGCTTCACAACATTTTCCAAAACGTCGGATTGATACACTTTTGCCGAAGTTTTGACTTCTTTTTCACAAAAATTAAGCTTGGTGACCCCATCATAGACGACTTCCCACCAAAATCATCTCATAAACCGGATGCTGACCTTTCTGAACTCTCGGAATGAGTTCGGCCGCTTGTTTTGATGACACAGCATACACTCTATAGTTTTGTTTGTCGAACGCTTCCTCTATGGTGAACATTATCTCGTCAGTAAACTGAATTCGTCAGTGGACAGTGCTCGCGCACTGGCGACGCAATGCTTTCGATTTTGTCTTGCGTTTTTGTTTCAATGCTGTTGTAAGCAAGTGGCCGGTGTGTCTCTTTTATGCACTGAGTTCACGTCACGTTTTATGATGCGCGACATGCTGTCTCGCTTTCTGCTTGCGATGTGGATTTCGACGAATGCCATCTTTCACGGCTTTGATGCCTTGTGGAGTTCGCAGAGTGCGATTTCGGCCGGATTCCGCGCGGTCTTTTATTTCATCAGTATCCTCAAAAAACTTTACGGTATGATACACAAAGTTTCGGGTGATTTCCAGTGGGCGCAACATCCGAAAGATTTCACATTTTTCGTAGCCGCATTTATGCAGGTCAATTACGACAATTTTCGAGCCATGATTGTAAACAACTGACGCCTAAAACTTTTGATGCAGTAATATAGCATAAATGTCACTTGAAAAATTAAAGTGGATGCGTTCAATAGTTCTTCGAGATCGAGTGTGTTTAATACCAAATCAATTGCGACTACTATGTATAAGGCATTTCCCGTCGTGGAATTTAATGGAAAGAGTGTTAATGGAAACGAAAAGTTAGAAACACATAATTTGAAAGGACCCGAACCCCATAGGTTGAGGGTTCGAATCGCTAACCGAACCCTTTTAAATCTGTAAGGGCTTGACTCCTTGGAATAAAAGAATAAGCAAAGAATAAGCATTGGAATAAGATAGGTAAGCTGCCGCATCAGTCTCTGTCTGTCTGTTCGACTTGTCGTTGGCCTGTCAACAGGATGCCAAACCAAACCAATTTAAACTTAAAATCCCCACCCCTCTCTCTTTCTCTCACCCTCTCTCACTCTGCTTGGCACTTGCTCATTTATTGTCATTTCTAATTTATTTTGCTTGACATATATTGTCCATTTAGGATTTATATGCAACAAATAATGTGCTCATATCACAACGACTTGCCACCTCCCACCCGCTTTGGACTGTTTGTTGTCTGTTGTGGTTTATTGGCTAACTGCTGTAAAATTGATAAAGTTGACTTTCGACATAATCAAAAGTAATAAATATTGTAGCTGCTGTGCTTGAGTGCAATCTGAACAGCATGGCGTTACATGTTTTCTACCCACTCTCTTACACATTCCCTCCACCTCTTGAGCGGTAAACGAATTTATTGGACTTGACTTCATTTGTTCCAACTCGAATGGAATGTTATCTCCTTGTGTTTGTATTCCTCAAAGGAGTCCAAAAATTAGTAGAATATGTTTAATTGTAAGAAACTTAAACCTTAATTTTTTCGGTTAAATAACATTAACATAACAATTCTAAATTATTCAATGGATTTCAATAAAATATGAGCTATTGTATTTGTGGAGATACTGATTTGCATCCCCAAGTGCAAATAAAATCACAAATGTTCTTTAATGTTTGAGTTCCCATATGCAAGTAAACCGGGATTATACATACATAGATAATAAGTGCTATAGTGCGAAATACCCTGGGCAATGACTTAGCGTACGCTGTAGAGCAGTTCGCGTATAGCACTTCCTCATACTTAAAACCAAGTTTCCTTCGTTTTCCTCGAGGACCCCCAAAATCGGAAGTTATGGCCCGAAAACCGTTTATTTTGCACACATTTTGCTCACTTTACTTGAAATTACTCGCGAATGGACCATCTGATTTTGTATAACTCCGCTAATTCTGACGCGACGACGCAAAGTGGGGCCTTTTCCCAAAACACGATTCAAAAATCATAGCTTTTGAACTATTTGAGTTATCAACATGATTTTTTTTCCCAATAGCCAGAAAACTTCAAAAACTTTCCTGACGTAAAGTTCTTTAGATTACGCTTCCAAAAGAGGGCGTAATTAAATCGGTAAGCTCAAACTTTTGAATTTTTGATCAAAATTGACTATTCTTATAAGAAATTAAAACAAAACAAATTAAAATTTGTTTTTTTTTTTCGCTTTTTTAGTATTTACTGAATCTTCTTTTAATGAGAATGGCGCTCCAGTGAGTGTCAGGCATTTCCCCATAGCTGTGAGCCATAAGTCCAGACAGGCTTTATGATGCTTTTGAACAGTAATTAGCCAGTGAAGGCTGTTGGCCTTTAGCCTTATTTGAAGTTTTTTCGAGTCTATGTGTTTGCGCCAAGTGAGCCTTCTGTCGAGGTGGACACCAAGGTAAACAACATCGTTTGATTGTGGTATCATAGTCGCGTTTAGGGATATCTGGGGACAAGTGCTTTTGTTGAGTGTGAACGTTACGTGATTACACTTTTGCTCGTTAATTTTTATGCGCCAGTTGGCCAGCCACTCCTCCACGTGTGCTATGTGGCTTGCCAAAAGTCTTGATGCGATAACTAGACATCGTGATCTGCTTAGAATTACCGTATCAGTCGGGGGTCTGTTGGGATGTGGGCAGTGTACAATACATACAGAAAAGAACCGAGAACGCTAACCTGTGGCACTCCAACTCCAATGGTGAACTCTTCCGTTGTGTACTCATTTTGAGGAACAGATAAAACTCTGTTGCTGATATAAGATTCTAAGAGTTTGTGTGTATTTGGGGGAAGCAGTGTCCTAATTTTATATATAAGCCCGTCCAACCAAACGTGTTCAAACGCTTTGGCAACATTAAGGAAAATTGCAAAAAATGTAAATGGCTTAAATATATTTTTAAAGTACTTATTGTAATATTGTTAAGTAAAAACAAAATTTTTTAAATAACAACAAGAAAGAAAGTCGGTCAAGCCCGACTATAACATACTCTGTACTCTTAATGCCGCAGCTCGCATTTGCTCACGAGTTATACGCGCTCATCTCTCTCTCTCTCTCTCTCTCTCTCTCTCTCTCACTAAGATTGCTTCTGTTGAACGGAAAGCTGTGGTTATGGGTGGGGTAGGTGGGGGGTGTTAACTGGCCGTTTTTTGCTCATAATCAAATCATCATTATCATTCCTTCAGCAAATCGATAAATAATTTTGATTACTAGATATGTCTAGAAGGTACAAACAATCTATCATCAAAACTGTGGGAGATATGACGTTTTTTTCAAATTGCGTGGCGGGAGAGGGCGTGGCAAAAATTGAAAATAAACTTGATCTGCCTGAAAATATAAGAAATATATGTCCCATATATGTCAAACCTCTATCTTTTGCCATTTCTGAGATCTGTTTGTTCATACGGACTGACAGACAGACAGACGGACAGACGATCGTGGCTATATCGACTCGGCTGTTGATGCTGATCAAGAATAGATATACTTTATAGGGTCGGAGATTATTCCTTCTGGCTGTTACATACTTTTGCAAAAACTTAAAATACTCTGTGTACCTTTGGTACAGAGTATAAAAATAGAGGAAGGCTAACTTCGTCTAGTCCGAATTTTATATACCCTTGCAGCTTGTATAATTTATATAAATTAAGGTTTCAAACTATTTTCGTAAAACGTTCTTAGCTGAGTTATTTCCCAAACTCAGCAATAGATGGCGCCACAACTTTGACCATTTGCTTGCCAGTTTGTTATATGGCAGCTATACGAAATATTCATCAGATTTTAGCCAAACTTCCTAAAATTGCATGGAAACTAGGGTTGTCGAATATTTCAAAATTATCTATATCGATATTTTTGACGATATAGAAAAAGTATCAATTCCATATACATATTTTGGTATAAAAAATATCGATTTTTTCGATATTTTTCAATAAAAACCCGGATGTTAACAATGAACAGGTCTCTTGAGGTAATTGAGGCATCATTTGACGCAAAGTTTGAACTACATTCTGACTGCACTTAAAAATATAGATTTAATATAGATATAGATAATATTTATCAAATTAACAAAAGATATTAATACATATTATATATGGGTTTAGTGACCTGTTTTGATTTTAGTCAAAGTTTATTTACTTTTTCAAGCTTGGCGCAAGGTCAATTAATGGTTGATTGTAATTCTATACAATCAACACACTTCAACAGAGCCAACGCACAACAATGGAATGCAATGGTACGTTTGGACAACCGGCTGTTTCGGAATTGACCACAATTCACTCATCAGCAGACTTGTTGCTTCCACACTTCAACCACCGATAATTAGCGCTATTTGTAAACCGAATAAAGGGTTAAGAATTCAACTTTTTGTGAGAACTAGCCTAGAATTCCTCTTGTGTGAGTAAATGTAAAATTGGCTCAAGCAACACCTCCAAAGGAGATCCAGGGCCAAGCTTCTCTCGATCTCTTGGCGTGTGTGCTTATGATTTTTCGCACAAGAAAAAGCGACATACAGTTTAACGCAGAATCCGAACTGCAATAGTTAGAGAATTTTTGCTTTTCCATGGATAGTTACTTCACAGCTGGCGCCAGTAGCTGGTGAAGGTGACCGGGTGTGTACAAGCTTTTTTCTAAAGAAAGAAAAAACTTTTTCTATTATAGATGGTCCGAGGCGGGACCGAACCCACAACCTCCCGCACCAGCAGCCACACACAGCTACGCTGTACTCTTGTGAGAGTACAGCCTGAAATTATGCTATGGTTTGAAGGTGGTACCAATTTTCGTTATGTGTTGAGCGTTACTGTTGTTAAGCCTTTTGGCTTTTGCTAAATTCTAAACGTTTTGTTTAGTGATAATTCTAGCTCAGCCAGGATGAGATACACAAGGTTTTTCTTTTTTTTTTATTTTTTAATAGGGAAACCGTTTAGGTTTGTATTGCAATCATCTGTGGTGTGACTTCCATTAGTTTTTACATATATGGGTTTAGTGACCTATTTTGATTTTAGTCAAAGTTTTTTTGCTTGGTTCAAGGTCGAATCGAATGGTTTATTGTAATTCTATGCAATCTGTTTCTATGATATCTCCTCCGTCAGTTTAAAAGCTATCGTAACCAAACTTTGCTCGAAGTCTTTTGGTACAAAGACGCTGCACATTTGTCGGAGCCAGCCGGATGGGATGACTGTAACATACAGCTGCCAAATCGGTCGAAAAAGTAGTTAGGTAAGGGAAAACTTTGTTGTTTTCAATGGCAGCGTCTTTCTACTTTCCAACTTTGAATATTTTCGGTTTCCACACAATTTTGGGGAATTTGGTCAAAATCAGATGAATATATCGAATAGCTGTCGTATAACAAACTGGCAAGCAATTGGTGTGGCAGCCCTGGCCACCTCTCCGAACGTCTCCCAAAAACCCAGAAGTTTCCCTGGCCACCCATCGATCGCAGTGCGCACCTCATGCATTGAGAAATTGTCCACTGCTCGGAACAGGGCGTGCTTCAATGACTCAATATTTGGGTGTCGAGTAGATTAAGCCATGGCTCAAAACGGGCCACAGGTTGTAGTCCAATGGATTCATTGGTCTGGGCTACTTGCGGGCAGTTGAATGAAGTTCGGTACATGGATTTTTAGCCATGTTTGAGTCGTTTTTGACTTGTGAGCTGGAGCGGAGTCTTGTTGAAAGGTCTACGGTTTGTTTGCATATAATGTCGTGTTAAAAGGCTTCACAACCTTTCTTTTCCTTTCACAACTTTCAAAATTTTTGATGACACAGCATACTCTCTCTTTACACCCATACACTCTATCCTTCTGTTTGTTGAAGGATTTCTCTATAGTGAAAATTTTCTCGTCATTACACAGAATTCGTCTATAGGCATTGGTCGCGCACTGGCGACGCAATGCTTTCGATTTCGTCTTGCGTTTTTGTTTCAATGCTGTTGTGAGCACGTGGGCGGTGCATCTCTTGTATGCACTGAGTCCTAGTCACGTTTTATGCTGAACGACATGCTGTCCTTGCTGATATTCATCTCACGAGACATGATTTTCTGCTTGGGCAGTGGATTTCGACGAAATCGATCTTTCACGGCTTTGATGGTTTGTGGCGTTCGCACAGTGCGCGGACGGCCAGATTTCGTGCGGTCTTTTATTCCACCAGTATCCTCAATTAACTTTACGGTACGATACACAAAATTTCGGGAGATTTCCAGTGGGCGCAACATCCGAAATCTGTTTCTCCTTTTTCGTAGGCGCTTTTATGCAGGCCAATTACGATGCAGTAATATAGCATAAATGTCACTTGTCAAATAGCCGTCAAGTTGGAGTGGATGCGATCAATGGTTCTCGAGAACGAGTGTGTTCAATACGTGTACCAAAACAATTGCGACTAGTAGGTACAAACATCCAGACTTTGTCGTCAAAAAACAAGTGAGAAAGTTGGTCAAGCCCGACTATAACATACTCTGTACCAGTTCATTTGCTCCGGACTATAATATTATTATACATCCAAGGAGTCACGCGGTTATCGTGCAATATTTTTATTATACGCTCATCTCTAATTTTCTCTCTCTCTCCCAAAAATTGTGTTTATTTGAATACAGCGGTGGTTGGTGTGAATGGCGAGGGTGGTGGGGGTGCCTGTCTGTCTGTCCGTCTGTATGAACGGACAGATCTCAGAGATGGTAAGAGATGGAGGTTTGACATCTATGGCACATATATTTCTTACATTATTATACGCAGATCAAGATTATTTTCAATTTTTGCCACGGCCAATCCTGCCCCCGCAATTTGGAAAAAACGTGTATCTTCCACAGTTTCGTAGATAGATGGTTCGTACCTTCTAGAGATATCTAGTCCAGTTGACTCCGTGCATAGCAACATTGAATCTTTTATGCGAAATCCTACCATTTGGGCACCTAGTAAAAGGTCCACCATTATTTGCAGAGCACGAACCAAGCCATCGGGCTACGACTGCATCGAAATGGGGCATACCGACTTTCAAAACTGGAAGTCATTTGCGAATTCACTATTTCCAAGTAAAATTAAATTTAACATAAATTCGATTTGATTCGCACCATTTGACAGAAATAAAATGAGATAGTTCTCAAAAAAAGAATATTACCAAGATAAATTTTCCCGATAAGAAAATTATTATAGAATAAGTCTTTTTGACAAAAATAAGAGTTACAAAATTTTCGTTTATAAAATAAAATACCACAAAAATATTTGATTGAATATTTAAATCTGCAAATCGTTACATTTAAAGAGTCATTGGTTGAAAACGACGAAAAGGACTAAACTATTTACTTACTTTGTTAGCCCATTTTACGCCGCACTTCACAAAGTATTTTTTTTTAGAGTTGAAAGTAACTTTTCTTGGGTAGTTAGGACCAGAGTTGTAAACTTGAATTACCATTACCATTTTGCAGATAATTAAAAACAAATGGTAAGAGGTAGAGGTTTGACAGGTATGGAGCAAAAACTCATTATACTTGCAGGCAGATCAAGTTTATTTTCAATTTTTGCCACAGACCCTCCCGCCTCCGCAATTTGGAAAAATCGTGTTTCTTCTACAGTTTCGTTGATAGATGGTTCGTATCTTTTAGAGATATCTAGTAATCAAAATTATTTATCAATTTGCTAAAGGAATGATGAAGATCGGATGAACGATACTCAAGTTATGAGCAAAAAAGGGCCAGTTAACACCTCCATAGTGTGTTATACTTAGCCGTTTTATCTCATAAAACTCCTAGTACCTGTCAATAACATCTAGTACGAGGAAAAGTTCAAAGAAATATTGAAAACATAAAGATTCTGCTCAACGAATACCAAACCGGATTCCGAAAAGGTAACTCTACAGTGGATAGTATCTTTGTACTGTCCAACGTTGCTAATATGTATCTTAAACGGGAAAAAAGCTCTTTCTTTTTTTTGTTGACTTTCGAGCGGCCTTTGATACTATAAACAGAGGATCCTTGATGTACAAATTGAGTAACATTGGTATATCCACTAAAATGATATCCGTTTTGCAAAGCATGTACGAGAAAAACAGAACAACGGTAAGGGATGGAAGTGAGCACTCTGAATGTTCGACACTAACACAGGAGTTAAGCAGGGATGTCTAATAAGTCCATTATTATTTTCCTTATACAGAAATGATCTGCACACATATCTATCAGGCGGAATACAAATAGGCAGTATGGAATGCAAAGCGCTTATGTATGCAGACGATATGGTGATTATGGCGGAAAGCGCTGATGAAATGCAACGAATGATTGAGCAGACGGAGCTATATTGTCGACAATGGGGCTTAGAAATAAACAAGGATAAGTCGAAAATAATGGTGTGTGGAAGAGGGCGGCGCCCCGAAAATGAAAGATGGATACTTGATGGCTACGCACTGGAGGTTGTTAAAGAATACACATACTTGGGAGTAACATTAACACAAAACATGAACTTTTAAACACACTTTAAAACCACTAGTACTACTACATAAAGATTCGGTATTCTTGTTTCTATTTTTTGGTAGCATTTTGGTTGGTGTATATTTAGTGCAATCGATTTGACGCTGAAAATATTCTAAACAAAAATCATTCGATTTATCACGCGATAAAAATGAAGTCGTTTTCGACTGCATCTAAATCATTTTTTATAAAAATATTTTTTCAGTCTCGGTGAACCTTTCTGTGGAAATGCCCATGTCTTTTTGTAAATTTTTTTCAACCCCCACCTGGAGACCACCTGCCAGGTGGAGGTGGTCGCAATATTTTTATCTGAAAGCCAAAGAAATTTACTATAGTATACAGCGGTGTCACAGAATCTCTAGAGATTTCATCTTCGGTTGGTTTTCAAATCGCTCGAAAAATTCGTCGGTGCCACAGAACTTCAAGAGATTTCTTTTTCTTATTTGAAAATCTAGTCAGAACTGAAGCGTTTCCAATTGACGTATCATCTCTAAAAACAGGGCTGCATCTCTCGCAAAAAATTTTTCTTTTTTTAGTTAAGGGGTTATTTGATGTTCAAGTGATATTTATTGATATTTAAATTAGAATTCAAATTTATATATATTCATTTTATATTCTCCAAAAATAAAATGCGAAATTTAAAAATATGTTTGCGCCACTCATGAAGTATAACTTGCCAGGCCTTAGTCAGCTGGCTGCCACATTGAGGGCGTCGCAGCCTGTAGATGGCGCCACGTGAGGTGGTTGCTTTTGACTAATATGAAAGACTTTGGTTGGTTTTGCGAATAATAATTAAAACGCAAATTTCAATGTTTAAACTAATTTAATATTATAATTTATTAATTTGATGCAACATATCCAGAAAAATAATGTTGCTTACATTTCCAAAACTAATTTTACTTGTCAAAATTGTTTGGGTGGTAAATTTTGCTAAATCTCCTAACAAAACACGAGAGATTTTAAACCAGCCGTAAGAGATTTCTGTGACACCGAGAACTGGTTTTGGGTTGGAAATTGGTTGGAAGAGATTTCTGTGACACCGCTGATAATGTCGATAAGCCGGACTTTAAGCTGTACTGCTGTTTTCTTGAGTAGTATGACTCCGGATCTTGTAGAGGCTTTTCAGAAAGTTTTAATTCCGTGCCTTCGACGTAGCCAATGCATTCAGGCAACTCATCTACTCCCTGGTTAGCAAGAGCGTAGAACTCGGCAGAATTTGAACTACGGATGTACCTTTGAACTAACGCTAATATATCTTTAAGCACAGTCCTTATTACTCTCTCTGTGCCGCCATCTCATACTCCAAAGAAAGCAGCAGTTTTCACAATGCTCCATTGCCGTTAGATCCAAGCCGAAATACCACAATCATGAGTTGCACCTGAACTGGAATTTGCAAACTGATTCGTGGGCCAAAACATCGTTATTTTCGATGATTCCCAAAAATATATTAAAGCTCTCCCAGCTTACTCTTATCAATTGCTTGAATATTACTTGAATATTCGACGTTTGTCGAAAATTCGAAATGCGTTCGTATGCTTATTCGTTTTTTTTTTTGATTTCTTTATGCATTCACACTAGAGAACTGCAAAAATCCCTTTTTTCTTGATTGGTTCATGTTCATACACAAAAATTGTTACTCACATTTAATCAATCAACAAAACTCAGCGTTGAATATATTCAGCTCACTCCGCAATCGCATCGAGCGGATGAGCCAGCGTTTTGTGATCCAACGTTTATGTTCATATTTATTCATCGAACAAAACTCTGCATTGAATATAATCAGATGCATACCGGCAAACGCATTGTGCGTTCGATCGAACAAAAATCAAAAGTGACTGACCAGCGCATCGTAAGCAATGCCAGAGCTCTCTCTCTCTCTTTCTTTCCATATCTGCCAGCCGCGCCTATGCGTCTGTGCAAGAGTTTATTCATACAAGGTGATTTTCGCTGACTCTAATCAATCATCGTTGAGCCAAACGAACAAATCACCCGAACTAATTGGAATGAAGTCGAACATGATTATAATCAGAGTTTCAACTATAGCTATGTATGCAAGTTTGATGCATCGGGTGTTGTTTAATGTAAGAGTGTTTTGCAATCGAACGAAGCCGTTCTCTGATTCACACACAAACATGTATGCGCGTGTGTGTAGTTGATTTTTAATGTGTGGCGTGTGCGAACATCACAGCATTAAGCACGGTATGGAAAACTCCAAACTGTTTGGGCGCACAAGAAAGTCATTTATTGCGCGAGTGGAACCTAAAAACAAACCTAAAACAAAATGAGATAGCCAAAAAATGCCAAAACCGTCGCAAAATATCAAATTTGGTATTTTTAATTTAAGCACACACTCTTTTCCAGCTGTTATTTGTTTAAAAAAATTTATCATGATTTGAAAGCACAATAAAAAATTCAGAAAATGAAAAGCGGATCGTTACTGCCTAAGGGCGTAGCTAGTGGCAGCTCATTCCCTAAATCACAGATGTTGGGTCTGTAAATTCACGTTTTCATTCATACCGAAGAAATTGTGATGGAAGAGGAGCATGAGGATGCAAGAAGCAGACACCAGCGTCTCATTTGTCTTATTTGAAAAGCTAACTGTCGGTCGTGACAATTGCCCCGTGGTGTGGGGCGACGTCCATCTAAAACATCTTCGAATCTTTGGGTCACAGCACCCGGTTGATACGCAACTCTACGTCGACAACCAAATTGAGACTACCCGCGTTATAGGTATCAACGCACAACCACCACCATCTCCCGCAAGGTGGCCAACCGCAATGTGAGCAGCCTAGGGCTACTGATCATTCCGTGGTACCGATAATTGCTCGGTGGGCTTCCACCCTTTTAGCCACGATGGGCTTGGTTCAGGGATTACCGACTGGGGTAGGCAAGGTTGTCTGTTAAGCCCGTCATGACGTCCCTCGTCATCATGCCCCTTGCGGGACGTACTTATTAGTGTTGTTAAAACATCAATAGCACTATCGATACCATCGATGTTTGTGTATTTGGCCAACCATCGATTGTTGTGACCTGCTATCGATGTATTGGAGCAGAAAATTGCGCATTTCTAAGAATTTCATATTGTAACAAGGTAAGTGTAAAATTTTAGTTAATTGAACTTGTCATATTTATATATATCATTACATGTTAATTTAGATTGTTGGTGTTCGTGGTTTTTGGAAGGAAGTTCCGGAGAAGGACAATGGACAAATTTTTGAATAAAATTTTTTCGATAGTACCATCGATACTAGTAGAATACTAACGATGTTTAAACTATCGACGTTTCACAACACTAGTACTCATACACAATAGTTGCAGACAATACTTTCAAAACTTCTGTATGAGCGCCAACTGTTTAAAAAAGGATTTTTTGAAATTCGAAATACTTTAGAAGATATAGCCTTTTTTGTCGAACAATGTCTTGGCTAAAACGAGTTATTTTTGGTTAAATAAATTTCGAGTAAATAAAACTAAGAAATAACGGCTGGTTCTTGATAGCAGAATGGCACGCAGAGCAGAAAGAGCTGCTGCTGAAAACAGTTTTTTAGAAGCTGAGGAAGGTCCGCTGTATGCAGCTGGCATCGCCGACTTATATCTGTAAGTATATAAAATCTGTAATACTTTTGGTTACTTCCAAAACAACTTTTTCGGACTGCCAAGCCACTTTTCTACAGTTCTACTAAACCGATTTTGATGAAACAAAATTCAATCGACGCAGAATTCTCGCCACCATTCTCGAACTGCATTTTTACATTTTTGATATTTTTTTTTTTGCAAATAAATTACTTTAAACGCATTTATATCGAAACCACGTTTTACGAACTGGCGGCCATGTTATCTCCAGTTGCACTGAACCGATTTTGATGAAACTTAGTGAAATCTACGCAGAATTGTCACCATTCAAGTCTGACCCCCAATCATAACATTAAAAAAAATTTTGCTTTGTTTTTTTTACACTACAAAAAAAATAGAGGAAAGCTAACTTCGGCTCGACCGAAGTTTATATACCCTTGTAGGCAGGGCTTAATCCCGAAATGAATTTCGGTTCCGGTACCGGTTCCGGTACGTCCCGAAACGAATGTTTCGGTTAAAGGTTCTATTTCGGCTTGCAATTAATTTCGGTTTTCGGTTTCGATACGGTACCCGGATTTTTATTTCGGTATACCAGTACGTACCGGCATAAATACTACCTTTTTTAAATTGGAAAAATCAAATTCTGCGATAAATCTAACACAGAATTAATGGTTTAACATTTAAAGTAAAATTAAATAGACTATTTCATATTTCGCATTTTTTTTTTCGTAAGTAACATGTTAGAAATTATGATTACATTATAGACTCATATATACTATATTATATATTTTTAGTTTTCGAATTTAACTTTGAATTTTATACGTCCACGTCTTTTTTAACTAATATAGCATTTTTGTGATTTGCTCGCAGTAAAATAATTGCATTCAATGTGGTTGAGTCCATACAACTTTTTAGCGGATTCACTAGAAATTTTTCGCCAGAGAATGGGCGTTCCACGCTAACCTGCGTAGCTGGAACAGAAAGCACGACTTTGGAAATCTCATACAATTCTGGGAACTTTGTGGAGGATTCTGACCACCAGTTAAGAATTTTTTCATGGTTTTTTCATGGTTAAGTGCGAGGAAAGTCTTAATGGAATCCAGTAGCTGTTTGACTCCGCTGGTTCTAATATGCGTACAATTTCGCGAACTGAGTCCAACACTTTCCGGTGCAGAAGACAGTCGTTATCTGCAGCCGCAAAACTGGAGCAAATGTTCAAAATGTCTTTCGCTGCAAATATATTAGCATCCTGTAGGCTGAGCTACAACTCGTGACCAAATCTACGATGCGCTCTGCAAAGGTAAAAAAACCGAAACTGTACCGGTACCAACATTTCGGTTTCGTTCCGGTGCTATCGGTTCCATTAATAACGAAAAACGGTTTTCGGTTCTCAAAAAAAAAATTTTGTACATGTTCCGGTTCCGGTACTTGATTTGAAACGGTTTATTTCGGTTAACGGTTCCGGTACCGGTTCCGGTATTAAGCCCTGCTGGTAGGTTGTATAATTTATAAAATGAAGGTTTTAAATGATTTTCGTCGAACATTCTTAGCTGAGTTGTTTCCAAAACTCAGCAATAGATGGCGCCACCACTTTGTCCACTTTTTCGCCAGTTTGTTATATAGCAGCTATACGATATATTCATCTGATTTTTACCAAACTTCACAAAATTGTGTGAAAACTGATAATATTCATAATTGGAAAGTAAAAAGACGCTACCATCACAAACAAAAAAGTTTTTCTCACTAGAACTACTTTGTCGACCGATCGTTCCTATGGCAGCTTTAAGCTATAGTCATCCGATCTGGCCGGTTCCGACAAATGTCCGGCCGGATCGGATTTTGCATAATTCCACTAAGTTTGGGGAAAATTGGACTACTATATAGTATAGCTGCCATACAAAAGTCAGTTCAGAGAAAAAGTCTTAGTATGAAAAACATTTTAATTTTCAATGCTATCGCTCTCAAACTTGTTACTGTTCAATACTATATGCTACCACACAATTCTGCCAAGTTTGATTCAAATCGGATGACTATAACATATAGCTGCCATTGGAACGATCAGTTGAAATAGTAGTTGTAGTGAGAAAAACTTTTTTGTTTTTAACGGTAGCGTCTTTAAGCTTTCCAGTTATGAATATTATCGGTTTAAACACAATTTTTACGAGTTTGATCCAAATCTGATGAATATATCGTATAGTTGCCATATTTGTTATACTACTGGCAAGCAAATGGTCAAAGTAGTGGCGCCATCTATTGTTGTGTTTGAAAAATACCTCAGCTAAGAATGTTCGATGAAAAACATTTAAAACCATAATTTATAAAAATTAAACAAGTTACAAGGGTATATAAACTTTGGTCGAGCCCTTTTTTTTAATATGCATTTTTTCCAATTTTTCGGTAAGTGCACTTACATTTTATGCCATATCTCAATTTATAATCGTCAGATGGTCTCAAACAAGGTATGAATCAAAAGGTAATTGAATTGTCAATAATAGAGTAGAACATTGTTTTCAAATCGGTTTAGAAGTTTAAATACAATGACCAAAATTATTTCAAAAAAATCGATTTTTTTGGCGAAATTGCAAGGAATTTAAATATATATATATTGTTTTTTTTATTCTTACGACTTAAAAATTGCACTTTTATATAGATAATAAAGTCTTGATAAATATTGATAAATTGGATCAATTTCAGTGAGAACTAACAAATTTGAGTATTTGCAGAGCTTATTAATTTTGTTTTTCTATTTTTTTTCATATTTATACTCTGTACCGAAGGTACATAGAGTATATTAAGTTTGTGCAAAAGTATGTAACAGGGAGAAGGAATCGTTTCCGACCCTATAAAGTATATATATTCTTGATCAGCATTAACAGTGGCTAACAGGTGTTAACTGGCCGTTTGACTCGTGAGCAAATGCGAGTGTAAGGATACAGAGTATGTTATAGTCGGGCTTGACCGACTTTCTTTCTTGTTTTTTTTTTTGTAAACTAGTGTTATCAGAAATTGAGATCAAACAGCTCAAGTCGAACACTGAAGCTTAGTTAACATAATATAATAATTATTAACCCAATAGCGAACAAAACCGAAACCAGTCCTGGAAATAGAGAGCATTTTTTATTTATTTATTTAAGTTTGACAAAGTTCTGTTAACATTGCAGGGGTCGCTTAAAAAATGACAGTAAATTATTTCTTACATCTAACACAGAAGAGTGAGCAGAGAAAAGATGGTAATACATATTATAGTTAAGACACAAATTTCGGAAAGGTTCATAGTTAGCATAATTTGTTAGGCAAGGCTGTAGATAGATCGGAGAGAAATTTCTGGTAGGACGCAAAGGAACAGAAAGATTTATTTGGCTTAACAGAGCGCAAGAGTCAATATCACCTGATAAGAGATGGTGAATGAAAAGCACACAATGGCACGTACGGCTGTTCTTAAGAGATGGAAGATCGATTAAGAGTAGTCGATGCTCGTAAGATGGAAGATGGATGGTGGGATCCCAGTTGAGGCCACGGAGGGCAAAAATTAAAAACTGTTTTTGAACCGATTCAAGTTGGTCCTGATATTTTTGGTAATGCGGTGACCAAACACACGACCCATATTCAAGTATTGGTCGAACTAGAGAGACGTATAAATGTTAAGTGAGATACGGATCGTTAAATTCCTTAGACCATCTTTTGATAAACCCAAGAACACCCATAGCTTTATTAGAGATGATAGAGACATGTCTATTAAAGCTTAACTTGGGGACAAAGCGGACGCCTAAATCATCAACCTCGTAAATGCGTTCAAGAGGATTGTCATTAATCGAAAAGTCGTATAAATACGGCTGTGTTCGATGGAAAGTCATACATTTACACTTTTCAGCGTTAAGTGGGAGGAAATTAACCGAACACCATGTATGCAGAGAGTTTAATTGAAGATAGAGAGGTGACAACGGGTCCTTATAGGACAAGCAGAGTTTTAGGTCATCAGCGTACATCAAAGCATGCGAATGAAGCAGGACGTGAGGGATGTCGTTAATGAACAAATTAAAAAGTAGAGGTCCAAGATGATTACCCTGAGGTACCCCAGAGAGTACGCTGATGGATTCAGAAAGCGACGAATTAAAACGGACACAATTTATTATAATTTTATATCGACAAGATGATAACTCCATTATGAGTCGGATTGGACCTGGAACAGTGAAGACTCTTGGGAGGATGCAATAAAGTCAGGCAGATAATGTCAACAAGAGAATTGAAAATAAATGAAGTTACCTCTATATATATCAACGAGAGCGTAAGTAAAAGTCGGCTCTTACCGACTTTGATATACCCGCTACTAATGGAAAGAAATGTTTAATAGCCTTCCTGTGTCCCCCTGGGGGGGATGGCCGAAAAGTATGCAACATTTTTTAACTCGGCTATTTATCATCTGATCTTTATAAAATTTTCAGGGCTTATTGATATCTATATCTTTATTATATTCGCATATAAATGTAAGTTTTAAATTTGAGATCGATATCTTAATTATCTTACAATTGTCGGAGTTATTGAACATTTTTTATTGTGCGGGCGGGGGTGGGCGTGGCAAAAATTTTAAATTAACTTGATCTGCGTGCAGACAATAGGAGTCTACATTTCCAACTTGGTTGCTCTAGCTTTTATAGTCTCTGAGATCAGGTGTTCATACAGACGGACGGACAGACGAGCATCGCCGTATCGACTTGGCTGTTGATGCTGATCAAGAATATATATACTTTATATGGTCGGATATGATTCCGTCTGCCTGTTACATACATTTGCACGGTTTTAGTATACCCTTTTTACTCTACGAGTAACGGGTATAAAAAGAATGAACAATATTGCTAAAACAGTCCCTGACGAACAGCAGAAGTGATCGGACGCTTAATTCTGAACGTGGAAGAATCAACGGATCTTTCAAAAGCATAAAAAGCATTCTCACCAAGCCACTCTCAATTTTTGTTTTCATTTTTCGCAAACCAACAACAACTAATCATCATAACAGTAAACTGAAGCGAACAGGTGCACAAAACACAACAAAAATGCACCCTACAATGGGGCTGCCGCCAGATCCACCAGACTTAGCAAAGTCAAACAACTTACCAATTTCAACAATGAATCTCTCATTTGGACCAAAATACCTCATAATGGAAAGAGTAAACATCAATTCATCAAATATAAATGACAGCAACAGCAATGTAGAAACTCTTGTGTAGTTGTGTAACCACGGTGTAGTGGACGTGTGCAAGAAGATGAGAAATGGAGCTGTCTTAATCAAGACCAAAGACCACCGACAAGCAAGCAAACTTTTGAAACTAACTGAACTATCAAATGAGATTACTGTTAAAATCACCGAACACCCATCATTAAACTTTTGCAGACATTTATTCCAACAATCTCTGATCAATTCCTGAGGAGGAGGTTCTTAAGGAGTTTAGCAGCCAATCTGTGTACGCAGTTAGAAAAATAACCAAAAGAAAGGGCGACGAGCATATTCAAACTGGACTTATTATCCCTTAATTTGCTCTACATGACCTTCCCCAATATATCTTTGTCGGATATGAGAAAACCAATGTTCGTACCAACATCCGGCTACCCATGCGTTGCAACAAATGCCTACGAATTGGACACACACTTCGTATTTGCCGATAAACTGATCAAGCATGCACCACATGCGGACAAAACCAACACTGCGATATTGAATAAATGACAAAATGTACAAATGGCTTACACTGCGTCAACTGCACCGGATTGAGTCCTGAAAATAATCACTCATCTTTTGACAGGAAATGGCCCGTTTTTATCAAACAACAGGAAATTATTAAACGCGTCTAAAACTTGACAACAAGGCTGCACGAGCAGTCTACCATTCCAAGCACCAATTTTGGAGAAGCTCCTGATACCCAAATGGTCAATGTTGCTCAAGGGCAATTGCGTGTACAAAGATACCCATAGCCCGCGAACTAAGGCTTCGATGATGTATTTGAAAACGCAGTTCGGTCTATTTTTATCTCTAGTCTATGGCCTATATGGACTCGATAATGGATGATGTCAAATGTGGTACCCACTATCGCGGTTTTTCGATGCATGTTACCATCTTTTAAGGACACATTTTATTGGTCAGCATCTCAATATATTTAAAATCTTACAAAACTCTGTGGAGTGGTTATCCTTTAATTTCATTTTCTAAGTTAGACCTCTATGGGCGGGGTACTAACCGCTTATCCATTGGAGGCGGGAATTTAGTATAACAATTGTGGTGACTCCCTTCATCTTTGGTGAATTTTCCAAAATTTTAGATCTCATCTTTTTTTAACCAGCAACAAATGTTGTAGCTGTGTGTTGCTAGTATAAATGTGCCCATTAAACGCGAACTTGACGAGATCAAGAAAAACTGGGTATGAGGTGTTGCTCCCTGATGCCTCGAGTTTCATAATTTATTGGTCCCGTTCCCAGGCTATTTTGAGTGTTCCACTGTGTAATGTATCTTACTTTCATACTTAACATTTAACTTAAAAATTATAAAAATGTCTCTTAAAATCCTTCAATGGAACATCAAAGGCTACGTAAATAACTATAGTGAGCTATTAATAATAATTAAAGAACACTTACCTCACATAATAACAATATACTGAGCTTAACACAAATAACGATCCAGAAACAGTTGCCATAGAAATTCAATCAAAACAAAAAATTGCAATCTTTTCCATTTATATTTCCCCAAACAAATCTTTTTCTCATCAGAGTCTTCAAAATGTACTTGGTCATCAAAATATCCCTTCAATTATTACAGGGGACTTTAACAGTTGGCACAACAACTGGGGATCCCCCCAAAATAACAGAGTAGGCAAAATTTTGGCAAAATTCATAGAACAATCACGATATATCATATTGAATGACATGTCACCTACCTACTACACAACACATTTACGCACATAGATATATCACTCTGCTCCCCACAAATCGCACCATTTGCAGAATGGAAGATTTTCGACATATGTGGAAGTGATCATTTTCCTATTTTGATTTCCCTATTTCCATACTCTAAAACAGAAAATAGTTCCATACCCTTTTTTAAAACGTAAGGAGCAGATGGGAAGTTATTTTATTAAATTAGTGAATACCTAAATCAAAAAATTCTAATTAGTTCAAATTATAAGTTATATGCAATGTTTGGAAGACAGCTAAGACTTAGTAAAAATGAGGCCACGAACGCATTCACATCGACGATAGAACCATCTACAACTGCTAAAATATGGACGAATATAAGACGCTTTTTTGGGTTAAGCCCAACAAAAAGTAATCCTTTGGATAAGGAAATAAAAACATCTAAAGAAGCTATAGCTGATTCTTTTGAAAATTATTGGTCTGAACTATCTGACGATAAAAATTTTAGCAGTCAATATATAGAGGAAAAATACAAACACACAAATGACAAATTTTACCCTATCACCAACTGCACAACTAATAGAATTTCAATCTAGTTTACAAACTTTAAAAGGAACAACACCAGGACTTAACAGAATATCATACCCCATGATTAAAAATTACGCATACACTGTCCAAAACAGAATTGTAAAGCATTTCAACAATATATTTTGTAACTTTATACCACAGGCATACAAACACAGTTTGGTTATCCCCATATTAAAACCCAATTCCAATAAAACCGAAGAAGTCTATACGAAGATATAGACCAATTTCGTTAAACTGCTGCATAGCCACAAACACTTGACAAAATCATAGCAAGACGACTTTGATGGTTCGTCATAATAAATAAATTTTAACACCAAAATCAATTTGGATTTAAAAGAGGTAAATCAGATACTGAGAGTCTTCTTTATGCTGATTTTCTAATAACTTAATCTCTAGATAGTAAAAAACACACCTCAATCATCACCCTTGATTTTTCAAAGGCTTTCGATAGAGTTGGGCTTCACAGAGTAGTGGACCAGTTAATAGAATGGAAAGCAGGGCCTAAAATAGTTCAATATGTTAAAAACTTTAGTCAAACCGTAAACTTGTTAGATTTTCTTCATAATCATCTAGTTTTCTGCCTTCAAATAATGGTATACCTCAAGGATCTCCAATATCCAATATCCATGATATTATTTCTCATCGCATACAACAAGCTGGCCAATGTAATAGCCATGCAGAAAGAGATTAAATTTAGTGCTTATGCAGATGATTTTTCTCTCATAATTAATTTTAGTAAAAAAATTTTAATTTCAATCTGGACTTGCTATTCCAGAACATACAAAATTGGTGCTGCTATTCAGGAGCTGTCATATCGATAAACAAATGCCAACACCTACATATCTGTACGAAAAAAAAACTGCACCAGAAATAAATCATCTAATAATTTACAATTACCATTAGTTTCATTCATAAAAATTGTAGGATTGATTATTAACGAACGTTACACATGGCACTCTCATATCAACAACCTAAAAGCATCATTGTCTAAAAGCCTTAATGTAATTAAGTGTCTTGCTAGCCCAAGATTTAATTGCAATACACAGATTTTGCTATCGGTGGCGAGGGCCATTTTAGTATCTAAAATAGATTATGCTCTATTCATATACGGCTTTTCACATACATCTATATTAAACAAATTAAAACGTCTCCAAACGCTGTTATTCGAATGGCTTTTAGTGCATTTCGATCAACACCAATTAATAATATGCTATTAGAAGCGAACATTCCAACAGTCGAGCTTAAGCGAGACTACTTAACAGCAAGACTATTTAAAACCTTACTAAATTCTAATGATACACCCATCGCAAATCTAATCAAAAAACACAGAAATATATCCAATAAGAAATTAATTTCATCAATAGGTTGATCAATTATAATATCTAAACCGAACACATTGCCTTACCTTCCACAAAAAATACAATATTTGCAACCTGTCTTTATTTACACAGACGGTTTTCAACAAAATAATATTACTACAGAAACACACACTTTAAATTGTGGTAATCTACCATTCTATTTTT
>JBAMBO010004691.1:0-15378 GCA_037044535.1 Lordiphosa magnipectinata
CCGTTTACTTGCTGCATCTCCGCCGTCTGTCGTGCTGCTATTCCCCTGGACTCCCATTCATTTCCCCTCTCCCCTGAATACGCCTTGTTTCCCCTTTATGCGGCGAATTCGCCGCACTTCCCCTTTCGAAGTATACATTTCCCCTTTCGCTCCATGCCCTTTCGTCTGTGAGGGATAACCATTCCTCACACAAGATTGCTGGTTCTTCAGGATGAGGTAAAGCTTAACATGTTAAGCAAGTAGTCTGGATTTTGTCTGTCGATTATTTTGTGAATGAATAAAAGGACTCTATAACTAATCAAAGTGTTAAGGCTGAGGTCATTTATTTTAACTGCAGAGCTTGTGACGTGATCCCTTCATTGTAGCCCATAAAAATATCTTGCAATACTATTAAAAGCTACATTTAATATGTGTTGGCTTTCAGCATCACAATTACCAAAAATTTCTATACCGTAAAAAAGTACATGAACAACGGAAGACTTCGCAATCAGCAGTCGTATGTTTATAGGTAAACAATTCTGGGTTAGCGATAGTTGCCTAAGCAGTGCGTTAGTCTTCCCAACTGCCATATTTATATGATCCTGCCAGTATAGAGTTTTGTTGAAAGTTATTCCAAGGTTCTCAGCCTTATTAACATGCAGTATAGATGCTCCATCTATTTCTAATTTTGCAAAGTTTTCAGTACTTAAGATCTTTTTGTATATGACAAGGCATTTCGATTTGATGGGGTTGATGCTAAGTCCATTTTTCTTGGCCCATTCACTTACATTAAACAGATCATTTTTACACGCATTAATACACTGGTCAATTTGACTCAACGGACTACTAACATACATTTGGACATATCGGGGCTACAGTCGACCAATGACGGCATTTACTGTTCCAGGGAAGGGATTATTCGAATGGAAGGTAATGCCATTCGGGTTACATTCGGCGTCAGCAACATTTCAGAGAGCACTCGGCCAAGTGATCGGCCCAGAAATGATGCCACACGCGTTTGCTTACCTGGATGACATAATAGTGATAGGTCGTACACTAGAAGAACACATGGCAAATCTAAAGGAGGTTTTCCGACGGTTAAAGAATGCAAACCTGCGGATAAATGTCAATTCTTTAGAAATGAATTACAGTACCTCGATCATCGGATAACAGGAAAGGGCATATGTACGGATCCAGAAAAGGTGGCAGCGATTGCGGAACTAAATCCACCAGCTAACGTAAAGGAACTACGACAATATTTAGGGGTCGCATCATGGTACAGAAGATTTGTCCCAGACTTCGCAACAATGGTACAACCATTACATTCGTTGTTAAAGAAAAAGGTCAAATGGATATGGACAGATGAGCATCAGAAGGCATTCGAATTGGTAAAGAATAAATTAACTGCCGATCCGGTTTTCACGTGTCCCGATTTTGAACGAATGTTAATACTACAGACAAATGCGAGCGACTATGGTATTGGGGCCGTTCTAGCACAAGAAACAGAAGAGGGCGAAAAGGTCATATCATACTCAAGTAGAACGCTTAACCAAGCGGAGAAAAACTATTCGGCCGCAGAGAAGGAATGCTTGGCAATAGTTTTGGCAATCCGAAGGCTGAAACACATCACATGGATCACATGGGGTTAAAATGGCTCAACAGTATCGAAAGCCCGACAGGCAGAATAGCAATATGGGGAGCTACAGCAATATGACTTCGAAATTGCATATCGAAAAGGCCAATTAAGCGTCGTGGCAGATGCACTATCAAGACAACCGCTAGAAACCTGCAGAAGGGCCAAAGAAAAGGGAATTGCAGAAGTACACAAGGAAGACACAATTGAGTGCGAAAGGATAAAGGAAATGACTAAGAAGTTACTAAATAATCCACAAAAATTTCCTGACTATTTGGCAGAAGGTGGAGAATTGTACCGTCATATCCCTCACAGGGCAGGGAACGAAGACGTAGTTTCTTGGAAATTATGTGTTCCTACAGGGTCTAGAGGAAGAGTACAAAGAGAAAACCATGACTCAGCGTCAGCGGGGCACACCGGATCAAGAAGAACCATCGCGAGAATAGCATCAAGGTATCATTGGCCAGGAATGCATAGAGACGTACGAAGGTACGTGAACAGGTGCGAACGTGCCAAAAGTATAAGCCAAGCCAACTACAAGCAGCAAGCAAAATGCTCACACAGGTCCCCGAGAAACCATGGGCGACTGTATGCGCAGATTTTGTCGGCCCTCTACCACGATCTAAGCATGGAAATACCATGCTTTTAGTCCTCATAGATCGGTTTTCGAAATGGACAAAACTAATCCCGATGAGAAAAGCATCAGCGGAGTCGTTCAGTCGTTCAGAGAAAGAATCTTGTCAAGATTTGGGGTTCCAAAGGCCGTAATCACGGACAATGGGGTCCAGTTTACAAGTCGGGTTTTTAAATGATTTTTGGAGGACATAGGAGCCAAACAGCAGTTCACAGCTCCATACACTCTACAAGAAAATCCAACTGAACGAGCAAATCGGACCGTGAAGACAATGATTGCACAATTCGCAGGAGAAGAACAAAGAACATGGGACGAAAAGTGGCCAGAAATAATGTTAGCCGTAAACTCGAGCGTCACAGAGTCTACGGGATATTCGCCGACCTTCATTACACAGGGAAGAGAGCCAAGACTTCCGAAAGCCTTATATGACGAGGTGACGCTAGGAATCGGACAAGAACCACAAAAACCGAATGAAAATGCTACAAAACTGCGAGAACTATACGAGGTAATTAGAAGGAACCTAGAAAGAACGGCCCAAGATCAAGCGAGATATTACAATCTCAGACGTCGACCGTGGAAACCTGTGATAGGATAAATAGTATGGGCTAAGGAGCATAACTTGTCAAAAGCAGTGGAAGGATTTGCTGCAAAATTGGCACCCAGATACGGAGGACCGTACGTGATTGGTGGGTTCAAATCTCCAGTAATCTGCAAGTTAAGACACAAGAGGGACCTGAGAGAACGTACAGCCCACGTAAGCGAGTTAAAACCACAGGCCGTGGAGGATCAAAACGAATGAATGACGATTGTCAAAAAAAAAAAAAAAAAAAATCTTACGCCCATGGTTATGAATGCGAGAGAAACTGATGGGTTTCAGTGAATGCGGCAAAAACTGATGATTTTCAGTTGAATGCGAAAGAAACTGATGATTTTCGGTTGAATACGAGGGAAACTGATGATTTTCAGTTGAATGCGGGGGAAACTGATGATTTTCAGTTAAAAGGATGGAGACAACTGATGATTTCAGTTGAATACGAAAGAAACTGATGATTTTCGGTTGAATACGAGGGAAACTGATGATTTTCAGTTGAATGCGAGGGAAACTGATGATTTCAGTTAAAAGAATGGAGAAAACTGATGATTTTCAGTTAGATAAAAGAAAAACAGATAATTCTCAATACAGCCTGAAATATAAAAATTTTACATCATAGAGAAAAAGTCCACCCTAACAAAACATTACCCCTGCTAGTTGCTATGCAGCGAAACACGGCGAATTGGCGGAAGTAGGGGAAAACCAAGGGGCAATGGGAGGGAAAGAGACAGGTATAGAGGGATAACGATATAGCGAACTCCAGTTAGGATTACTCTCTGGCCAAAAATCCATGATGGCCACCATGATCCTAACGGAGTTCGCAAAAGCTTCAAAGGCCTATATAAAGGGCCTCAAGCGCACTGACGGCACCAATCGAGAGTTTAAGCCGAAGCATGTTACCGACCAGCAGACCAAATGGACGTTAAGTGTTGGGGTTCGCCCCACGTCTGGCCTGTGACAGGAAGCGCCTGCCATTCGCAGGAGCGCTACTGGCGTCACCACTGGTGTCGGAGGCGGATAGTTTCATGTCACCAATCCCGTCTCCACAACAGCTGGGGGCATGGAGCAGCGCGAAAGACTGTGCTGCGGAGGGGTAAGGAGTGGACTGGGAGACACAGTTCGGGGTGGCAGAACCAGCCATGCGATCGGACGAGGAGGCAGCAGCCGTAGGACCACGGTACGAGCCGTTGAGGAGCCCATCTCCGGCCTGGGTACCGGCCAGACATCCCACACCTCATCCCATGGACGACGTGATAGTAATCACGGACTCTGAGGGTGAAGTAGAGCAGGAGAAGGAGCCGGAGCCCGAGCAGCCTCAGCCCCATAAACCCGCACCGCCGACGCGGTCTCAGTGGCAGCACACTTGGGTGACGGAAGGCTGGCGTTACAATCAGGTGACGACAGTTGTAACTTGGTGTGAGCCGGTCCGCGAAGGCAATGGTAGTGGAAGGGATCCACGAAGGAAGGGGAGCAAGCAGTCTCACCAAGTGGTGAGGCTGTCATCGTCAGAAGACGAAGTGCCGTCCACGGCGATGGCTGTGGAAGTGGAGTCGGGGCAGGCGGATGATGAGGAGGAGGAAACGAAGGGACCGGGGGAGTGGCCGATTCCAAGGAGACCAACGCTACAAAGGCAGCAGTCTTGGCCGGAAGAGCAGCTCCATAACCAAGCTCCGCCGAGGCCAACCTTCGTAAGGCAAGCCTCACAGCAGCACCCACAAAAGGCTGAAGAGGCAAGGGGCGAGATAGCCTGGGGACGATGGCGCTCGTTGGGCCTAGAAGAGTGGCCGCGCGAGGCATTAATGATGCTGTTGGCCAGAAAGAACGAGCCAAGGAAGAGGTGGTCCCACATTTTGTGGATAGGGGCCACAAGGTACCGCCTAAAGGTACGAGGAGGCAAAGGGGAGGTATGGGTTGAGACCGGAGCTCTTTAAAAAGAAAATAAAAATAATAAATATGAACATACAAGGCAGTGAAACACTTTTATTGTGGGGACAAACGCACTGACACGAACACGCACGGCGGACACACAAGGGCTAAACCGGGAGGGGGGCACATTAAGGAGGAACAAAACATGGATAAAAAAAATGATCACGATCATTGAGTATCCACTAAACACACACTGGGGTCCAATTGGGAAACAAAAAAAATAAAATAACAAATCACAAATAAACAAAATAAAATTATTTAAACAAAAACAACAAAAGCAGGCGCTGCGCGGGGAAAACGTTGAGGCAGGGCAAGGGCAGACAGGCATGCCAGCACACAGCCATGGCCATACAGGGGCATCGGCAGCGCAGTCGCAGTCCTCAGAAGCGTCAGGTGATGCTAGAGGGAAAGGAGAAAGGGGTTAGAGCTGGCATAGCAAGTTAAAAGAAAATAAAGAACGCCTTACCTGAGATGAAAATATTACCCATGTGCGTTAGGGAATGGGAGATCGTCGATTGGCATGTGGCCGATTAATATCGATATAAGGAACGATGTCGGGTAACGGTGGTTACTTGGTATCGTTGCAATTGGGATGGGATGAAGGCCGATAGGTGATCGATCGATAGATCATGGGGGCAACGATTGTATTCAGGGCGGGAAATTTAAAATTTGGATACACAGAAAGACGGAAATGGGACATTTCCGCTTCCCGAAAAAAGAGGGGAGTGTGAGGAATGGTTATTCCTCACAGACAGAAGGGCATGGAGCGAAAGGGGAAATGTAGATTTCGAAAGGGGAAGTGCGGCGAATTCGCTGCATAAAGGGGAAACAAGGCGGATTCAGGGGAAAGGGGAAATGAATGGGAGTCCATGGGAATAGCAGCACGACAGACGGCGGATGCGCAGCATGTAAACGTAAGGATCCGTTAAGTTTGGAGCAGAGGCTAGTTGTCGCAGTCGCTCCAATTTGCTGAGGGGGCGATATCGCTGGCAATTCAAAAGAGCGCTGTTGCTAGGCAGAGGAAAGTGGCGTATGGAAGATCTGGGAGTCTCGAATGTTCTAGAAGGAGACAAGGAGACACCGGAAGACAGCCCGGGAGGGCTATATAAGGGGTCGCTGACGGCATAGAAGGAAGTCAATGTGAATTGGGATCTAAGCGAGTGCGGAACGAATCGTAAAAGTTCAAGGGCGGCGAAACGGAGTATCCCAGAATACTACAGACGGGAAATCGAGTGCTGAATCCTTGAAGAGAATACGCAACAGTCCTCGTGGAAGGACTTGAACCAGATACAGGAAATCCAGGCGGAAGGATATCGACTATCATCGAGAAAGGTAGCTGTGCGCACGTAGAGCCTGTGTGTCGAACGCAGATTCGACGTGATAGGCGGTCATACTAGCCAGCGCATCCTTTGAGTCCTTGTAGGACGATAGTAGGGCAGTACGGGGGAGTTGTACGGAGGCGTACCTTACGATTTGGCAAGGATACCTCAGATAGGTTTGTGCGAATGTACCATATTTATAAGTGAAACATCAAAGTGAAACACCAAAGTGAACAATAAAGTGAACCACGTCGCTGGTGAATAATAGAATAAAGAATTCCCTGTGTTGTTATTGCAAGTCCAATATAAATTTGTTGGAACGATCCCCGATTACCCTGAGCATAGCCTGCATTGGTTTTCGGGTCAAAAAGGACTTGTTACAGCTGACATAATCGGATATAGTCATCCGATCCGGCCGATTCCGACAAATGTGCTGTAGTGCGCTTGTCGCAAAACCTTTGGTAGTAGTTATTAAGTAAATTTTCTCTTAGCATCCGAAAAGTAGGCTTACGTAATCATTGAGAACAGCCATCACAATTGCCATTTTATCAAATGCCTAAAAGTATGCAGCTTAAGACAGCAAAGACAGAAATCGTTTAAGTCTGCGTTAGCAGCACAACTTAATTCAGTGATTAAAACCAGCACTGCGCTAGATATTTGCATTTCGCAACCCTGCAAATAGGTTAGCTGCTGGTTTGATTCGACTGGCCCTTCCTTTTCCGTTTTGGTCGTCATCAAGTTAACTTCACACCAATTAAGCGATCAAGCAAATAAATTTTTTTTTGCAAACTTAAGCGAAGGAAAATATTTTGTCACCCTGACGGAAAAGATTTCAGCCCCAAGGCATTACCTTTAAAACACAATTAAAGGGCCAAGCTACCACGTAAGTGTTTTTCGACAAATTTTTGTCCATTTTTGGACTTTTAGTTGTCAACCGACTGACCATGTGTCTCCCTAACCTCTTAGGCTTGGCCCTTATTAGGCGTTGACACTCTTTTGGGTATCCCAAATTGCCCATCAGCTAGTGTACGCCAAGTGTACCCAACAACACGCACACACCTTTGCGTATTTAAGACGAGCCAAGATCTGGCTGGGATCAGACCACCGGCGACTCAAGCGAATCGATCAGCGCCTCTCTCTTCTCATCGTCTCATCATCTAGTGGTTGCTGTGTGTGTGTCAAGTGCAGTGCCTACGCGAAGTTTAAGCGGTCTAGTCGACGTCTGCCGACGAGCAGAAAATTTTAATAGCTGGAGCGTAGAAAAAGTGCTAAGAAAATTGGTGAAAATTGGCCAAAGATCAGCCATAAAATTCTGGTTCAACCCATATCAACACCAATCCAAAATTTTTTTTGTGCAGCCATAACTAAAGCATTTAAAAATTGCATTAAAAGTTTGTGGGCCATGTGCTAGTGCATATCAAAAGGAAAACTTTTCCTCGTATAGCCCCGGTAATACCCTTGAATGAAACGAAAAAAAAAACCGACATACAAGAAAGGCCCATATTCGTACCAAAAATAAATCATAATGAGTAAATTGTGAAAATTTAAATTATTGGCAAAAGTGAGGTTAAACAAAAGATCCCCATGGCAGTTCAATAAGTGAAAAAAATCGAATTAAAATTATTTAGCCACCCAGTGACCCAAGGTCCATCACATCCTCCTCACCTTTTTTTTGTGCTTTTTTTTTCTCCGCAAATGATAATTGAGAAGTGATAGAAGTAAAAAATTTCGAGCATGCCCTATGATCGGAATTATTATTATTATTAATTGCCATCTAATTAAACATATTTACGCAACCAACAACTAAAACTACAGCACACATCAACTCAACCTTGGGAGCGCTCTCAGCGATAAACAATTGATGGGTAAGTGATCGGCTTCGGTCGTAATAAAATCTGCATTGCAACAATTATTTCATTAAATTGGCAAATTAATTAAAACATGAGTCAACACACATAGTTCCCCCATGATCAGCTGTATATCCAAATTTCAATTGCTTTGCTTATTCGCAGCTTAATAATAATGAATTCTTTTATTGCCCTTAATGATAATTAACCCCCGTGAGCAGCAACAGTTTTTGTTTGTAAAATTAGTCTTTTTGTTTTGATCGACACCTTCTGTGTTCAGTATTAGCCTCAATGATCATTAATAGTGGACACAAATCTAAAATCACCGCCTGTCTGGAAATTAGATAATTTTACAATCGCTTATGATCATTAACTCTGTCTGTTTTGCGAGATCGGCCTTGAGTGCGGAAGAAGTTTATGATCTTTAATGATCATTTAATACTCATATTTGCCAAGAATTTATTTTTCTGATTAGCCTAAATAGATTTTTATCTATCTATTAGTGAAAGCGTAAATATATAAGTATACCTTTAAATATATTTTAAGCATGAATTAATTTTGAATTACTCTTCTTTTGCTAGCCATAATCATGAATATTTTCTTAAGATTTAATTGTAATAAAATGGAAATAACTATGAATTGCTAAGCTATCTTCTCCTTGGGGAGCCATGCATCCGAGTAAAATGATAGGGGTTTAGATCGAGAGTGTGTTCTAGGGATCACCGACCTGCGATGGGTCTTGCGGCATTGGTGGTCAAGGTAGGGTGGGCAAGTTGCTGTCACCACAACATCTGGACAGCACAAACACACAAACGCCACAGCATCTGCAACACCATCTTTGCAGTCGACTTTCAGAAGCCATGTATTTATCTGTCCTTATTTTTCTTTCCTGTCTAGTTTTTTTTTATTGAACCTCAAAGCCATATTTTAGCACGCGAATATCTAATATGATTATCTATGTAGTCCGCGAGTAGGTAGCACAATGATCAACTATAGAGACCCACCCCTTTGCCGACGACAATTTGAGCCGGAACCAGCGCGTGCTTCATTCGTCGCTACACCCTACATCAGCTCGTCAGACTGGACATATCCATCGTTGTATGTTACAGTGCAGCGTATTTGTACCAAAAGGCTTCGTGCAAAGTTTGGTTAAGATAGCTTTAATGTTGACGGAGAAGAACATAGAAACAGAAGGACAGACGGACATGGCTATATCAACTCAGCTCGTCATGCTGATCAAGAATATATATACTTTGTGTGGTCGGAGATGCTTCCTTCTATGCGTTACAAACATCTGCACAATTTTAATATACCCTCTACAAGGGTATAAAAAGAGAAAATTAACTAGTCTTATTTTGGAAGAAGTGTAATACGTTTGGTTTAAAAGACAAACCTAGAAGTAGGCAAAAATATCGTGCATCTAAAAAACTCCCTCTAGGGCTCGATTGTGGATGAGAGATTGCTTAGAAAGTGAGCGGTTGTTCAATCAGAAACCTGAGAGAAATTTCTATCTGAATATGGCGACTTTCTAGCAGTCTGTTAAGAACCTTCATTTGCCGCTGCAGCAGAACTCTTGATCTTTCCAAATCAAGTACTTGCCAAAGACGGTCGTATCTCCTGTATACAATAAATGTTTTTTATTTCTGTGCTGTGAAAAAGTAAAGTGAACAATTACAAGCCTAATCAGCCGCCACAGTCGCAGCAGATCTTGGAAAGAAATTTCTTTTCATATAAAGTGCCACCCACCCAGTGGTAAGTTCGCCTTTAAATGGCTTGTTTCTAGCAAAAAAATTTCCATCTGAAATTCTCGTCCGAGTCAAGGTGAATTTTATACCTTTTTCGCCTGTTTCTCAGGTGTGGCGCAAAATTTAAAAAATCACTTTGTTGCTTTCAAATTGGCCTGCAGGTCCAAAGGTCATCTGACCTTGGATCCACTCTAAACAACAAGATCCAATTGCTCTCCAATCCGTTGTGCTGTTCAACACCCTCCTGGCCTACAAGCGAGACGAACGAGAGCGAAAGCTCCCACATAGGAGTAAATTTTCGCTGCCTGCGCTGCAAGCTCCGCTAAGCGCCTCAGTCCGGAATACGTCCCATAGCAGCTAATATCGGGAGATCCGCTGCCATTTTAACCGGGTCGAAGTCCGAAAGTCAAAGTAGTGCTGTGTCCAGGAAGTGGTGATCAATCAAATAACCGAGATCGGCGTCCAAAAATCATATAGTTCATTTTTATACTCTGTACCGAACGTACATAGAGTATATTAAGTTTGTGCAAAAGAATGTAACAGGGAGAAGGAATCGTTTCCGACCCTATAAAGTATATATATTCTTGATCAGCATCAACAGCCGAGTCGATATAGCCATGTCCGTCTGTCCGTCCGTCCGTCCGTCCGTATGAACGAAGAGATCTCAGAGATGGTAAGAGATAGAGATTTGACATGTATGGGACATATATTTCTTATACTTGCAGGCAGATCAAGTTTATTTTCAATTTTGGCCACGCCCCCTCCCGCCCCCGCAGTTTTGAAAAAACGTTCCTTCTAGAGATACCTTGTAAACAAAATTATTTATCGATTTGCTGAAGGAATGATAAAGATCGGATGAACGATACTCAAGTTATGGGCAAAAAACGGCCAGTGAACACCACCCAGCCCCCCACCAACAACCACAGCAACATACCCTAACCGTTCAACACAGGCAATCTTAGTGCGAGAGAGAAGAGAGAGAGAGAGAGAGAGAGAAACTAAGAGAGCGCACCGCGTTGTGCGCGGGGTGTTAACTGGCCGTTCGACTCCTGAGCAAATGCGAGTGTAAGGGTACAGAGTATGTTATAGTCGGGCTTGACCGACTTTCTTTCTTGTTTTTTCATGTGTGTGTGCCAAGCGCCAAGGGCAGAGAGTTTACGCGCCTCTCTTATTCCCGCCTTTTGATCTGGTGAACAGATGCCGCCAATGGAGGCGTCTGCCTCCAGCGTTTCATAATGCCAAATTAAGTGAGAAAGAAAAGTTAAAAACGCATTGGGCAAAATCATTAGAAATTCGAGTAAAATCAAATTTTTAATGTTCTTTTCGCCAGTCTCCAATTTTCAATCGTACTCTCCTTCTTATTAGACCACCCTGTTCTGCGTGAGAGAGTTACTCTCCCATACATTTTTGTTCTAACGGCAACGTTGCTATAAAAAGAGTAAGAAGGAAGAAAAAAAATTGAGAAAGCCAGAATAGAGAGGAAAAAGTGTGCTATGGTCAAATAAGCCTCTTCTTGTCTTTGGTGCATTTTTTTTGTCTTGTGTTTTTTTTGTGTGATGTTTCAATTACACAGTTAACCAAGTGAAAGCGCTTTCCTCTTTGGACCACAAGTTGGACACATGTAAGTGAAAGCTCCCTTTTGATCTTTCGCTTCTCGACCGAAATGTACAAAGAGAGCACCGTTATTCAAGTAAAAGAGAGACTTGTTCTGATTTGGTTAAAGCTTTTGGTCTAATACAGGGGCCGGCAAAACACACATGCACATTTTGGCGTTGTGTGTGTGTTTAGCTACGCGAGAGCGCACTCATTTAGCACATCTTTGTTATTGCAAAAGAGAGCAGTATTAGCTCGTATACTGTCCGTGTGTCGACGTCGCTGCCGCAGAGCTTTGTTCGATACACTGGAAACTGAGACGTGCCGGACTCTGGGCTAATACCTTAGAACAGCCAGTGCGCATTAATGATTTTCAACCCAATTCCCATTTAGTTTACTTTCTTTTTGAATTTAAATGAATTCTATTAACGAACGTGAACGTGATTGCGTTTGTTGTTTTTTTTTTCACCAACAATACTGGAGAAGCACTGTTGGACTTCCTCTATAACACGGAGTTCCAGCATACGGTCTAACTCGGCACACATCAATTTCTCCGTGGCCGAAAATACAGCATAGTGTCCCTGTTTTATAGGTTTTGCTCCTGCCACATCAATCGTATGAGAAATTAGCGCTGTACGACCTAGTCCTTACTTGGCAAAAGATGGAAACATATTGATAGTATCCGTTAGAGATTTCTGTTGTGAAACAGTTAAGTATCTCATCACGGGATCTTCAATGGCAGAGACACTATTTTCTTGGGTTTCGAAGGTAATAGGCCAAATTGAGACCAGAAATCAATTCCCAAGTATAAGTCTCCCGATAGTGAAGGAACTATATACAAAGTAATTGGTTTTATCTCACCACTGTAGCAAACGTCTGTCTTTATGCGGCCCACTATTTTCTGAGACTGACCATCTGCAGTGCTACTGTGGCTGCTAGGGCTTTTTATGCTAGATTTGCTTAACAAAGTTCCGAAACCAACTTTCTACCAACACAACTGACTGAAGCGCCGGTGTCTAGCAAACCGACTACTGTTTTTGCTAATACAGTGACTTGTGCGTATGGTCTGTAGTCGCCAAGCTTACCAACTATTGTTGAATTATCATAAATATTTGGAGGGACATTATGATTAGCTTTTGTGACGTAGTGTCACAATCGATAGGAATTATTATTGTCATTTTATACGAATAAACATAGCGATAGGGTAGCGCTTGGCCAACATAATAGATATGCCCTTTTTGGTAATAGACGCCCCACGACTGTGGTCGTTGGGGTATGCTGTCTTTTCCGGTCCACCACTGTAGGAAGGCACGCGCTCAAAGTTTTGGCGGGCAAAACCAGAATGCAAACAAACAACAGTAAAACGACAACGGCAGTCACGTAGCTATGGCGAGGCGCCTGGCGCCCTTCTCGCGTTAAGCCGGAATAGCGGTAAATCAAGCACACCATGGCGAAACCGCTGCATTGTAACCGACGACGACAGGCGCGGTGATCTCTCGTTCTCTCCCCCTTCCTTTCGCCTCTATGCGCAGGGGGCCAGCTTATATGGAGACTGCGGCCAAAAATTCTTTCAGTAGATATATCGACTTGATACTTTGTTTACGGCTTTATAAAACCGTTAGATATGAGATTTGATTAAATGGGCGTGACTAAACTCTCACACTCCCACCCCTACCATACAAGTTTACCAAGTATAAGAAAAAAGTTATATTACAATATTTTATCTATGTTTTAATTTTAATTTATTTTATTTTGTTTTGTTAGTTTTTGCATTAAAAACCCTTCACTTAAATTAAAAAAAATAAATTAATTGATAAATCCTCAATCAAAAAAAAAAAAAAATTCATAATAAAACATATTAATCGGCCGTGTTCTACAAACCTCTAACATCCCAAAAGCAATTGTCGGTGTTCCTGAAACCTCTTTTGGTTGTTTTCAAATGTTGCGAATTTTGTGGCGACATTTGGTCTATGTTTTGCTTATAAAGAGATTGAAGTCAAATATAATAATGAACAAATCTTGAATGTTTTACTGATCGAATTGCATTATTATTACAGATTTGATGGGTTTTAAGTAATACAAATTAATTTTAAATCATTGTCCACCAAAACAATGCAAAAGTCGGAGAGCAGCAGAAAGCAAACAATGAGCAAACCTGCCAACTTCTTCCAATTTTGACAATAACATTTTCAGAGTATTAATTTTCTTTTCAAAATTAAAAGTTTGTACGGTTAAATAAGTTATAAATTAAACAAGATTATGTGGATAAATTAGCAGTTTAATAAAATATGATTTAAGTGGGTAATTCAATGAAGTATCGAGAAAAACCTATCGAATAAATATATCGGCGAGAATTTCAAACTACAAAATGGAAGTCAAGTTGTCAGCCGTGAAATTTTGAAATACTTTTTTACATTTAATTTGTTCTTTAAGAATTTTAGGATGATTTTATGGTGGAAACAAAGAACTCCGGAGGAAGAGGCAGTAATGCCAAATGGGAAAGCAGTTGAATATCGCTACAGAGAAGTAGCTTACGCTTCATCAGAAATCAAAAGTGGATTGCATTTTTTCTGAAACTCTTGTTGCGATTTTGTTTCCCTCGTCAACGGCCTTCTCCCGTCAATATCCAAGACCATGAATGCAACCGCGGGCATTTTTGAATTTATGTGTGTACACTAAACTCACTTGTAAGCAACAGGGTTGTCAATACAAAATAATAATATTTTCTTTCTTTACCCGATAAAATTGAGAATTAATGGCTTAAGAATAATTTATAGTTGGGAACTCAGTGCATACCAATAACGCTTTCAGCATTTTGTTTAGAAACTCAAAAAAAAAAACTTTAATCCAACATTTGTTCAAATTATTTTGAAGCCAACAAGCCTGCCGTGTCAGCCACAATGCAATTACTACCAGTCAGCTGTTTTTTGCCGCTCTCTTCATGGGACTCCGAATCAAACTCCGAAAAATGAAATCTCCGACATTTGTGGAACACCGACATTTGGATTGGTTGTTTTCAAAAACAACTGACCACAAAATCTCTAGAGATTTCTGGAACACATCGGTATATATCGCTGCAATCTCAGATTTTAAAGTAAATCCAGTTAATAAAATACAGATTTTAGTCGAATTGACTTGTGCTTTGATATAGAACACTCAAAAAAGAATCAAATACAACCACAACAGAGACCAGGAAAGTAACAGTTGCACCGCAGTAACAAATTGCAAAAAAAAACAGGCTCACTCTAGGCTTTGGGATATAACACAACTTCCGGCACTTCCCGGCAGCTTAACTTTGTAGTTTTAGAATCTTAGAAGGTTGATTACTTTTATCAAATAAATTTAATTGGGGGAATCAGGGGGATCATCACTATTACATTAGCTGAATTTATATCACATGGACAATGGCACACAAAAAAATAGTACTGACACAACATAAATTTTAAAAAAAGAACTCAACAAACTAAAAACATTAAATTTATTACAAAATAAAGTTAGCACCTTTCTTTTGACGATTCAGTTTAAGTTTCTTTAACATTTGTTTGATTTAATATTGTTTTAATTGTTTTAAATTTCACTTAAATCTCAAAAAGCTCTCACAGTAAGAACCAATATATTTAATTCTCTCTTTGAAGCCACTTTTATAGAGTACGGTTGTAATGAAACAAAATCTACTATACTATTAAAAAGGTCATTCTTTTGCGAGATAGAGACAACATGTTTGAAACCAAAATTCTCACTTTGCATTTTTTATTTGTGGCCTATGGCAGAAAAAAGACATTTTTAATTGTATAGTAGATTTTGTTTCATTACAACCGTACTCTAAAAAAGAGAGAATTAAATATATTGGTTCTTACTGTGAGAGCTTTTTGAGATTTAAGTGAAATTTAAAACAATTAAAACAATATTAAATCAAACAAATATTAAAGAAACTTAAACTGAATCGTCAAAAGAAAGGTGCTAACTTTATTTTGTAATAAATTTAATGTTTTTAGTTTATTGAGTTCTTTTTTTAAAATTTATGTTTTGTCAGTACTAATTTTTTGTGTGCCATTGTCCATGTGATATAAATTCAGCTAATGTAATAGTGATGATCCCCCTGATTCCCCC
>JBAMBO010004692.1:0-10600 GCA_037044535.1 Lordiphosa magnipectinata
ACACTTGTCTGCGTGAGAGACAGACTGGCATGTTCCGACAAACACTTTTTCGTAAACGCTGTTCGCCATCGGAACCAATTACCACACAACCTTAAAACTATCAGTGGCGCACAAACATTTAGTAAAGACCTCAAAACACATCTTCAGAGAGCCGTCTAAATTCTAGACAAACAAAACTAATAGATAAAAATATAATTAAGATATTGTGAAGTATCACATTTTTGTAGGTTATAAGTTGTTTTGTAGGTAATAAGGAGTTAGGGAACACATTTGTAGGTTATAAGTTGTTTTGTAGGTCATAAGTTGTTTTATAGATCATAAGGAGTTAGGGAACATTTTGTAGGCCATAAGTTGTTTTGTAGGTAATAAGGAGTTAGGGAACACATTTGTAGGTCATAAGTTGTTTTGTAGGTCATAAGTTATAGATCATAAGGAGTTAGGGAATATTTTGTAGCTCATAAGTACACTGAAGTCATAGAACTAGTTCCGGAGGTGATCATCACTGACGACCAACAGCAGCCACGATATGCACACAGCAGAGCACGCACATACAAACGCAAGCCGGTTGACAACGAGCGGCGCCAACAGAAGCCACGCGCTTACACACACCCACACATACCAACGGAGCCAGCCAGATGCGAGCGACAAACGGTATGCAGCAGACGCGACATACACACAGCAGAGCACATGCACATACAAACGCAAGCCGGTTGACAACGAGCGACGCCACCAGAAAGCTACGCATTTACACACACCCACACATACCACCGGAGCCAGCCAGATGCGAGCGACAAACGGTATGCAACAGCCACGACATGCACACAGCAGCACACGCACATACAAACACAAGCCGGCGGACAGTGAGCGAGCGGCGCCGACAGAAACTACGCACATACCAACAGAGCCAGCCAGATGCGAGAGACCAACGGTATGCACATACCAGCAGACATACACACAGCGAGCACACGCACATACAAAGTGCAAGCCGGCAGACAACAAGCGACAACAACAACAGAGAACTACGCACTCACACACACCCACACACACGCATGCCAGCAAAATAAAACCCACCCCGATGCGATCGCTTGGCCCGCGTCAGCCATGCGTTAGAGCGAGAGGCATGCAGCGGCGGCCACAAAGCTGCAGAATTCTGGAGCAGCGGTGCCAGAATTAGGTCACGGCCAACGTTTGGCAAACACGAGGAGGGAGTCTAGTTTTGCACGCGATGATCGACGGACGTGTTTCAATCCCCACTCTCGAGCCGGTATCGTACAGTGTCCCGCCCCCGCCGTAGTACAAACGCGTTGTGCCCAAATAGAATCCTGTGTGGAGTCCATCGACGAGGAGCAGAGTCCGAAGAGAAAAACCCAGATAACCAGAAAGAAAATCACAGCGAGGGAAATCTAGTCAAGCGGGTAAGCCAGGCTTAGCTGCCACAGGAGGTAGGGAAAACAATGGTGCGGTTAGGGAAACCTCCCCTTTTTGTAGTCACATGTGCCCCAGCCCCCCTTGAAAAGTTGCAAAAAAAAGGATCAAAGTAAAATAAACCTGTGCATAATACGTTAAATTCGCGCATTTGTTAACAATTAGCATTCCTAGATATATCTGGTGCATTTAACAACGTCACCACAGAAGCGATAATGCGAAGCCTAAGGGCACTAGCAATCCACAAGACATTGTACTCCTGGATATACAACCTGCTGAGCTGCAGAAGAGTACAAGCCGAGTGGGGTACCACAACCATGACGAAAGAGGCACATGGAGGAACGCCTCAGGGCGGAGTCCTGTCGCCCCTTCTATGGAACCTTGTGGTCAACGAACTACTATAAAAATTCCGCAGAAAAGCACCCAAGATAACCGCATATGCCGACGACATAAGCATAATTATCATGGGGAAATGTCCATCGACTCTTAGCTCAATCATGGACTCTACTCTCAAAGAGATACTAAAGTGGGCCACAGAAGCCGGACTCAGTATCAATGCGGAAAAGACGGACCTGATTCTCTTCACCAAGAGATACAAGGTACCGCAATGGACTCCACCTACGATAAATGGAATACAGCTAACGCCAAAGAACAACGTAAAATACCTTGGAGTAGTTATCGACAGTAAACTGTCATGGAGACTCAATGTGGAGGAAAGGGTGCAAAGGCAACCAATGCGCTATATGCATCCCAGAAGATGCTAAGCAGCACTTGGGGCCTATCACCAAGTCTAACGCACTGGCTCTTCATCTCAATAATACGACCGATACTACTACATGGCATATTAGTATGGTGGCAAGCCACGGAGAAGTCCACATATCTAAAGCTGATGGAAAAGACCCAGCGGCAGGCATTAGTCTGCATAACGGGGGCGCTGAGGTCCACTCCAACAAAAGCACTCGAACACATCCTAGGAGTCAACCCCCTGGACATCCAAGCACGCCTCCTTGCACAAAAGACGGCCCAACGTCTTTGTGCGGCAGGCACCATGGCGCTACAAAGCTATGGACACAGCATGGTGGGTAGAGAGAGATCAACAGTAGCACGGACTACATGATCCCAAAAACCAACTTCACAGGTGCATCAGCATTAATGGGACCAGCAGACTGGCGTATAGGACTGGCCCAGGAAGCAATGCACCTATTTACAGACGGCTCCAAGATGACCTCAGGAGTCGGAGCCGCTGTATACTGCGATGAGCCGGAATTGAGGCTCTCCTATAAACTGCCAGACCACTGCACCATATTCCAGGCGGAGGTCTTCGCAATAAGGAAAGCAGCGGAACTGGCAGAACAATACGCACCAAACAACCAAATAAACATATACGTTGACAGCCAAGCGGCAATCAAAGCAATGCAGAGACACACCATTAATTCCAAAAATGTTCTGGCAAGCAGGGAGGCAATAGATTCCCTCAGCATCTCTAGAAAGGTGCAAATCTAATGGATTCCCAGCCACCGGGGCATTGATGGAAACGAAATGGCTGACTGTCTTGCAAAAGCCGGAACCGCACTAAGCCAAGAAGCAACACTAAACATATCTATCTCCGTACAGACGCTACACAGCAAACTGGAGGAGATAGCGGAGAAAGAAGCAGAGGAAAAGTGGAAGAACACAACCGGCTGCAGAATCTCAAAAATCATGTGCAAGACAAGAGACAAAAAACTCACGCACTATATGCTACAGCTCCAAAGAAGAGACTGTAGACTGCTTATAGGCATACTAACTGGTCACTGCATAGCAGCTGCTCACGCGAAAAAGCTAGGCATCACGACAACGGACATCTGCAGGAATTGTAAGGAACCTGGAGTCGTTGAAACTCTGGAACACCTCATCTGCAGCTGCCCAGCGATCGCTAAGACGAGACTAAGACATCTGCACTCCCCAAGTCTCAACTCTCTTGAAGAGGCGGCAAGGAGGTCTCCCAAACAACTATTGGCATTTGCCAAAACGTCAAACATCCTCTTGGATTTCTAATGGTACCCAGAAAAAGCCACCCGGCCTCACTAAGGACCGTAAGGTCTATGTGTGGTCCCTACAAAGGGCCAGCCGGAACTACCTACCTACCTAACAATTATCTAGTGTCCCCAACTCAACTGTACCACGGTTGATCAAGCTAGCATGCCTTGCTGGGTCGCCGAAGGCATGCGGCTGGATTAAGCGTGGCCGGTACACGTGGGTAAAGGGTCGATTTGCGCTGGGTCGCCGGCATTTCGACGTGATACACACGGAGAGTGGGTACACCGTAGAATTTACTGGTAGATTGGTTCCTACGGCCTCACTGTACCGGGTGGGTCAAATTAACACACCTTGCTGGGTCGCCGGAGGTGTGGTGGTTTGGCCGACTTGGACCGGCATACGTGGGCAAGGCGTCATTTTGCGCTGGGCTGCCGGCAAAGTGACGTGTTGTAAACCTGTGTCGTAGGTGCAGTCGGTGCGTCTCAAGCGGGTGTGAGGTTAAGTCTGGCCAACCTGTGCTGGGTCGCCGGCAGGTGGCTAGGGTTGACCTCTTAATCGCTAAGGGATCCGCTACGCTGAGCTGGGTCGCCGTCAGCGTGGTGGGTACCAAAAAGGCAACCCCAATTAGACAAGTTTTGCCAAAATTATCAGAATTTTTCCCTTCCCAAGTCCCGGCACTTCTATAAATTTTCTTGTAAGTGACCTTGGACAGGACTGAGTCCTACCTCAGCTGAAAAACTTCCTTACAATATATTAAGTACTAAAAATAACAATCCAACATATTTTTCAAATGTATACTATTTAATATTTAAATTTTTAATTATAAATCTATGTTAAGAATAATGATAAATAATTTGTGTGACTAGTGCAGTAAGAAAAAAAAACAAAACTTGTAGCACTAGGATGAATAATAATAATAATAATATCATATAGCTGCCATAGGAACCATCGGTCGAAAAAGTAGTTTTAGTGAGAAAAACTTGTTTGTCTTCAACGGAAACGTCCCCAATCCTCGTATTTCTAACCTCGTATTTTACATAGTTCCACAAAGTTTTATGAAAATCGGACAACTATATAGTTTAGCTGCCATACAAAAGATATGTCTGAAAAAAGTCTCAGTACGAAAAACTTTTTTTTGTTTTTAATGCTATCGCTCTCAAACTTGTTACTGATCAATACTATATGCTACCACACAATTCTGCCAAGTTTCATTCAAATCGGATTACTATAGCATATAGCTGCCATAGGAACGATATGTTGAAAAAGTAGTTCTATTGAGAAAACCTTTTTTGTTGTCAATGGTACCGTCTTTATACCTTCCAGTTGTGAATATTATCAGTTTCCACACAATTTTGGGGAGTTCGGTCAAAATCGGATGAACACATCGTATAGCTGCCATATAACAAACTGGGAAGCAAATGCTCAAAGTAGTGGCGCCATAAAGCGACAACAAGGGTATATAAACTTCGGTCGAGACGAAGTTAGCTTTCCTCTATTTTTATCTAATAAGTTAGCTGCAGCATCTGTTTCGGGTTCTGAGTCATAAAGGTAGTCGAAATAGATGTTTTACAAAGATGTTCGATATCAGGTGGAAGTTTTTGAGCATAAGAGAAAAGAATGGCAAGTGCATTTGAGATAAAATAGACTGAAATCCATACTTAATATGGCTTTGATGACATTTTGTCAATCGGTTGCAAGGCCGATTAAATTTTGTAAAGAATATTTATTTGTTTCGCGAATTTATAATCTGGACAGCAAACTCGTAACACATTAGCCAAGTAGCCCATTAATAACAATGGTAGATTGTGGACTACAATAAAACTGATAAGTGCATACTCGGCGTTACGCACTTGCTCAATAAGCTTTGGTTTTTCTGTATTAAAAATGTTCAGTTTCGCATAATTTTTCTGTTTTCTGCGTGAAATGACTGGAAACAACATTTTTAGAAGTAACACAAAATTGTCGAACATTTTAATTCTTCTACACCCATTCTATACGGAAGTGTAGAATAAAAGGACTTTTTTTATACTTATTTCCAATAATCTATTTTGATGGGATGCGTTTTTGATCGAAATTTACTTATCTAATGGTTCAATTCTATACATCCTAGTATAAGTTAAAAACAAATTTCAATTTGTGCTTTTGACCTTATAAACAAACTGTTTTCTATGCTAAAAAAACACCATTTTGCTAAAACTGACTCCAGTGCTCCAAAGAGAAAAAAGATCCATTTTGAAGCGTTTTCTCCAAAATTGGCAACCGTGCTTGTAGCTTGCTCTAATATTATATGTATAAAAAATCTACATTTTTTTTGACATTTTGCCTAAATTGATAGTTCAATGACAAATTATGGGAAAATTAGAAACTTCCACGAGGCCATCCAAACTTAAAATCTTATTTTGGATTTTCGTTAAATTTTCCAAATATATTCTGCATTTCTTGAGCCATGTTCTGCAAATATCTAAAAAAAAATTATTTTTCGCTCTCTGAAGTTTAATCTTAAGGCGCAATAATATATCGGCGAACAAAATGGGAATAAATTTATCATTCATTATATGTGAGTGCTTAATAGTCATGACCCCGCGAATAACAGTCAAAAATAATACAAATATTTTTAGTAAATTCCATACTCACATTATCTAACATTTTGTTGAATATAACTTGAAGACCTTCAACTTTATCATAATCTTCCTGTGGTACAAATATGTTAAACTGTGAGAAGAGTGCATATGTGTCTGTAATCAACTGCAGATGTAGATCCATTCTGAAATAAAGAATTGGGCAAATTTATTGAAATAAATGTAAGTACATCAAGCAAATAAAATAAATCAAGGTTTCTAATGGGCTAATTACACTGAGCACATCTAACATCCCACATCATGAGTCATAAACATTTGCCGTGTCAAAATTTGTTATCTTTATTGGGTAGTCCCTTTAGACACCAACCTACTTATTATTTTGACAAAACAAGCATTCATTCATTAAGCACTCATGATGTGGGATGTTAGATGTAAAAAGTAAAATTGTCTCAAACAGCACCTCTAGGAGGGCCAGGGCCAAGCTTCTCTCAATCTCTTGGCGTGTGTGCTTATAATTTTTCACACAAGAGAAAGGGACCTACAGTTTAACGCCGAATCCGAACGGCAATAGTTAGAGAATTTGCTTTTTCATGGCTAGTTACTTCACAGCTGGCGCCAGTAACTGGTGAAGGTGATCGGGTGCGTAAAAGCTTTTTTCTAAAGAAAGAAAAAACTTTTTCTATTAGATGGTCCGAGGCGGGATCGAACCCACAACCTCCCGCACCAGCCGCCACACATACGACTGATACGCCACGCCCGACCACATGTTAGATGTGCTCAGTGTAAAAAGCCTATAAATGGCGTTTAAATGGTTTTGACAGTTCAACTCTTTCTATTTGTAAACAATAGTTCGAGAACGTTGCTACCCAGCCGCGCAAATGCACATTACATAATCGAACACCTCTTCGAGCAACACTTCGAAGGCTGTGTACCATACAGCATAGATTAGAACCCAGTATTCTTATATATGCAGCAGATCTAGTTTATTTTCAGTTTTTGCCACGCCCCCGTAATAGATGGTTCATACCTTCTACGCATACTTAGAAATCAGTATTATTTATCGATACGCCCCTGGAATGATGAAGATCGGATGCACGTCACACCAGAGATTAAAACCGAAACGAATAGCGTTTAGAACTACGGTTACTGCTTTGGACGATCGCTTTTTTATCCGGTTACGCCTGTATTACGGCACTGGTTACAGCTATTAACCTTATTCTGTTTCGGGGTTTGGTTACGGGTACGGTTATTGGTATAAAATATCACTTTGCCAGTGCGAGTGTGATCTTTCTTGTAATATTTGCGCAACAACAGTCAAATAAAAAACATGTTCAATTTGGTTTAGCTAAGCACGCACACGACAAAGTGGGACAGACTGATAGGGAAAAGCCACAACAACTAGCACTGGCCTATGCCCTTGAGATAGGGAATTGAAAAATGTCAGTCTCTAAATTAAACACAAAGTTAATGTTTGTATGCTAAGGAAACCAACAAAACTTATCTACTACACCATCTACACTTTTTTTCAGAAACAAATCTTTTCATGTTTGCATAAAAGAATGTATGTAGTTACTGCACTTACTTTAATTTCTTTTCCTCAATGCTCGTCAATTATTTCAATAACACACGTGCTTATATTTTTATACCATTGCAAAGAGTATTATAATTTTGCCCAGAAGTTTGCAACGCAAAGAAATATTCATTTCCGTCCCCATTTCTTGATCAGGGAGACGAGCTGAGTCGATTGTGCTTTGTCCGTCCGTCTGTCTGTTTCTACGAAAACTTAAAGCTATCGAGCTGAAATCTTGCACAGAGTCTTCTTTTTACTGCACGCTGCTAATATGTCGGAACCGACTGGATCGGATAACTATATCTTATACCTGCCAAAGGAACCATCGCACAGTGGTTGCTGCCATAGGCCAAAAATCAAAAAATTAATCTCAAAATTTTCCAACCATTACTGCTTGAATGAACAGCTTATTAAGCAAACTTCACTATGCCATACTTGTTTTGCTTTGATTCTTACGGTGCTTTCTAAAAATATCATCGAAAGTGTGACCACTTGTTCGTTTGCTTTGTAAAAGTTATATTAAATGAAATTGAGTAAAATGAATATTTCGTGTCTAATTTTTAGTATTTTTTGTGTTTTGACGTTTTTGAAGTTTTTGCGTTTATTTTGGTTCGTGTGTCAAATGTTTAGTTAAAGATTTGTGTTTTGCACTCCTTTGCCCTCACTATTCTTTTTTACATCTTGTTTCCTTGTTTCCTGTTACATAATACTTTAAGATTAAAAAAATATTTAGTTTAGCTGCAGCCACCTGCAGCTGCTCGTGTAGTATTCCACAAAAAAAATGCACTTTTTTAATTTCTCGGTCCGTATGAACGAAAGATCTCAGAGATGGTAACAGATGAAGGTTGGACATGTATGGGACATGAACTTCTTATACATGCAGGCAGATCAAGTTTATTTTCAATGTTTGCCACGCCCCCTCCCGCCTCCGCAATTTGGAAAAATCGTCATATCTCCCTCATTAGATAGATGGTTCGTACCTTTTAGAAATATTAAGTTATTAAGATTATTTATCGATTTGCGAAAGGAATGATAATGATCGGATGAACGATTATTAATTTATGAGCAAAAGAATGTTCGCTGCTGCAGCGCTGCCGCAGGGAAGTGGAATCAGTATAAATTTTAGCCCGATATTTCCACAGGAAGTATTTATGGCCGCTTTCTCCATATAAACTAACGCCTCCGGTTGGAACTAACGATCCTGACTCCACCGGGCGACCAACGACTGCCCGTACACGTTTTCGAGAAGGAACTCTGCGTGTGCGGTGTGGGCGTTGGACGCTTTGGGATCTTTCCAGTGCACCGTCCTTGGGTTTTCCGCGACGGCTCACTGGCTAAAACCGGGTGGATTCGGGTGGTTGGTGGCAACAGGGGGGGAGAAGGCCGGCGGGGTGGCTGTGACGTGGAAGAAAGGGGGGCTGAGATTTATTCGGCCGTTGTGTGGCAGTGGCCGTGAAGGGAGGGCTAGGTTTTCTCTGTCCCGGGGTCCCAGCAACAAATAAATTTTTCTATGGGAGACCTTGGAGAGACAGACTCGCACCTCGGCCTTGGAGACTTTCTTATAGTTATTTATAGTAAATGAAAGCGTTCTTAAACTCGGCCATTATTAATATTATATGCTTTCAAACAGATTTGCAAATTTTGGTCAAAATCGGATGATTTATATCTGTGCGACTAGTGCAGTAAGATAAGTTAACAAAACTTGAATCAGTAGGATGAAGAATAATAATAATAATACTAATCTTATAGCTGCCATAGGACCGATCGGTCGGAAAATGGGTCTTAGTGAAAAAAACTTTTTTGTTATCAAGTAAATCGTTCTTAAGGTCATTGACTACACTAGTTTACAGCCAAAAAGACCCATTTCTACTGAAACTAGTTTTATACCCTTGCAGAGGGTATATTAAAATTGTCGACATGCTTGTAACGCATAGAAGGCAGCATCTCCGACCACATAAAGTATATATATTCTTGATCAGCATGACGAGCTGAGTTGATATAGCCATGTCCGTCTGTCCGTCCGTCTGTCCGTCTGTTTCTATGCTATCACCTCCGTCAATTTTAAAGCTTTCTTAACCAAACTTTGCACGAAGTATTTTGGTACAAATACGCTGCACATTTGTCGGAACTGGCCAGATGGGATGACCATATCATATAGCTGCCATAGGAACCATCGGTCGAAAATGTTGTTTTAGTGAAAAAAAACTTTTTTGTCTTCAACGCAATCGTCCCCAAACCTCGTATTTCTAAGATTTCTATGCTTTTACATAATTCCACCAAGTTTGTTAGAACAACTATATAGTATAGCTGCCATAGAAATTGGGTGTTGAAAATGTATATAGGAGGCCTTGTCAAAAATATGTACATTTGGCCGAATGTACATATTTGTGTCTGTGGAATCAGGCTACTAATTTATATAAATCATACAAAATACAAGGGTTTATAAACTTCGGTCGAGCCGAAGTTAGCTTTCCTCCATTTTTTTTTAGATTTTCTTTGATTATGTTACGAAGAATTTCTGCGTTTAGCTCATTCTCAGAAACAAAGAAATTTTAAATCATGCTCCATTTCGAGAAAATAGATTTCATTAAGAAAACGAAAGTCTGGTTGGCCAAGCCATCAATTAGATCTCAATTCTGGCTGTATCTCATCTCTTTGCGAAGCGTCATTTCATCCATTAATATAACAACATGGGTTTCGTTCTTGCTTGTTAGTTCTGAGCACATTTTTTTGATGGTTTCAAATGCGGTATTTTTAAACCAGGCTGTAGAAACTTTAAAGGTCCCATCGATTTGGAGTTCTAATATGCGGTAGATTTAGATTTAATTTATCTCTCAGCAAAGAGTAGGTTGATTGAAACATATAGAATATATTTTGAGCTTGAATATTCTTTTGGTCTACTACTGAGAAGTAATTTGCAAAAACTTTTCGACTCGTTACTGATATGCTGCAAAGCATCAATTTCATCAATTAGCTGATTTCGACATCCTTTTTTTTTCTTTGTGAA
>JBAMBO010004693.1:0-19193 GCA_037044535.1 Lordiphosa magnipectinata
GACAACAAGAGATTCCCTCTCTTTAATTACATAGCTGACGGAGAGGAGCTCGTACAAACGATACGAGAAAAAGAACAACAAGAAACAGCGCGAAACAGATTCTCTTTGCTGGTGAAAGATGCCAAATCTAAGAATACACAGAACACAAGGGATCGGGCCACACTGGACACGGTGGAACAGACACTCAAATTTCTGAAGAAAAATGACAATATTTTAATCTTAACTTCTGACAAAGGAAACAAAACGGTTGCACTTGAGAAAGATGATTATAGGACGAAAATGATAGACATTTTAGGGGACATGTGCACATATAGAAAATTAAGACAGGATCCGACAACAAGACTACAGACTAAAAATAACAATTTGGTGGACAAACTGTTTAAACTGGAGCTTATTTCAAAGGCCGAAAGGAATAAGCTCATGACAAGTACTGCGCTACCACCTAGAATATACGGACTCCCAAAAATCCACAAGGAAGGAACTCCACTACGACCAATTTGCTCGTCCGTCGGGGCACCGTCGCATGGCCTCTGCAGATTTATAATCAAAATTTTGAAGAATCTTACGGTGGACTCAACATACAACGTCAAAAATTCGATTGAGTTCAAACAACGAACGAACAACACGTATAATATGCGACGATGAGAGACTAATTTCATTTGATGTAGTCTCTTTATTCCCGAGCATACCTGTAGAACTAGCGTGGGAGACTATCGGACAAAAATGGACTAAGATACAAGAGTATACGAAAATTCCCAAACAACTTTTTATGGAAATCTTAAGATTCTGCATTGTAGAAAATAGATTCTTTAAATTTGATGACGACATATATACACAGCTAAAAGGCATGCCAATGGGATCCCCAGCATCCCCAGTTATAGCGGACATCGTGATGGAGGAACTCCTTGACAGTACAGTCATAAAACTAAAGCACCCTCCAAGATTGCTTACAAAATATGTAGACGATCTTTTTGCCATCACCAAAGAAGAAGAGATACAAAACACACTTGACGCACTAAACTCATTTCACAGGAATTTAAATTTCACCATGGAATTGGAGACGGATGGCAAACTAGCATATTTAGACTCCACAATTAACAGACAGGGAAATCAACTTAAGCTAAGGTGGTACAAGAAGCCATCAGCATCAGGCAGAATCATTAACTACCATTCCAAGCACCCGAGAAATATGGTAATAAATACAGCAAGGGGTTGTATACAACGGATGATGAAAATTAGTGACGAAATATATCATAAGGAGACCATTTCAGAGATTAAACAAATTTTGAAAGACAATGACTTCCCAACAAAAATTATCAAATCCCTGATTGAGAAGAACGGCCAACCAATTTCCAAAAGAAAACAACAACCCAGAATTTATGTCTCTAACATATATCCCTAAGCTTTCGGAACGGTTCGCACATTCAGACTGTTTCAACAAACATGACATACAACTAGCCCACAAACCCAATAGCACAATGAGAAACTTCTTCAATAAGACGAAGTCCAAAATAGCCACAGCCGACAGGAGTAATGTGATCTACAAGATACCATGCAATGGAAATGCAGATAAGAGTTGCAACAAATTGTATATTGGTACAACAAAATCTAAATTAAAAACAAGAATATCCCAACATAGATCGGACTACAAAGTCAGACATCAATCAACCATACAAAAAACGGCGCTCGCGACACACTGTATGGATAGCGGACACTCGCCGAATTTTGAAGCAACAACAATCCTGCAGCAAGAAAACCACTACAGCAAACGTTTCACTATAGAGATGCTACATATAATTGACACACCAACAGACAAGAGACTTAACTACAAGACGGACACGGAAAACTGTGCTCACCTATACAGACACTTACTGACAAATAATAGATCAGTATCCAACTCCACGCCGAACGGAGCAGACGTGTAAAATAATGTATGTGAAAAATCTCTTTTTTGTTTTGTTTTGATTGAATCTATGTTAAATTGTAATTGGTAAATTGTTTTGTAGTGTCCCTGAAGATGGTTGCCGAGGAGCAACCGAAATATATTGGAAAACATCATACATTTTTGTGTGTTTCACTTGACCTAGAGCCGGCAATACTCAAATTTCTATAATTAAGATATATTAAGTACTAAAAATAACAATCCAACATATTTTTCAAATGTATACTATTTAATATTTAAATTTTTAATTATAAATCTATTTTAAGAATAATGATAAATAATTTGTGTGACTAGTGCAGTAAGATAAGTTAACAAAACTTGTAGCACTAGGATGAATAATAATAATAATAATAATAATAACAAGAAAGAAAGTCGGTCAAGCCCGACTATAACATACTCTGTACCCTTACACTCCCATTTGCTCAGGAGTCAAACGGCCAGTTAACACCCCGCGCACAACGCGGTGCGCTCTCTAAGTTTCTCTCTCTCTCTCTTTCTCTCTCGCACTAAGATTGCCTGTATTGGTGGGGGGGGGGGGGGGTGGGTTGTGTTAAGTGGCCGTTTTTTGCCCATAACTTGAGTATCGTTCATCCGATCTTCATCATTCCTTCAGCAAATCGATAAATAATTTTGTTTGCAAGGTATCCCTAGAAGGAACGAACGATCTATCTCCAAAACTGTAGGAGATATGAAGTTTTTTCCATATTGCGGGGGCGGGAGGGGGCGTGGCAAAAATTGAAAATAAACTTGATCTGCCTGCAAGTATAAGAAATATATGTCCCATACATGTCAAACCTCTATCTCTTACCATCTCTGAGATCTCTTCGTTCATACGGACGGACGGACGGACAGACGGACAGACGGACATGGCTATATCGACTCGGCTGTTGATGCTGATCAAGAATATAAATACTTTATAGAGTCGGAAACGATTCCTTCTCCCTGTTACATACTTTTGCACAAACTTAATATACTCTATGTACCTTCGGTACAGAGTATAATACTATCATATAGCTGCCATAGGAACCATCGGTCGAAAAAGTAGCTTTAGTGAGAAAAACTTTTTTGTCTTCAACGGAAACGTCCCCAATCCTCGTATTTCTGAGTTTTCTATGCTTTTACATAATTCCACAAAGTTTTATGAAAATCGGACAACTATATAGTATAGCTGCCATACAAAAGATATGTCTGAAAAAAGTCTTAGTAGGAAAAACTTGTTTGTTTTCAATGCTATTGCTCTCAAACTTGTTACTGATCAATACTATATGCTACCACACAATTCTGCCAAGTTTGATCAAAATCGGATGACTATAGCATATATCTGCCATAGGAACGATCTGTTGAAAAAGTAGTTCTAGTGAGAAAAACTTTTTTGTTTTCAATGGTAGCGTCTTTATACCTTCCAGTTGTGAATATTATCAGTTTCCACACAATTTTGGGGAGTTCGGTCAAAATCGGATGAACACATCGTATAGCCGCCATATAACAAACTGGGAAGCAAATGCTCAAAGTAGTGGCGCCATCAAGCTACAAGGGTATATAAACTTCGGTCGAGCCGAAGTTAGCTTTCCTCTATTTTTATCTAATAAGTTAGCTGCAGCATCTGTTTCGGGTTCTGAGTCATAAAGGTAGTCGAAATAGAAGTTTTACAAAGATGTTCGATATCAGGTGAAAGTTTTTGAGCATAAGAGAAAAGAATGTTAAGTGCATTTGAGATAAAATAGACTGGAATTCATACTTAATATGGCTTTGATGACATTTTGCCAATCGGTTGCAAGGCCGATTAAATTTTGTAAAGAAAATTTATTTGTTTCGCGAATTTATAATCTGGACAGCAAACTCGTAACAAATTGGCCAAGTAGCCTATTAATAACAATGGTAGATTGTGAATTACAAGAAACATGATAAGTGCATACTCGGGGTTACGCACTTGTTTAATAAGCTTTGGGTTTTCTGTATTAAAAATTTCCAGTTTCGCATAATTTTTCTGTTTTCTGCGTGAAATGATTGGAAACAAAATTTTCAGAAGTAACACAAAATTGTCCATGAAAACTTCTCCACCCGTTCCATACGGAAGTGTAGATAAAAAGGCCTTTTTTTTATACTTATTTCAAATAATCTATTTTGCTAGGCTTACGGTTTTGATCAATATTTACTTATCTAACGGTTCAATTCTATATATGATAGTATAAGTTAAAAACAAATTTCAATTTGTGCTTCTGATCTTATAAACAAACTGTTTGCTGTGCTAAAAAAATCACCATTTTGCAAAAACTGGCTCCAGTGCTCCAAAGAGAAAAAAATATCCATTTTGGAGTGTTTTCTCCAAAAGTGGCAACCGTGCTTGTAGCTTGCTCTAATATTATATGTATAAAAAATCTACATTTTTTTTGACATTTTTGTAAATGGTACCTGCCTAAATTGATAGTTCAATGACAAATTATGGGAAAATTAGAAACTTCCACGAGGCCATCCAAACTTAAAATCTTATTTTGGATTTTCGTTAAATTTTCCAAATATATTCTGCATTTCTTGAGCCATGTTCTGCAAAGATCTAAAAAAATTATTTTTCGCTCTCTGAAGTTTAATCTTAAGGCGCAATAATATATCGGCGAACAAAATGGGAATAAATTTATCATTATATGTGAGTGCTTAATAGTCATGACCTCGCGAATAACAGTAAAATATAATACAAATATTTTTAGTAAATTCCATACTCACATTATCTAACATTTTGTTGAATATAACTTGAAGACCTTCAACTTTATCATAATCTTCCTGTGGTACAAATATGTTAAACTGTGAGAAGAGTGCATATGTGTCTGTAATCAACTGCAGATGTAGATCCATTCTGAAATAAAGAATTGGGCAAATTTATTGAAATAAATGTAAGTACATCAAGCAAATAAAATAAATCAAGGTTTCTAATGGGCTAATTACACTGAGCACATCTAACATCCCACATCATGAGTCATAAACATTTGCCGTGTCAAAATTTGTTATCTTTATTCGGTAGTCCCTTTAGACACCAACCTACTTATTATTTTGACAAAACAAGCATTCATTCATTAAGCACTCATGATGTGGGATGTTAGATGTAAAAAGTAAAATTGGCTCAAACAGCACCTCTAGGAGGGCCAATCTTCTCTCAATCTCTTGGCGTGTGTGCTTATAATTTTTCACACAAGATAAAGGGACCTACAGTTTAACGCCGAATCCGAACGGCAATAGTTAGAGAATTTGCTTTTTCATGGCTAGTTACTTCACAGCTGGCGCCAGTAGCTGGTGAAGGTGATCGGGTGCGTAAAAGCTTTTTTCTAAAGAAAGAAAAAACTTTTTCTATTAGATGGTCCGAGGCGGGATCGAACCCACAACCTCCCGCACCAGCCGCCACACATACGACTGATACGCCACGCCCGACCACATGTTAGATGTGCTCAGTGTAAAAAGCCTATAAATGGCGTTTAAATGGTTTTGACAGTTCAACTCTTTCTATTTGTAAACAATAGTTCGAGAACGTTGCTACCCAGCCGCGCAAATGCACATTACATAATCGAACACCTCTTCGAGCAACACTTCGAAGGCTGTGTACCATACAGCATAGATTAGAACCCAGTATTCTTATATATGCAGCAGATCTAGTTTATTTTCAATTTTTGCCACGCCCCCGTAATAGATGGTTCATACCTTCTACGCATACTTAGAAATCAGTATTATTTATCGATACGCCCCTGGAATGATGAAGATCGGATGCACGTCACACCAGAGATTAAAACCGAAACGAATAGCGTTTAGAACTACGGTTACTGCTTTGGACGATCGCTTTTTTTTCCGGTTACGCCTGTATTACGGCACTGGTTACAGCTATTAACCTTATTCTAATTCGGGGTTTGGTTACGGGTACGGTTATTGGTATAAAATATCACTTTGCCAGTGCGAGTGTGATCTTTCTTGTAATATTTGCGCAACAACAGTCAAATAAAAAACATGTTCAATTTGGTTTAGCTAAGCACGCACACGACAAAGTGGGACAGACTGATAGGGAAAAGCCACAACAACTGGCACTGGCCTATGCCCTTGAGATAGGGAATTGAAAAATGTCAGTCTCTAAATTAAACACAAAGTTAATGTTTGTATGCTAAGGAAACCAACAAAACTCATCTACTACACCATCTACACTTTTTTTCAGAAACAAATCTTTTCATGTTTGCATAAAAGAATGTATGTAGTTACTGCACTTACTTTAATTTCTTTTCCTCAATGCTCGTCAATTATTTCAATAACACACGTGCTTATATTTTTATACCATTGCAAAGAGTATTATAATTTTGCCCAGAAGTTTGCAACGCAAAGAAATATTCATTTCCGTCCCCATTTCTTGATCAGGGAGACGAGCTGAGTCGATTGTGCTTTGTCCGTCCGTCTGTCTGTTTCTATGAAAACTTAAAGCTATCGAGCTGAAATCTTGCACAGAGTCTTCTTTTTACTGCACGCTGCTAATATGTCGGAACCGACTGGATCGGATAACTATATCTTATACCTGCCAAAGGAACCATCGCACAGTGGTTGCTGCCATAGGCCAAAAATCAAAAAATTAATCTCAAAATTTTCCAACCATTACTGCTTGAATGAACAGCTTATTAAGCAAACTTCACTATGCCATACTTGTTTTGCTTTGATTCTTACGGTGCTTTCTAAAAATATCATCGAAAGTGTGACCACTTGTTCGTTTGCTTTGTAAAAGTTATATTAAATGAAATTGAGTAAAATGAATATTTCGTGTCTAATTTTTTGTATTTTTTGTGTTTTGACGTTTTTGAAGTTTTTGCGTTTATTTTGGTTCGTGTGTCAAATGTTTAGTTAAAGATTTGTGTTTTGCACTCCTTTGCCCTCACTATTCTTTTTTACATCTTGTTTCCTTGTTTCCTGTTACATAATACTTTAAGATTAAAAAAATATTTAGTTTAGCTGCAGCCACCTGCAGCTGCTCGTGTAGTATTCCACAAAAAAAATGCACTTTTTTAATTTCTCGGTCCGTATGAACGAAAGATCTCAGAGATGGTAAGAGATGAAGGTTGGACATGTATGGGACATGAACTTCTTATACATGCAGGCAGATCAAGTTTATTTTCAATGTTTGCCACGCCCCCTCCCGCCTCCGCAATTTGGAAAAATCGTCATATCTCCCTCATTAGATAGGCCGGCGGGGTGGCTGTGACATGGAAGAAAGGGGGGCTGAGATTTATTCGGCCGTTGTGTGGCAGTAGCCGTGAAGGGAGGGCTAGGTTTTCTTTGTCCCGAAGTCCCAGCAACAAATAAATTTTTCTATGGGAGACCTTGGAGAGACAGACTCGCACCTCGGCCTTGGAGACTTCCTTATAGTTATTTATAGTAAATGAAAGCGTTCTTAAACTCGGCCATTATTAATATTATATGCTTTCAAACAGATTTCCAAATTTTGGTCAAAATCGGATGACTATATCTGTGCGACTAGTGCAGTAAGATAAGTGAACAAAACTTGAATCAGTAGGATGAAGAATAATAATAATAATAATCCTATAGCTGCCATAGAACCGATCGGTCGGAAAATGGGTCTTAGTGAAAAAAACTTTTTTGTTATCAAGTAAATCGTTCTTAAGGTCATTGACTACACTAGTTTACAGCCAAAAAGACCCATTTCTACTGAAACTAGTTTTATACCCTTGCAGAGGGTATATTAAAATTGCCGAGATGTTTGTAACGCATAGAAGGAAGCATCTCCGACCACATAAAGTATATATATTCTTGATCAGCATGACGAGCTGAGTTGATATAGCCATGTCCGTCTGTCCGTCCGTCTGTCCGTCTGTTTCTATGCTATCACCTCCGTCAATTTTAAAGCTTTCTTAACCAAACTTTGCACGAAGCCTTTTGGTACAAATACGCAGCACATTTGTCGGAATCGGCCGGATCGGATGACTATATCATATAGCTGCCATAGGAACCATCGGTCGAAAAAGTACTTTTAGTAAGAAAAACTTTTTTGTCTTCAACGCAAACGTCCCCAATCCTCGTATTTCTAAGATTTCTATTGCTTTTACATAATTCCACCAAGTTTGTTAGGACAACTATATAGTATAGCTGCCATAGAAATTGGGTGTAGAAAATGTATATAGGAGGCCTTGTCAAAAATATGTACATTTGGCCGAATGTACATATTTGTGTCTGTGGAATCAGGCTACTAATTTATATAAATCATACAAGGTACAAGGGTTTATAAACTTAGCTGAAGTTAGCTTTCCTCCATTTTTTTTTAGATTTTCTTTGATTATGTTACGAAGAACTTCTGCGTTTAGCTCATTCTCAGAAACAAAGAAATTTTAAATCATGCTCCATTTCGAGAAAATAGATTTCATTAAGAAAACTAAAGTCTGGTTGGCAACGTTTTTATTTCTTTTGAGCCTATTGCTCTCCAAGCGATCAATTAGATCTAAATTCTGGTTGTATCTCATCTCTTTGCGAAGCGTCATTTCATCCATTAATAGAACAACATGGGTTTCGTTCTTGCTTGTTAGTTCTGAGCACTTTTTTTGATGGTTTCAAATGCGGTATTTTTAAACCAGGCTGTAGAAACTTTAAAGGGGCCCATCGATTTGGAGTTCTAATATGCGGTACATTTAGATTTAATTTATCTCTCAGCAAAGAGTAGGTTGATTGAAACATATAGAATATATTTTGAGCTTGATTATTCTTTTGGTCTACTACTGAGAAGTAATTTGCAAAAACTTTTCGACTCGTTACTGATATGCTGCAAAGCATCAATTTCATCCATTAGCTGATTTCGATTTCCTTTTTTTTTCTTTGTGAAAACTCGATTTTTTGCGTTCAATTGAACTTGTAGCAATTTGATTTTTTCTGCAAACGCTTTTGTTTTTTTTTCGTAAAACTTTCGACTTTTTATAATTTTTAAGCAATTTCTACAGTTGTTTTGAACAACATTTTCATCATAAATATGTTGAGGTTCTTTTAAATCAGCGGTGCTATTTTCAGCGAAGTCGTCAAACTCATCCAGTCGAACTGGATTGTTGGAATGTAATCGATTTTCAAAAATCGCTTACCAATATAAGTACGCGAGAAATGGTTCTCGCAAATTTTTAAATTTTTGTTGTAGTCCCCAATATTAATGCGACACTTTTCCCTCCAAGTTCGTCCCTTGACGGAAATTGAAGAATTTTAAGTTTGGCAATTTCGCTTTGTTTTCCTGCATTTCTGTACGCAGCATTATATGCCAGATTAAACAAAATTTTTATTTGGAGCGGAGCTCATGTGTTCTCACTCTTTACCATAGAATAAAATTGAAAAATGTAATTAAGATGTATTTGTAATTAAGAATAAATATAAAACGATTATATAATATTGCAAAATATAAGAAATCTGAAAAAGATAATATAAAATCAACATAAGAGTCTTAAGAAAGACTTTGGTTTAAATATTAAATGGATTATATAAATAATAAAAAGGTATTAGGATTATGTTTATCAGTTCAGTCCACAGCAGTCACTACCGCAATATATTTAGTAAGCGCGCACAGTTAATTTTTAAACTAAATGGAATTGTGGAGAATTGTATTTTGGATATATATTTATAACAAAACACCATTGGACAAATCACAAATATAATTTTAAACTCTTTAAAAACCGCACAGCAGCATTACTAGCCCTTATCGTTCGGAGAATCGATATAAACTAATTTGTATGCAAACACCCTCTAAGCAAAAAGGCTATATCTTGCATCATCTGCTGCACCTGCATCCATTTCAACGGTTTTTCCCTAAGTTCCGCTTTTTTTTCAAAAAAGCCTGTGTATTTTCTTAGTCACAAAAAATGGGAAAGACTGCAGCAAATGCACATTAATCTGGTTTCATTTATTAAAATTGGAGAATTGTGTACTTTTGCTGTAAGTTTGCCCCGGTTCAATCCATTTTTCTTCAAATCCGGTAGATCAGTTAGCTGCTGAAGCTGCATAAAAACCCCAAAGTCAGGTAAATTCTGCACCTTCACTTAAGTAAATCATAAATTGTCATTGACTTTGCAATCAAAAGTGAGATAAATATTAGTATATGTTGCAATTGTAAATGAAGTTGGTCAAAGCAACAATGTTTCCCAACTTACTGCACTGTTGTGTATGCATAATGTACATAGAGAGATTAGAAGATGTGTTTGTGTATGTGCGTCTCTCATGTCTTGTACTTCTTCGTTAAGCAGATCAATTAGAGGTACAGACGCACATTTCAATCGCTGGCATAGCCAGTCGTCAGAGAGAACTCAACAGTATCGGTAGTAGACCGCGCTAAGCCGTACTTTATTAGATTAATAAACGCTTGTATTATTTCAACCTATAAACTCCTCGTGTTCTTGATGGTTATGGGCCCTCCGTTCCAATCACTCAGCCTGCTCCCATAACTAAGATCCCCAACAGTATAAGAAAATTTTTAAATTTAATAAATAATATTAAAAAAAAAGAAATTCCGCCGCTTCTTAACAGAGCGCCATTTGCATACGCGACGAAAATTTCTAAATAAACGGCAGCAGCGTGTGGGTTTCATTGAAGAGAGCGGGTTCCACTGGCAGGACCCGCTATACCAATTTTTGTTTTGTATGAGATGTCCGATCTATTCATTGTGTAACCTTTGGTATAACTCTGGAACGGTGAAGGAAAATTTCCACATCTTTTAAACTGCATCACTAGTTTTTTTGATTTTCATAGAAATTTAAAGAGTTATAATGCGTTTTTTACAAAATTTAAGCAAAATTTACGTACCTAATGAGCAAAAGCATAGCCTAAACTTATCGTTTATGTTCATGAAAGTAAAATATTGATATATTTTTCTTTAAAAATGTTGATTTGAAAACTAAGAATATCGTGGTTATTGACCAAGTTCTAAGTAAAATTAAAAAACAGAAAAAAAAACTCCAAAATATTTACCCCCATAAGCTTTCAGAAAATGCCTAAGCAACCGTGAAAATTAAAAAAAAACAAGAAAGAAAGTCGGTCAAGCCCGACTATAACATACTCTGTACCCTTAACGTCGCAGCTCGCATTTGCTCACGAGTTATACTCGATCATCTCTATGTTTCACTCTCTCTCTCTCTTTCTCTCTCTCTCACTAAGATTGCCGTTCAATAGAATGCTGTGGTGATGGGTGGGGGGTGGTGGGTGTTTACTGGCCGTTTTTTGCTTATAACTTGAGTATCGTTCATCCGATCTTTATCATTCCTTCAGCAATAATCGATAAATAATTTTGATTTTAAGGTATCTCTAGAAGGTACGAACGATCTATCTCCAAAACTGTAGGAGATATGACGTTTTTTCCAAATTGCGGGGGCGGGAGGGGGCGTGGCTAAAATTGAAAACAAACTTGATCTGCCTGCATATATGCCCCATACATGCCAAACCTCTATCTCTTACCATCTCTGAGATCTCTTCGTTCATACGGACGGACGGACGGACAGACGGACAGACGGACATGGCTATATCGAATCGGCTGTTGATGCTGATCAAGAATATAAATACTTTATAGGGTCGGAAACGATTCCTTCTCCCTGTTACATACTTTTGCACAAACTGAATATACTCTATGTACCTTCGGTACAGAGTATAAAAATGGTTTTTGGGACACCCTAGTGTGCATAGAACACGTGGTTAAACAGTTAATGCGATGAATGTACAGTGGGACATTCGTGAAGATACTGTGATAAATTACAGTGGCACAAAATCATACTTTACTCCCCATCGATGAATTTACATTACTCCTGGAATGTCATTTCAAAATTATAAAATTAACAATAAATCATGCTTATCGCATAATTTTGTCATTTCAAATTCAAATTCAGCGGATTGGTTGGTTTTTTCCAGTTACTTTCCTATCGAAATGAACATGTTCAATTTCATTCTGATGTTTGTATGTTCTTTTCACTATATTTTGATCTCTTTTCCAACCATTTTCGTCAACAAATCTAGATATATATTTTTCTTTGACAGTTTTGATGATATATTTTGGTTTTTGTTTTATGTTTTGAAAACCCAAATTTTGTACGAATTCACGATCACGAAATTCCTGATGTTCAACTCAATTTTCATTGATTTTGTTTATAATTTTTTCTTTTTTTTTGTACAGAGAAACTCTTGTAAATTATTCCATACTGATTTATCGTCATGGTTATGAAGTAAGTCATTCGGTTTTGGTTATGACATTCTACTTCTTCTGAACTAAGAAAATCTTTAATATATGCAGCACGAAGTTCATTATCTGCAATAAATTTATGTGGCTTACCTAGAATCGCAAATCGTTCTTTTAATGCATTAACAATCGTAATGGAATTTCGATCAGAAAGACAATGAATCGAAACATGCTTTGTAAGTTTGTCAGTACATGTCAAAAACATTAAAGTTTTATTTAAAAACCATATATTAACTTGCACAATTTGATTTGACTTAGACGGAGTCCTTGTGATTGCTATTTTCAATTTAGAAGGTTGCCTGTCATATTTACCCATACTACATACTATGAAGTTATGAAAGGTACGTTTCCTGTATTCCTCTATGGTTTTTCTTAGCATGATTGTTTTCGATTTCCTTTAGAAGCCGATCCTTTTCAAAAATATCTTAAAGTAACGTCAACACTTCAAAAATCGCAATTTTATTGTTTGAATTGTATCTTTTGATTGTTTTCCGAAGTGCTACAATCAATTCACGATAATTTGGTGTTTGTAGATGTTAATCGGCGATTCGGTGATATAGATATGATCGTTAAGATCCTCTTGTGCGCTATGTATTGTAGCTATATCCGATCCGAAGTCGTCCTCATGTTCCATAGCATTTAATTCAACTCTACTTCTGCGACATTTTTGGATTTCCCTTTTATAAATTCAATATCGAAGCCATACTCATTCAACCTAATTTTCCAACGTTGCATTTTCAAATTGGGTTCTTTTAATGAATTTATTTATTTATTTATTTAGAGTTGACAAAAAGGCAGTCAACGAAAATGTATATACGTTACAAAAATTTTTATGAGCTAATGAAGCCTATCAAAGAAAATCTAATAAAACTACAAAATAAACTAATAACGACTCCGACACGGTGGGGGAATTTTATTTGCCCGTCCGGCCAGCTATGCCCGGCCAATTGTAGTCAGAGACGTTATTAGAGCTAACAAAAACTTTAATAATATAAAGATCGAGAAGAGGGAGAGAGAGAGAAAGAGAGAAAAAAAACCAAAACCTACAGTTATGTAGGAACAAAGGAGAAAAAAATAAGATAATATATTAAATTAAAATAAAACTGAGAAAGAGAGAAAAATATCTAAAAGTAAACTTTAAAAATAAAAAATTTATACGTAAGACTTAAAACTAAATAACCGGAAAATCTCTGACCCGGTGGGGGAGGATTTTTTAGCCAGTCCGACAAGCTATGCCCCAGCTGGGAGTGGTCAGAGATTTCCCCGGAGATAATTAGAGAGAGACGTTTTTAGAGAGAAGAGAGAGAGATCTGTTGAGAGCAGGTGATAAAGATCATTGTAATTTTGACATAAGACCCGAAAACGATTGTGCTGGGCATAATCAGTTGTGCATCTGGGCAAGATTAAAGGTAAATAGTTTCTAGTTGGCCTAGAAGGAACGGAAAAGTTAAGGGGACCTAAGAGTTCGGTAGAATCTACATCACTAATGATTAACTTATGAAGAAAAGAAACGCCTAGGACTGTTCTACGATTAGCTAACGAAGGAAGGTTAATAAGCAAGAGTCTGCTGGAGTACGATGGCAGACGAAGGTTAGGGTCCCAATTTAGTCCACGAAGAACAAAAAGCAAAAATTGCTTTTGTACTGATTCAATACGATCGATATGCTTTTTATATTGCGGACACCAGACGGACGAGTAGTATTCAAGTACAGGACGGACTAGAGCAGTGTACATTCAGCCATACTAAAGGACGATGGTCTGTTTGGATATGGAATTGCCCTCCATAAAGAAAAGGTCTAAAATATTTAGTTGCCCAGACTATACTTAACAGCTCCTTTTCTATAGTGCTATAATTTAGCTCATGATTTTTAAGTGTGCGAGAAGCGAATATGATAGGATGATCAGCCTTAGATAAAACGGCTCCCAATGCAGCATTACTAGCATCAGTAGTAAATGTGAAAGGCTTACTAAAGTTGGGCAATGCCAGTACTTTACTTGAACATAAAAGTTCCATAAGTTTGGGAAATTATTCTATGAAACGCGGGTCATTTACTTCAATTCAAGTGGCTGTCGTCTTGGTGACTGTGCACACTCAGCGAATGAGTCCACTAACAGCCTTGTTGGTGTGGCTGAACTAAGACCATGCCAAGCCTTCCCAAACACGTCACCCTGTTTTGTTTTGCTTCATACTGCCAACTTCATCCCGTCGACGTCATAAAATAATCGCCACCTTCTGGTTTAAAGAAGCGAAGTCAACCTCAGAGGCCATTGGAGGGTTAAGACCAACACTTGCCGAAGTGCTAGCTGGTTTGCATGGCACAGCGCTTGGTGTCGTTTGCCGAGTGGTGTTGGAGACGCGGGTGCTGTTTTTGAAACATCTATGTTGGCGCATAAGGATAGGAAATCTAGAGGAGTCTTAGTGCCTAATCGTCAGGACAATGTAGCATCCTATTTTTTTAGATCCTCCTTATAATGTCATGATAACCTCCTTACAACAAAAAAGTACTTGTGTAATCCATTTCTCTTCAAATAAAACTTAATGAGGAAAGCAGCTCTGACCCAGGCTGCAAACCTCTGAAATTCTAAAGGATCAGGCCTGGAGTTCTAGCCCCTTGAAAAATGTTAGGTTCGCTTCTCAAACCGGTTCCTTTACTTATCGAGCCTACGGTTTTGGTTCGAAGCTTGGTTTATGAATTCTGATATCGTTGAGATTATTTTTTGGTAAAAAATAAAGCATATTTTTGGATAAGAAATCTTTCAGCTAACGATGCTATTAAAAACATTTATCAATACCCGAATGGACGGCATTCATTTTAGTAATCATTCATTAGTTCTCTACCAGGGCCGCAGCTTCTATGTTATTCAATAAACAGATTTGATTTGTCATTTAACAACTTGACTTTATTTCCTTCTCCAAGTCGTAATATGCAGCTTGGATATAATTTTGAAATGGTAATGCTCCGATTCAGCGCTATAAACATTTTTTAAACGGTCAAAATATTGGGATAATTTTAGATACTCTGAAAAACCTGACTAAAGATATTCTTTGAACCCTACCTTTTTCATCAAAATTTAAAAGGTTCGGTGCGATTGAGCCACAAACCCAAACCGTACTGGTTTTACGGGTTCGGTTATGGACCGGTTGAAAGTGGAAGCTTAAGTGGATTCATACATGTGTTTGTATGAAAAGGAACAAGAAAATTCAAATAGATGAGTATTTTCCCCAAAGAGTTAAATGGCATCCTGAGAAACGGTAATTGACGCAATGAAGGAAATTTTGAGCAGAACGGGCTTTCCAAAACAAATAAGGACTAATAGCGTCATATTAAGGGACTAAAAGAACGTCCCATTATTTTGAGTGGAGAGGAGCCAATGAGGCTGCCATTCAAGTTTGGCTGCAGCAACAAAATCAAAATTTATCACATTTTCAACAAATAGTAACGAAATCTCTAAGGAGCAAATCAAATCACGTATACACCCTCGAAAACTGAAGATGATGATGAGGATATTATCGAAAATCGTATTCGTTTCATCGACTTGCATTGTCGTAGCATGCAAAATGAAAAAATGAAACCAAAGATCACTAAGTCAGAAATAATTGATTAAAAATAAATTAAATAAAATAGAAACAAAAAGATTGTTCAAATTCTATGATGTGTACAGCACAACAGCTAGAACAGAACTGAATTGTCAGCAATGAAATTATATCTAAGGTAAATAATTTGGGAAAAGGCCTACTTGGGTCTTCTACGTTTATAAGCACAACATTTATTGTGCTTAGTGCCCTTTAAAGTATGCAATGCATTTAAAAGGGAATGATTTGAAATTATATTTATTTTAAGTTTGGCTTAACACAAGATTATATTGTATATCTATTACCCCAGCAAACACTTTGTATCGCAGAATATAAGAATGCGATTCTTGCAGTAGGTATCGCTTAACTCTGGCGATATCGCATAACAATCGCATTCTCATCTCCCTTCGGGAAGAAGTGTGCCACTCTGCGACACTTCTTGGAGGATATATTTCGCTTGTCGTTTGAATCGTTTCTCCATTTTTAAAAAATAACGCTTTTCAGCTCGGCACTGCTTGCTGCAACATATCTCTTGGTCGAATGAAACCTGGCTCCAAGTTGGCAGCACCAGTTAGATCGCAGTTTGTTGTCTATTCGCATTCTCCGAATTGTGTATATGAGAAATCAAGCTAAAAAGAAAAATTGAGCTAACACTGACTTCATGGATCCACCAGACAGCCATTTCGATCTTTTCTTCTAGTGGCCGTCAAAGTGTGCAGTTGTACAATTAAAACCTTTCGTGAAAATCATTAAAGTGTCTAACCAAACCTAGATGCCCACGCCAATACATACATATATGTATGCGAGTATGTGTTAGTGGCATTGCACAAAAAGTTGTGGAATCATCGTCAATAATTATACAAGAAACCAATTGTGAGTAGTTTGTGTAACCCTTTTTACATAATCGAAAATGCTGAGTGAACGAGTTTTCCGCACATAGAATTCTGCCCAGCACACAGCCCCCTCCGTGTGCTACTCCGTCCTCACGTTGGTTGGAAAACATTCATATCGTCGGTGGTGTCAGCCCATCTGGGGTAAATATTGTTAATTTTCATAGCTGACACTGGCTTATGAATGTTTAATTTCCAATCTAGGTTGGCACCACTAGTTCCATGCAGGAAAAGTGAATTACATTCCATAAGTAACTCGTCCACGAGACACTGATGTCGCCTAAAGTGTCCTCCCCATAACGTGTAGTGCTCGATAGAAAGTCGTCTAATGGTGCTCCCGTAATCGAGGACTGATTGTACCTGTGATCAGGGCATTTCTGCACGACGCTGATGGCTATACCAGACCCCTGGCTTGGGCTGTCTCTGGCCACACCTCGTGGAGTCGTACTTCAATTTTCGCAACGATCGAGCCTAACCTAAATGGGCCATAGTTGACCCGCAACCACTTGAGGAAGCTTATGGGCCACCTCACTCCTAGATGACCTATTCCTCTACCATGACATATTGGGTCTATTGGGGTTATAGATCATCCGTCGCTCTACAGTGGTCCCTGCCTGCACGACATCGGATATATTGAGGTTACGACCACATGGTGTACATAACCTGCTCAGCCTATTGATATTTATACTCTGTACCGAAGGTACATAGAGTATATTAAGTTTGTGCAAAAGTATGTAACAGGGAGAAGGAATCGTTTCCGACCCTATAAAGTATATATATTCTTGATCAGCATCAACAGCCGATTCGATATAGCCATGTCCGTCTGTCCGTCTGTCTGTCTGTCCGTCCGTCCGTCTGTCCGTCTGTCCGTCCGTCAGTATGAACGAAGAGATCTCAGAGATGGTAAGAGATAGAGGTTTGACATGTACGGGAAATATATTTCTTATACTTGCAGGCAGATCAAGTTTATTTTAAATTTTTGCCACGCCCCCTCCCGCCCCCGCAATTTGGAAAAAACTTCATATCTCCTGCAGTTTGATTGAAGATAAATCGTTCGTAACTTCTAGAGATACATTGTAAACAAAATTCTTTATCGATTTGCTGAAGGAATGATAAAGATCGGATGAACGATACTCAAGTTATGAGCAAAAAACGGCCAGTAAACACCCACCACCCCCCCCACCCATCACCACAACATTCTATTGAGCGGCAATCTTAGTGAGAGAGAGAGAGAGAGAGAGAGAGAGAGAGACAAAACAGAGAGAGAGAGAGAGAGACTTAGAGAGCGCACTGCGTTGTGTTAACTGGCTGTTTGACTCGTGACCAAATGCGAGCTGCGACATTAAGGGTGCAGAGTATGTTATAGTCGGGCTTGACCGACTTTCTTTCTGGTTTATCTTTCTTAAGTAATGGTAGGGGAAACAATGCAGCAAATAGCATATGTATTTAGATCACTTACTCAGTTATCCGTCCAACGGGAAAAGCTAGGACTAGGTGCCAAACCTGCAATGAGGTTTTAAAAGAAATTTGCACCAATAAATAAAAAAAACTCCTACTACCAACTTGTCTTATGCGACCAAAAAAACAGAAACGGACACTTACCCCTAAAGGCTTGGCAAGTCGTTTGTTAAACGAAGTTCCCTTGGGTATGGCTGCGCAGAGTGATCAGCATCCAATCACTTCGCGACTTTTTGGGATACTTTTTCCCCTTAGTTTTACGCCACTTATAAAAAAAAATTGAAGGTTAGACACTTGTTGGTCTTAGCAAAAGCCCGTCTTGTCAAGATCACTACCCAAAAGGGAAAGACTGCTGGACTGGCTGGTCAAACGCAAGAAACCTACTAACATAGATCAAAGTGAAGCTTACATTTTCGAAGGATTGGAGGACTCAGCATGTTAAAGAAAGCATTTCGAACTTTCTCTCTCATGCTCAGCTGGCTGCAGAACTGCCAAACAAGTGTTGCCTGCTTTCCGGCTGAATATAAATTGCAGAATCGGCCGCGACAAGATACATTACAAAAGCCTTGTGGATTCATCTCAACTTTTCAATTCAGTCCTGTCCCTATACTGTAGCCTAACTATCCGACTCCCGTCTGGCCTCCTCCTGTTCCCCTTATAGCAAGCAAATATTTTTATGAAATTATGACAAGCATACGAGCTTCTAACCCGTTGGAAAAATTTCCTGAACCCACCCAGCCGACTAGAGAAAAAAGCCGAAGCCAGCGCGTACTCTGCCAAAAGTTAGCTACCATCTGCTCTATCAAATTTACACGTTACATGCTACAGTTACCGACCAAGAAACTATAAATAATTAAGTCAACAACATCTTCCGACTTAAAATCCTTCTATTCCTTTCGCTTGTCTTCCTGTAATTGTCCCAAATTTTGATTTGGAGCTCCTAGTCCGCGCTCGATTCAAATCGAGATTATATCACTAGTTAATGGATTTGTGAAATCGTTTCCTATCGTTTGCTTTCCTTTTTGTTGCTAATTAAAAATGTAAGCTTTATCTTTGGATCTAGGCTTATATGTGGACTAGATCTACAGCCTACCCAGAAAAGTGAATCAT
>JBAMBO010004694.1:0-14585 GCA_037044535.1 Lordiphosa magnipectinata
AAAGCCTTTATCAGTATAGAACCAATATCCCACATCCCACACACTTCCCTCCCACTTCCCACTCACATCCCACCCACATACCACCCACTTCCCACCCACATCCTACCCACATCCCACCCACATCCCCACCCACATCCCACACACTTCCCTCCCACTTACCACCCACTAACCACCCACTTCCCACCCAGTTCCCATCCACTTCCCACCCACTTCCCACTCACATCCCACCCACATACCACCCACTTCCCACCCACATACCACCCACTAACCACCCAGTTCCCATTCACTTGTCACCCACTTCCCACCCACATCCTACCCACATCCCACCCACATCCCCACCCACTTACCACCCACTAACCACCCACTTCCCACCCAGGGAGTTGGTTGGTTATCCAGAAAATTGGTTTGCACTTATTGTTGAATTTTTATTGAGATCTCTGAAAATTAGTTTGAACTTGATCGGATGAAAAACAAAAAAGTTTCATACAACAGTTTTCCGCGAATTTCCCGACTTTGGGGCTGAATTTTCCAAAATTTGCAAGTCACGTTTCCTATATTTTATTATGTGTAACTTTGAAAGTGAGTTTGGAGCTAATCGTTGGCAACTAAACATTCGCCCACGCAACCTTGACCACCCACTTTCCACCCAGGGGGGTGAATTTTCCATAAAATTGGTATTCAGTTCTTCTTAAATTTTCATAAAGTTCTTTGAAAATGCGTTTGAACTTGATAGGATGGTAAACAAAAAAGTTTTAACAGACAGAATTTTCCAAAATCCGATCTAAGTACTCACTTTCAGCATAAAATAAAACTACTGTGAAAAATTCAGCATCCTGTCTCTTATGGTTTAGTCAGGTTGAACTCTTTTATATATATGGACTAGCATATAACCCGTACCGCTTCGCTGCGCCGCCGTATAGCCTTTTTAATTTGTCTTCCCCATAGAGCTCACAAAGCGAATCTTACGTACATCAGCTTGAATTCAACGACTTACTACATAGTCTTTTCCCCGTAACGACTTTGCTGCTGAGTTTTCCCTCCAATTCCCACCCACATCCTACCCACTTCCCACCAACCGTGACCGTTCCGCTACCGCTATCGTAACCGTTCCCGTTACCGATGTTGTTATCGTTATCGTCACCGCCCCATTTCACTTTATTTCGTATTCTATCCTTACAAAAAGAGTTTTAAGCCAATCGGATGAATATAGTTTTTGCATGCAGAATTTTCCGGGAACTTTCACGCCTGGGGGCGGATTTTGTGACATTGGAATATCACATTTCAAATTATCCCGTATTCTATCCTTACAAACTGAGTTTCAAGCCAATCGGATGAAAACTAATTTTTTGCATACAGAAGCTTCCGGGAATTTTCACGCCTGAGGGGCGGATTTTCCGACATTGGAAAATCACATTTCAAATTATTCCGTATTGTATCCTTACAAACCGAGTTTCAATCCAATCTGATGAAAATAATTTTGTATACCGCGTGTCTGATTTTTCTCCATTGCATTGATATGCAACAATACTATCCTAGCGGCTTCATCATCAGCGGCTTTAAATCAGCAAGTAATGCTTAGTGTGGCCTATAAAATTCAACTTCTTTCTTCGTCTTTATTGGCCCGATGTTGCATAACAACCGCTTGACGGACTCGGCCTCTGCTATGAATGCCCTCCACTCGCTTCTGCGTTGTGCGAGCTGGCACCAGTTGTTCACACCAAGGTTGGAAATGACTTTCCGCACTTGATCATCCCATCTTAGTGGTGGGCGTCCCCTCCTGCCTTGTCCCCCAAAGTCAGCCGCCTTCGCTTTGTACGCCTTTTTTACTGGAGCTTCTTCTTCATCGGATGACTATAGCATATAGCTGCCATAGGAACTATCGGTCGAAAAAGCAGTTTTAGCGTGAAAAATTTTTTTGTCTTCAACGCAAACGTCCCCAAACCTCGTATTTCTAAGTTATCTATGCTCTCACATAATTCTACCAAGTTTTATGAAAATCTGACAACTATATAGTACAGCTGCCATACAAAAGATATGTCGGAAAAAAGTCTTTGTAGGAAAAACTTTTTTGTTTTCAATGCTATCTCTCCGAAACTGTTCTATATTATATCAATATCAATATTATATGCTATTACACAATTCAACCAAGTTTGATCCAAATCGGATGACTATAGCATATAGCTGCCATAAGAACCATCTGTCGAAAAAGTAGTTCTAGTGAGAAAAACTTTTTTTTTCCAATGGTACTGGCAAACAGCTAGTGGTCCGGCGTGGCGTATCAGTCGTATGTGTGGCGGCTGGTGCGGGAGGTTGTGGGTTCGATCCCGCCTCGGACCATCTAATAGAAAAAGTTTTTTCTTTCTTTAGAAAAAAAAAGCTTTTACACATCCGATCACCTTCACCAGCTACTGGCGCCAGCTGTGAAGTAACTAGCCATGAAAAAGCAAAAATTCTCTAACTATTGCCGTTCGGATTCGGCGTTAAACTGTAGGTCCCCTTCTCTAGAGCGAAAAATTATAAGCACACACGCCAAGAGATTGAGAGAAGCTTGACCCTGGCCCTCCTGGAGGTGCTGTTTGAGCCAATTTTACTTACTTTTTACTGGCAAATAGCTTATAACATTATTAGTTTCATGCAATGGCTACAAAGCTTTAGAAGTGTATAACTCTGGAACGGTGAGGGCAAATTAAAATTTACGCATCTTTTGAACTGCTTCACCAGTTTTTTTTTAAATTTCAATAGAAATTTTAAGTTATAATGCGTTTTTTACAAAATTTACGGAAAAATGTAATATTTGGAACCTAAATGAGCAAAAGCATAGGAAAAATTGATCGTTTATGCTCATAAAAAAAAATTTTTACATTTTTCTTTAAAAATGTTGATTTGAAAACTAAGCAAATCGTGGTTATTGACCAAGTTATAAGTAAAAATCAAAACAGTACGGAAAACCCGATTTTTGGGGAAAATTCGACTTGCGCGACATCTAAACGTTTTCCGAAAAATCTGAAAAAAAACTCAAAAATACTTACCCTTATAAGCTTTCAGAAAATGCCTGAGCATAAACCAAAATTTTTTTTGGGACACCCTAGTGTAGCTGATCAGTTGATGTTGATGGTCGTCCTGGCCGTGACTCGTCTTCAACGCTTTCTCGACCCTTTGAACATTTTGTACCACTCATAAACTCTAGTTTTCGGTAGAGCTTGCTCCCCGAAGGCCTTCTGCAACACAATTTTTTTTTTTTGCCACAAAATTTAATGGAGCTGCGTTGTTAAATAGTTTGACATAAAAAACATAAAATTCAGCTTTAGCTTTTTACAAACACTAATGAATATTTTGATGTAAAATTTAGACCAGTGCCAACTTAAAAGTAAAAACGTTTCTTGCTATCGGAGTCCCAAATAAAATTTAAATTCAAATTTCCCGGTATTTTTTGCGAACAGTAGTATAACAGGAATTTTTTATCCAGCTCTGTTAATGCTCTTTTAATTAATAAATATTTTTCCATTTTTCCTCGCGTCTTTGTAAAATTACGCTTGTAGTTGTATCAAGTGGGATACGTTTTTATGTTTTCTAGCTTTAAGACTAAAGTTTGACCAATAGCAAACTAAATTTGTAAATGCATTTAATTGATTTAAAAAAAAAAAACAATGAAAGCGTTGTGTTAGTAAATTACATTGATTAAATACATACACATTTGACACTCTATTAATGTACACATTTAATATTGGTTGGTTTATATTTGTATTTACAATCCATAACTTAGTATTTTACGTTGTCTTAAAAAATATTTAGTTAACTAGATTGTTAGGTCAGTTGATGTTCTATTGGATTACTATTTTTCTTGCGAACAATAACACTTACAAACTGAAATGTGATACCTTAGTACATACTTTTTAAATCAAAATGGAAATAGGTTAATTTCTCTTTAATATTATTAATTCTGTAACTCGATTGTAATTAACATTATTGGAGACGGAAAGATTTAATTATTAACGTTTATATATACAGAGATGCGACGTTGATTCTCGAAAAATTTAAAATCCCTTGAGGATAGCACATTGATAAAAATGCTTCCCATTGTTAAGCGTTTACTATGATTCAGAAAATGAAAGTCCAGTAAAGACTTTGACGGTTTCTAACCAATCTATTGATTGGTTTTAGTTGAGCGTACCCCTGCATCCTTGAGCGCCACACAGGCATGGGATTTTCTCTTCCTCTAATGGGAATTTGTAGTCATATGTAATTTCCTCATTCACCCCAATGGGCTGTTTTGAATATATGACGATCTTCTTTTCCGACTCTATGGTAATGACTTTGGCATAACAATTCGGCTGAAAAATTGAAAATAAGTCAATTTTAAGATTGAAATCTATATAGAATTCCTACTCACATTGCAACTGTGGTTTATAAATCGCGCCAAATTGCCGCATTTTGTGGCATCGATTATAGTCTCCATATCGATGCGAAACAGGTAGGAGCTGCCGATTCCAATTGCCTCGTACTTTGTCTCCCTCAAATCGGCCACGACGGGTCGAATCATTTGTCCTACATACTCAATGACCATTTCATCGGCAGCTATGGGCTCCATAGCAAACAATCCCCAATCGTGAATAGCTGACTTGGCAAATTTAAGTTGTTTCTTGCGGAATTTTAATTGGTTGAATTTTAACAGCTCCGATTCGCCCATTGATCCAAATGCGGTCAGGAGGCGACGCTGATTAGAGCGCGCCTCGCGCGAAATTCCTTGCATTTTTGATATAAGTTTGTTGTGGTGATGATTGGTTAGTGCCGTTGGCTCGTCGCACCGATCATCATTTTGGGAATCATCCGTGTTGGCTTTGGCATGATGGTATTTGTGTTTGGCCTTTTCACGTACATCCAGTTTGTAGTAACCCTCCGTGCGTGCGCATCCCGTTTTGTGGCGCATCAACTCGTCGTCTTTTCTTCGTTTTTTGGGAGGCGGTGGCCAAAACGCCCTGTCGGTTGTGCAGTGATCAACCCAATGGGTATTATTTAAGAACATTCTGAAAACGAAAAACGTAAAAGGATTCTGTTAATTATTTGGGAAACATTAAGCTTATACATTATGACTGGCTCTCTGCAGCCGCCTTCTGCATAGCATTTTTTATTTTATTTTTAAATGATAGACTCGTTAATTTTTGCTTGCTTTGCCTTTGTTTACCCTTTCCACGGGAATATTAAATTTGTACAGAAGTTTGTAATGCTTAGGATAAAACATCTCCGACCGTTTGCAGTGTATATTATATTCTTGATCAGCATGACAAACTGAGTTGATTTAGCTAAGTCCGTTAGTCCGTTCGTCTGCCCGTGTGTTTCTATGCTAAATCCTCCTTCTGTTTTAGTCTTGACAAAACTTAGCACGAAGCCTTGAAATACAAATAACTGGCCGGATCGGCTGACTATAGCATATATCTGCCCTAGACTCGATCAGTCGAAAAACTAGTTTTATTGGAAACAATTTTTTTTTATTGGGAAACGTCTCCAAAATTCGTTGTTAAAAGTTTTATATTCTCTTCCATGACCCATTCCATGTCCACAATTTTTCATCGAAATCGGACAGCTTAAGGGTGATTCATTAAGAGGTTTATTTTAAATATTCTTTTTTTAGATATCATGCGAGAGTGGTGTCATTCTGTCATCTTATTTTTGTTAAGGATTGTTTGACAAAGACTAACACCGCAACTACGTTTCCAAATTATTCAGCTGTATTACGAAAATAAGCGTTCTGTGAAAATTGTTTTTCGTGTACTTCGAGCTACATATGGTGGATATCATCGACTTTCCGAGACCATTATTCGCAAAACCATCGACAAATTTGGGTCTCAGTGTACGTTATTGGATAATACTCGACCAAATAGACCACATTCAGCCCGTAGTGAGGAGAAAATTTGGATTGCAGCGGAGAGTGTGGTTGCAGACCGTGTCCTATCGATTCGACGCCGATCTCAACATTTGGGCTTATCGTATTTGACAACTTGGCGAATATAACGCAAGGATATTGGGTTAAAGGCTTACAAAATCCGACTCGTACAAGAATTGAAGATGCCAAACTTGAACTTGCGCTTGAATTTCAGTCAATGGGCTCTGCAACAGCTCAATGATTATCCGCTGTTTTCGCACAAAATTTAGTTCTGTGACGAGGCACATTTCTGGCTAAATGGATACATCAACATACAAAATTGTCGCATTTGGGCTGATGAGCAACCCGAAGTGACTCTCGAACTACCGTTACATCCACAAAAATGCACTGTTTGGTGTGGTTTATGAGCTGCTGCTATATAAATGAGCCGTCAATGGCGAGCGTTACCGCACCATGATGAATGACTTTTTGTTACCTGAAATTGAAGCTCTTTTTTATGTGCCCTTACACAATTTTATAAAGTTTGATCAAAATCGGATGACTATGACATTTTGGAAATAAGTCCTTGGGGTTGTCATGCCATTAAAATATTTCTTCCACTGAGTAACGGGGAGTAACGAAATCCGGCATGGCAGACTTAAAATTAAGCTCTCGTTTTGTTTTTATACCCTGTTCCAATGAACATGGGTAAAAGGGGATCATGAAGTTGTGCAAATGTATGTAACAGGGAGAAGGAAACATTTCCGACCATATAAAGTTTATATATTTTTGATCAGCATGAACAGCCGAGTCGATATAGCCATGTCCGTCTGTCCATCTGTCTGTATGAACGCGTCGATCTCAGAGACTATAAGAGATAGAGACTTAAATTTTTGCATGCACATAGGTGTATACCATAGTACCCAGATCAAGTTTGTTTCAGATTTGGAAAATATCCCCCCTCCCCACCTTAAACCACAAAACTGTCAGAGCCACAATTTTAAAGTTAGAATATCGTGGCTTTATATATATATGGCAGGCGGGGTGGGGGGGGTGCAGCCACTGCATGGAGGCAGCTAGGCCGCGTGTGTGTGTGCGCGCGCGTGTGTGCGTTTGTGTATGTGAGTGGTTTACATGTGTGTCTCAATTGAACAGGAAAACTCGAATACAGCGCTCTTACTTGTTTTGTGAAGAGGCGTTGGCAACACTGCTTGGCATAAATATCTGGATTTATGAGCTATTTGCGACAGAGCACATACCAATGCATCATTGAAAAATCAAAGGCGCTATAAAATTGTAGCAGAAAGTGTCTAAATTGGTTTCTAAAGTCCGACCATTCTAGTTTTATGGCAGTTTTCTAAAAATTTGTATTGAAACAACCTAGGCATGTAAATTTACAAATGGTCCAATTATGAGAATTTTTTTGGAATTTATATCAGCTTGTTTGGCAGAACTATAGGTTGTTTAAAAGAAAAATTCATATTTAGGTGGCTTCTGCGGAATAACACTAGTTTACATCCAAAAAGAGCCATTTCTACTGAAACTATTTTTAAGTGTAGTTGGGATTGGTGTTCTCAAAAATCGATTTCAAAAATTTACTTACATTTTAAGCCATATCTCACTTCATAATCGTCGGATGGTGTCAATCAAGACATGAATTGTCAATAATAGCACAACACTATTTTTAATTCGGTTAAGTTGTTTGAATACAATATTAAAAATAGAAGAAAGCTAACTTCGGCTCGACCGAAGTCTATATACCCTTGTAGCTTGTATGATTTTTATAAATTAGTAGCCCGATTCCACTGACACAAATATGTACATTCGGCCAAATGTACACATTTTTGACAAGGCCTCCTATATACATTTTCTACACCTAATTTCTATGCCTGCTGTGCTATATAGTTTTCCTATCAAACTTGGTGGAATTATGTGAAAGCATAGAAAACTTGTATGTACAAGGTTCGGGGACGTTTGCGTTGAAGACAAAAAAGTTTTTCTCACTAAAACAACATTTTCGACCGATGGTTCCTATGGCAGCTGTATACTATAGTCATCCGATCTGGCCGGTTCCGACAAATGTGCAGCGTATTTGTACCAAAACACTTCGTGCAAAGTTTGGTTAAGATAGCTTTAAAACTGACGGAGGAGCTAGCATAGAAACAGACGGACGGACGGACAGACGGACATGGCTATATCAACTCAGCTCGTCATGCTGATCAAGAATATATATACTTTGTGTGGTCGGAGATGCTTTCTTTTATGCGTTACAAATATCTGTACAATTTTAATATACCCTCTACAAGGGTATAAAAAGTATTACAAAAAAATCGATTTTAAAAAAATCGACGACTAGGAAAAATATTTAAAAATTTAAAAATAAACTTGATATGCGTGCAGACAATAGGAGTCTCCATTTCAAATTTGGTTGCTCTAGTTCTGCTAGTCTCCGAGTTCTAGGTTTTCATACAGACAGACGGACGAACGGACATGGCTATATCGACTCGGCTTTTGATGCTGATCGAGAATATATATACTCTAAATGGTCGGAAATGATTCCTTCTGCCTGTTACATACATTTGCACGACTTTAGTATACCCTTTTACTCTACGAGTAACTTATATAATAAATACAGAAGCTGTGAGCGATAGAGTGCTGAAAAAAGTGGTATTTTTGAGATTTTTTAAAAATAAATTTTCATCTGCTTCGACTTTTGTTCTGTTCTGGAATTTTTTTTCTGATCTGACTATTCGCTCACTTCTAATATTGACCAAAAGACGAAGAAAATAGAAAAAAAAAGACTCTAAACACTTAAAATACTCAATTTTGACTGTTAGTTCCTTCACTTCAATTGATCCAGCTACAATACTTATCCATAGATTTTCTTCATCAATACCTTATTATCTTTGTAGAAGTGCGATTCTTAAGTCGAAAGAATAAAAACAATTTGTTTAGATTTTATTATATTTTTCCTATTCGATTAAAAATGAAAATTCCTGCATTTTCGAACAAAAAATCGTTTTTTTTTTTAAATATTTTTGATCATTGAATAAAAACTTCTAAGCCGATTTGAAAACAATGTTCTACGCTATTATTGACAATTTAATTACTTTTCGATTCATATCTTTTTTGACACCATCTTACGATTATGAATTGAGATATGGCATAAAATGTAAATGCACCTACCGAAAAAATGAAAAAAATTCATATTTAAAAAACGTTGCCATGAAAAATTTTAGAAATCACCAATCCAAACTACACTTAAAAATAGTTTCAGTAGAAATGAAGCCACCTAAATATGTATTTTTCTTTTAAACAGCCTATAGTTCTGCCAACCAAGCTGATATAAATTCCAAAAAAATTCTCATAATTGAACCATTTGTACATGCCTAGGTTGTTGGGTCATTTAATTTTTTTTTTTTTTACACTAGTGTAATTATTGACTCGCTTTTATTCGGTACGCTGTAGATTGGACAGCCAGTATAGAACTGACTCTGTTTTGCGTTGTTTTGCTCAGCTTGCTCGCGTTCACGTACACATATACAAGCTTAAGTCTAGAAATACAATCAAAGGAGCGTGGCGTTGCCAGCTAGTTATGTTAACATATTGCACATTACCAGATAGGTGTAACTTAGTAACTACTTACATACTGCTTACATACTACAACTCGGCCTGACAACAAGGATCTCCTGATTCTTCCGACTTTATCAGCGGTGTCACAGAAATCTCTTCCAACCAAATTCCAACCCAAAAACCAATTCTCGGTGTCACAGATATCTCTTTCGGTTGGTTTCAAATCTCTAGTGTTTTGTCAGGAGATTTAGCAAAATTCACCACCCAAACAATTTTGACATTCAAAATTAGTTTTGGAAATGAAAGCAAAATTATTTTTCTGGATATGTTGCATCAAATGAATAAATTATTTGATTAGTTTAAACATTGCAATTTGCGTTTTAATAATTATTCGCAAAGCCAACCAGTCTTTCGTAATTGTCAAAAGCAGCCACCTCAAGTGGCGTCATCTACAGCTTGGTCGCCATCTATGTAACAGCCAGCTGACTATGGGCTGGCAAGATACACTTCATGCGTGGCGCGAACACATTTTTAAATTTCGCATTTTATTTTTGAAGAATATGAAATGAATATATATAAACTTGAACTATAATTTAAAAATGCATCATAAAACATATAGCACATTCAAAAAATTTCAGATGAACATCAAATTACCCCTTAACTAAACTAGGGGAAATTTTTTTGCGAGAGATGTAGCCCTGTTTTTAGAGATGATAGTTCAATTGGAATAGCTTCTGTTCTAACTAGATTTTCAAATAAGAAAATGAAATCTCTTGAAGTTCTGTGACACCGACGAATTTTTCGAGCGATTTGCAAACCAACCGAAGATAAAATGTCTAGAGATTTATGTGACACCGCTGTATGTTTTCTATTTATTTCTGCTTTTTAAACTACACAGGTTTTAATCGTTCTTTATGTATTTTTGACCGCTGAATTCAAATAAATTGTCTGTTTTCCCCCAGCACTTCAGATTTACGAGATATTTGCATACACGTGTGTTGAACGAGATTTTGATTACATTTGCCACATAAAGTGACCCTTTCCAACCAAATTTGTTTTAATATAAGCTGAATTGAATGTCGCACGCTGGGGCGACTAGAGCAAATGCCGTGCCAAAATTGATTTTTTTTTTTTGTATATTAAAGAAAATTGAAATGCAACTTTAAAGATGAAAAAATTTTGCACAGTAATCAGTAATCCGAAAGAAAAATAGTGTAGGATATTTGGTTCTCCCATAACACGCATTTAAAGTTCACCTTTCGAACTCGATTTTAGGGAATTCACAGAATACGCCATTTTAATGTCTGTTCGCAATCGTTTTTCATGAGGGTGAAACATTTATGCGGATATGTGGCAGTTGAAGGTATAAGTTTTGACTTTCTTTAGTTCATTAGCATAAATAAAGTTTTCATAAAAACATTTTTTATATTTTTTTTTTAAAACCTTCAAATCTTTTTGCCGGCTCTAGGTCTCGCTATGTTGGTACATAACTTTAAAACAGGGACACACCACACCACAAAGGAGGTTAGTTGACCGAACAGCTGTTTCAATGGTATCTCTACCATATCATCAGCGGTCTTCACCTGGTACCACAATCAGAAAACAACTCCCTCCTCATGCCTGAGATGCCATAATCGCTTGGGAACTCCAATGCGATTCAACAGCAAAATCCAGACACAACGAGCCAGAGCCGCGCTGTCTGTGGCCTTTGTACGTGTGTGTGTCCCCCAATGGTCTTACAATGTTAGTGAGAGAGATTTCCTCTCACTGAAAAAAGGTCCAAGAAACTACATTTTTTTGGTTATTGTTGGACATAAAGTAATTAATCGGGCTAGATCCTTTTTAAACTACTTTTTTAAAAAATGTTTTAATGTTAAACTTTATGTCCTAAAAATATTAGCGTGCCCTTTTTTGCCTTTTCTGAGAAAATTAAATTTTAGTAAGTGAAGTCATTTCCAAAATTCAAATATCGCCAGCCCAGGAACAGTAAATTTGTATCCTTGGTATAATATGTCACCAACTTTACATCAATTTTTTATTCACGGCCCGGAAATAATTAAGCATGCATTGCTCCCAATTGGTAAATTAACCGAGGAGGCCCAGGAAGCACGATACAAAGATTTCAAGTTTTACCGAGAACATGTTTCTTTAATTAAATTAAATTAAATTAATACTTAAAAATTATAATTAAATTATTTAAATTAAATTAAATACTTAAATTAATAATAAAAAAAATTGTTGAATAATATTAAAAATTTGTTGTTTTTTTATAATTATCAATGAAATCTAAAAAATTTTGAAAATTTTGACCGATTGTTCCTACGGAAACTATAGGATATAATCTTCCGATTTTGAAAAAAATTGTTTAAGTTAAGAATTTTAACAAAGAATCGTTTTGGGTAGTTTTTGACTTCCTATGTTCCGAAATGTATGTTTTTGTCTTTTTACAGAAAAACCAAACGCGACGTCTTAATTTTGTTCATAAGGTACAAATTGTTGGATTTTAATATGGAAAATACGGTAATTTTTTGATAGTCTCGGCTTTTTTCCAAGTTTAAGTTATTTTAAAAAATGTTGATAATAAAAAATTTATTAAATTTTCTTTTTTGGGCATTAAAAAGTTATATTACATTTATTTTGGTTGATTTAAACTGATTTTAGAGGTTAATATTATTAAAAAAATTGTGATAAATTAAAGGAGACAAAGGACTACCAACTGTGTAGCTTGGCAAAAAAAAAGGATTTTATCAAAAATGTCCATATTTTCCATATTAAAATCAATAAATAGGTATCTTATGAACATATTCAAAACATCCTGATTTGTTTTTTTGCAACGTTATTCAATTCAGCTTACTTTAAAACTAATTCGGTAAGAAAAGGTTACTTAATGTAGCTACAGGATCTACAAATGTAAACAAACCTCGCTCTACCCACGTTTATGCGAATATCTCGTAAACCTTACGTGCTGAGAGAAACGACAATTGATTTGAGTTCAGCGGCCAAAAATACATAAGGAACGATTGCTAACTTCTCTGTTGCAAAAGTTGGCCTTTTTTTTTAAACTGTGTTATACGTATTGTCGCGGGACGGATTAAGTTAATTGTAATTTGAATTGCGCGGTCTTTAGTATCCGCTGAATAGGAATTTTTGGCCTTACTGAAAAGGGTCACACTGTCTGTAAGCCTATTTATAAGAATGAGTTGCAAATTGAATCACTTGTGTAAAGTAACCGGAGTAGGAGAAAGACTGCGATAAGCAATTAATAATGTATATGGATAAAGCCTAAACCGTTGTATTTTGAATAACAGAATATTCAAATATACAGAATAAAACCCACCCAGGGATTGGGACCCCCACCCACACCCCTTAACATAAACGTGCCTTGTCACTGGATTGGGTTGGACTCTCAACGGGTTAAAATTGTATTCCTGCTCCCGGTGTTACGACACCTGTGCATTTTATTCGCAGCTCTCGGCAATGTTTGAGAGGCTGCAGGATCAACTTGCGCTGGAGATCTGACGTGGTGCAACATATTGGAGTTGCAGTGTGTGTGTATTTGGAGACTACACAGCACAGGCCAAGCGCTTCCACCCCAGCTAGAGAGTTGATATTGGGACGTAATCAGCGTCAAGGTACGTTTTACCAACTGTAATTCCTGGGTCGAATTGCACCATGGTGGGCACAAGACATTCACCCAGAGGGCATACGGATCAACAGACGACCTCAACAGAAGCCGCTACTGTGACAGCGACTACTACAACGAGGACGGCGTCTGCGAGTACGCAGCGGCAAAGGACTCCCAGCATAGTGGCTGGAGGTGCATGTCCATTAACCGCCACTGCAAGCACGCCTAAAGACATCGCCACCAGCACAGTGGCTGGAGGCGTAAGTATACAAACCAGCACAGTGGCTGGACAACAAGACCAGAGCAGCACAACGTCCCAAGTGGCACATCTGATGCAGAAGATCGCCGCGCTGGAGAGGGAGTTGAGCAGTACAAGGGCAAATGAAGGGCATTCCAATGTGGCTACTGACCCCGTTGCAGCAAGCAATACTGGAGTGAGCGGGACAGCTAGCACGCTGCCGCCATCTTGGAGTGGAAATTTACCGCAGCAATTGAGCGGGAATTTGCCACCATCTTGGAATGGAAGTTTACCGCTACTTGGGAGTGGAGCGCCATCGACAAGTGTGAGTGAGAGCCTGCCGCCATCTTTGAGCGCGGCAATCTGTAACATAACCTCAAGTCACTCAACGCCATACTGTGTGGCGGCCACAGCGCAACCAACACTTGGATGTGGGCCACCACATACAAACCCAAGTAAGTTTGCTATGGCGCAGGCGCAATCGAATGTGCTTTATGGATCGACGACTCCATCGGTGAACAATGTGTATGTGTCACGAAAATTACCGAATCTCCCCGAGTTTGGAGATGATAACAGACGAACGCCGCATCCCGCGGGTTCACACCGGAGCGCCACCAGAGGGACACCCCAAAGAGAGGATGTTCAGACGGCGCCAGAGAGAAATTTAAGCTGTGTCGACGCGGATGGAGAACGTCTACTGTTCCGCAAATTGTCTGTGACGCTGTATGGGGCAAATAAGCGTGTGGATACGTACGCACTCTTCGACGAGGGCTCGTCCGTATCAATGATTGATGTAGAACTACTTCGTGACCTGGATTTGAAAGGTGAGCGTCGACACCTTAATATTCAATGGTTTGGTGGAAGGGCCACCAGAGAGCCCACAAATGTGGTAAACCTGCAAATCAGTGGAGCAGGGAAAGGCAAGCGACACGCTTTGCGAAATGTTTATGCTATTAACAATTTGAGTTTGCCGATGCAAAGTCTGCGTCGAAGAGACGTCCAAGCAACCAATAGAGACGCGCGCCTCCCGAACGCAGTGCCGAAGCTTCTTATTGGATAGGACCATGCACACCTGGGATTGCCAATGCAATCAAGACGACTTGGACAACATGGACCGTATGCAGCCGCCACCGAACTTGGATGGGTGGTCTTTGGGTCTGCAGCAGGTCATTTAAATATGCCAACACCGAAGTCATGCCTACTAGCAGTGCCACAGGAAGATACTGTACAGAAGATGGTGAATGACTACTTCGAGATCAAGAATTTTGGTGGGAAGCCTGGTCCGCTGA
>JBAMBO010004695.1:0-13702 GCA_037044535.1 Lordiphosa magnipectinata
TCATTTCTAGCTATTTTTTAAACCGTATTGCGGGAAAAATTTAGAAACAGCGGGAAGCGGGAACTCTAGTTCTTTGAAAAATGATTTCAGCTTTTTTTTCAACTTTATTTTTATTTTGGAGTCATTTGCAAAACTTTTAAGCAAATCGATAGTTTGTCACCTCTGTCAGTCATTTATCGACCCTAATTTCCACATCTAACGTTCAGGAAACAGTCATCTCAAAGTGCTAACCAAGTTTACAGATCGTTTGTACAAAATGCCAAAAGTTTTCAAACAAAAAATCGTAGTCTGGCTGGAGAACCCAGAGTTTAAGGCTTTGCTCCGGAAGTATGAATCTGACACCAAATGCACATCATTCTACGACCAAAAAAAAACTAAGCATTGTTACCATTTCGGAAGTATTTTTCTTAGAAGATATTAACAAATTACGATGAAACTAAAGTTTTGGAGTAAAGTAATCGCTTCCAAGTACTCTGGAGGTAATGAAAAACATTTTGAGTTAGCCTCGTTTGCGATTCAGATGTGGTTCTTGTCATGGTCCAATGCTCAAGTTGAGCATTTTTACCAAATTTTGATTAGATTTGCTAAGGCTGCGAATTTTTGTACCTTGAAGAGCCATCAATTCCGTTTCACTTTAACTTTGTTTCAATCCATTAATGCCTGAAAATTGGGAAATTTTCCTATAGTGCGCTGACCAGCGACTAAGAAGCTGTTTGCTCTATTGGCACAAGCCTTGGTACGCGTTCGGCTCGTGTCGGTGTGAATAGCGAAATGAGTTCGGCTCCTGCGGACGAACTGAGAAACAAAATTGAAGATGCTCGAAGATCGCGTGTACCCGTTTCAAAACGGTTTACATGCAAAACTTGTGAGTAATTTGTAAGCGGAAAAGTCAACGAGGAGGCAAAAAGAAAGAGAACTAAAAATATTGTAGAAGAATGAAATCAGATCAAAGAAAAGAAAGTATGAAAAAAAAAATGTATTTTTTTCGAAAACGCTTTTGTAGAAATCTGAAAATTGTTCGAGCCGCTGGGGCTACTAGTCCATCTACTTGAATCGGTTGGTATAGGAACTAGAGGTTTAAGTTAGAAAAATTCTATCCAGCTCTATCAATTGGAAAATAATATGTGTTTCAACCTTTTCCAACCTTCTCACCTTTCGTAATCTCCTGCGCTCTCGCATAGTGGCTGCCTTTCGTCGATCTACCGTAACGCCTTTCTTCTTACACGCCTTACACGCCCAGGTCAGACAGGGACGCGAGGATTGGGCCGAAGCGCAGACCAGAGGAGCCAAAACATGTTCCTCAGAGCTAAGACTACTGTTCTCATCATCATAGTCTGTGGTGTAAATGGGTGAGGGGGTCATGGTCATGGAAAGCTGTTGTTTATCAGCCTCCATTGAGTGACCATAGTTGCAGGCGGAGGAGGCGGATACGGCATTGCTCGAATCGCCGACGGCATTGAACCGACTGAAGAAATGCTGCAGTGTCTGATTGGCACTCGAGTGTGGATGTTGATGTGGATGCATTAGATTGTTGCTTTGGTAACCATATCCAGGATAATTATTATACTCCTGCTTGATGCTTTGGCCCGTGGCCATTTCATTGACATTGTTGTATTTGGTCATATTTTTTTCACTTCACTCCGGGAAACACTTCACTTGACTGCAGAGGAGCGACGGGAGCAGTAACAACAACGCCTCAACGAACCGACACCCGCTACAAACGCAACACATTTGGTTGACAATATTTTTCTGAAGATCCACGAGACTCTCTGCTTCTGCTGCTGCGTTTTGAGTGGCTGTCTGGTGCTGCTCTCGAGTGGAGGCTATTTTTAAAGCGACACGCTATTAGGTCTTCTAAAACAGAAGGACGCTAATGCTGACATTATTCCGAGTGTACCAGGCCACGCCCACCAAAATACAGAGAGAGAGCAGGAGAGAGAGTGAGAGATCGAGTGAATGGAAAGGCTTATAAAATGATATGGTACCTGGCCAGATCCATAATAAATTTGGTCGAGGCAAACAATTCGTTAATGTGACATTCATTCTTAATGGAGACAGCGCGTCAATTTGCTTTGTTTTCCTCTCCCTCATCAAATTGAGCAAAAAAACAAAAATAGGCTCCCCCTCGGCAGATAATTTGTTTATTTATCGCTACTCAAACAAAATATATATCTTTGGAAATCACCTCTAAATCTTCTGGCATGATATTGTAAATCTTTTGTGTACGGGCTCGTGGTTTTCATTTTTATTCTATACATTTTCTATTTTATTTTGACTGTGTGTGTTGGTCCACTGATAAATGTTTTGTTTTGATTTGCTGTGATTTGAATTTTGTATATATTTAGTTGTTAATCCCTGTACTAGATCAACATTGGATCATTTGCACGGACTTAATGATGGATTCTTTGAAAGGCAAGGTATACGACAAAATGCAATCGCCATTTTTAGATTGCTGGAAAAACTCAGACGATTAAGATCAAATTACTTTAAGTTATCGTTTTTAACAAAAAAAAACTAAACTATAACCATATTTCCTTATTACTTTGACAACAGTTCTGAGTTTTAAAAAAAAATTTTGATTAGCACTAAAGCCCTATACGGACATCCGAAGCAACGAGAAGTTTCATACAAAAATTGAGAGAGGAAGAAGCAGAAGTTACAACTTGGCCACTTGAACTTTTTGCAAGTACAGGGCTTTAAGTTACCGTTTTTAACAAAAAAAACTAAACTAAAACCATATTTCCTTATTACCTTGACAACTGTGTTGAGTTTTACTAATTCAAACAAGAAAGAAAGTCGGTCAAGCCCGACTATAGCACACTCTGTACCCTTAATGTCGCTGCTCGCATTTACTCACGAGTTATACGCGCTCATCTCTAAGTTTCTCTCTCTCTCTCAAGATTGCTTCTGTTGAACGGAATTCTGTGGTTATGGGTGGGGGGTGTTAACTGGCCGTTTTTTGCTCAGAACTTGAGTATTGTTCATCCGATCTTTATCATTCCTTCGGCAAATCGATAAATAATTTTGATTACTAGATATCTCTATAAGGTACGAACATTCTATCATCAAAAATGTGTGAGATATGAAGTTTTTTCTAAATTGCGATCTGCCTGAAAGTATAAGAAATATATGTCCCATACCTGTCAAACCTCTATCTCTTACCGTTTCTGAGATCTGTTTGCTCATACGGACGGACGGACAGACTGACAGACGGACGGACGGACAGACAGACAGACGGGCATGGCTATATCGACTCGGCTGTTGATGCTGATCAGGAATATATATACTTCATAGGGTCGGAAATGATTCCTTCTCCCTGTTACATACAACTTTACAACAAACTTAATATAGTCTGTGTACCTTTGGTACAGAGTATAAAAAATAGAAATTGTATTCTAAATTTCAGGGCAATTTTCCTAAAAAAAAAGGGGGTGTGGGGGGGTGTATAAGAGACGACCACCAAGCGTGAGTGAACACGTTAGTTGTGTTTGTTGTTGATCTGCAGCTTGCTAAATGCTGGGAGGAGGCTTGTGGGCCGGTAAGACTCCAGCTGGTCTGGAGGCTTTCCGGGTTTATGTATTCCAAACGCTGCACAGTGTGTCGTTTCAGCAATCTAGACCATGAAAAAGGACAAAAAAAAAGGTTACAGAAAAACTATATTTTCACATATGTTTTACCGAAATGTCCCACTGTTACGAAAATGCACAAAAAAAAAACCAAAAATTGAGATCTCAGAAATAACGGGACATTAAAGATAAGAAATGTTTTTGCTTGAGAATGTAGAAATTATGTGCAACTTTAATTGATTGAACTGAAAATAAAAATGTATATTCGCCATAATGTTTTTGTTTTAAATTATTGTGCTGATATATTTAGTTAGTTTTGCATTAAAAGTGGACAGAAAACTATTTGACTAAAAAAGTTGTGAAGCTTTTAAAAAATGCATTTTTTTATCGATGTTTTTTTTTTTGGTTTGAAAGAGTTTAATAGAAAGTGTATAGTTTCGATTGTTTCGATTTGTGCTTGGCGCGAAATTGAAGGTCGTTTCAAGGTCTTTTTTAAAATGCATGTTTGTTTTGCACCGATTTGCACAAAGTTGTTTTTTTTTTCAATACACTGTAAGGGCTGTTTTCTCATGTTGTAAACCAAAAATGGAAAATTATGGATGTGCCTTTAATATACAAGAACACCTGCATACATTGCTGAAATTACAGATGCACATTGTGATTCCCCTAGTTCATTGCATAAGCTAAGTTTACACATCCAATTAATTTGGCTAAATTTTGACAAAAATAGCCATGATTAAAGACTTTACAGTATTAAAAACTTAAACTGTGGTTCCATACGCAAATAATTTGATCAAATATGGCCGGAAGTTCCACAATTTGGCATATTTAGCCCAATTTTCATGAAAATTTGTACAAATTATTTGCTTGTGTGAACATAGATTTCGACCTACTACTTAATCTCCCATCCATCATAGTAACAAGTAACAAGCCAAAAGAAAAGCCTTGTCCTCTGTAAAATTCTTGCTTTAATTTTTAAAATTGGCGCGCAATAAAAAAGACAAAATTCAGCCGAGTGCAGAGGTGCTGCCAACCTAGTATTAGACCATTACAGCCCTCCCTGTGTGACCGTGGCGCAAATGCGAATTTATAATCAACCTACATGAGACAATCAATTGCAAAAAAACCATCTAGTTGCAAAATCTAGATGGATTTCGATTTGGGCAAAAACATGAACATGAGAAAGCGGCCCTAAGTCTAATTACAAGTTGGTGTTCGATGTGTGCTCAGAAAATTTCGCCTCAAATGAGTCTGACGCTGTCGGACCTACGACATTTACGATAGTTTCTCTTAACAACGAAATCCGAAATTCTTAAGAAAATCGGGTTTCATCCGGATTTTAAATTTTTTCTCTGTTTGTGACAGTTAGTCATTGCTTGCCACCTCATTTGTTGATAAATTTAGAGCGAAAAAGTTCGTTCGGTGTCCAAGCTATACTTCCAAGTAACACTTTTCGAGGCGAGCTAAGTAAAATAGGGTTGAAAAGGGGAATTCTATTTACGACTTTTTTAGTTTTCCAGATGCGCTCTGTTGGACCGAACGAATAGCCTTCTTTAAGCTCTTCCAATTGCTGGTCTACAGACGTGAGAAACGCGAGCTGGTGGCGAATCATTTGGGCATTGAGAATGAGCGCTTGCGCCAATTCTTAACCTTCATGATATATGTTTATAAATTCGATGAAGGAAGAGTAGGCAGCTGAGAAAAAGAATTCGGCCAGGTGATGGTCTCATTTTATCATTACTGTGGTCACCTCCTGCATACGTGGATTGACACAGTCGAATACCAAAATGACCGCCCTGTAACTGTTGCTAAAGTTGTCCAAGTATATTACCTTCGCGACTATATTGGATCGCATTTTGCCCTATATTGTGAGTACTTAAAGGACTTTCCAAATATTCATTTTAATGTCTGTTTCTCTCTTTGTCTTTAGCTGAATCTGGCCCAAAAAACTGCCGTCAATGTGCAACACTTACTGCTTACCTAGCCATAGTTAAGAATATACCACGCAGCAGCCGACTATACACTGCCCTATATGATGGATTTGGCCAGTGAACTAATTGCGGTCATTGTGCGTGTAGCCATTGCCGCTTTGTTAAAGACAGCTGTTTACTTTCTGGAGGAGACACAGCGCAATGCTCTAAATCAGATGCCCACACAACGCTATGAGGAGCAAATGAAAGCTTTGCATGACGCTCAGTTTGCTGACCAATGAACAACATATTGTCAAGCAAACCCTAATGGAGTCGGGCCTTCTTTGTCCAGTGTTTTTTTTTTATCAAAGGTGTTAAATTAAATAAGTAAGCTATGCCAATATTCCGCAGATGTTAACCATTTTTAAATGCTCCTGCTAAAAGAGTTAGCAAAGAGAATGCAAACTATTGTTATTGGCTGTAACTGTTATTTCCAGTTAATTTTGTGCAAAAAATCCGGTACAATTTAATAAAACTGAATTAATTCATATAAATAAAGAAACAAAATTAACAAAAAGTACACATTTTTAAATAGGAAACAAAATGGAATGAAACATAACATTCTTATCAATTATCGCGAAAGTAAACGTTTACAACACGTTTTCGAATCCGTTCTCGACACTTTCTCGATAGCGAAAACGTATTGGAAATGAATCAGTTTTCGATCCGTTTTCGCTGTCGAGAAAGTGTCGAGAACGGACTCGAAAACGTGTATCGAGAACTTACGTTTTGCTGCCACAAACTGAGCGACAGGTAATACTTTTTCGGACCGAAAACGGAACACATTCTCGATAGTTTTGTTAGAGAAAACTTCGAGAAAACATCGAAAACGGATCCGTTTTCGTTAGCGATTGTCGGGTGGGGTGTTTATGTGTATAAAATTGAAATTCACCTATACTTCTAAGTTAAAACTAATTAATTTTTTTTCCATAAAACTTATCTAAACTATTTAGAAATGATAAATACTTTCGTAAATAAAATATTACATTAAAAATCCATCTCTAATTTTTAAGTGCCCCTAACTCTGGGACAATTTTGTTCTTATTTCGACCTCAGAACAAAAACATCATTTTATTTATTTTTTATTTATTTATTTAGAGTCGACAAACAAATGCTGTCAACGAAAGTATAAATACGTTACAAAAAAATTTTATGAGCTAAGGAAGCCTATCAAAGAAAATCTAATAAAATTACAAAATAAACTAATAACGACTCCGACACGGTGGGGGTATTTTATTTGCCCGTCCGGCCAGCTATGCCCCTATTCACAGCCGATTGTAGTCAGAGACGTTATTAGAGCTAACAAAAACTTTAATAATATAGAGATCGAGAAAAGGGAGCGAGAGAAAAATCCAAAACCTATAGTTATGTAGGAGCAAAGGAAAAAATAAGATAGTATAATAAATTAAACTAAAACAGAGATAGAGAGAGAGAGAGAAAACTATCTAAAAGAAAACTTTAAAAATAAAAAATGTATACGTAAAACTTAAAACTAAATAACCGGAAAATCTCTGACCCGGTGGGGGAGGATTTTTTAGCCAGTCCGGCAAGCTATGCCCCTACTCACAGCTGGGAGTGGTCAGAGATTCCCCGGAGATAATTATAGAGAGACGTTTTTAGAGAGAAGAGAGAGAGCTCTGTTGAGAGCAGGTGATTGAGATCATTGTAATTCTTACATAAAACCCGAAATCGATTATGCTGGGCATAATCAGTTGTGCATCTAGACAAGATAAAAGGAAAATAGTTTCTAGTTGGCCTAGAAGGAACGGAAAAGTTAAGGCGACCTAAAAGATCAGAAGAGTCTACATCACCGATAATTAGCTTATGAAGAAAAGAAACACCTAAGACTGTTCTACGGTTAGCTAACGAAGGAAGGTCAATAAGCAAAAGTCTGCTGGAGTACGTTGGTAAACGAAGGTTAGGGTCCCAATTTAAGCCACGTAGGGCAAAAAGCAAGAATTGCTTTTGAACTGATTCAATTCGATCGATATACTTTTTATATTGCGGACACCAGACGGACGAGCAGTATTCAAGTACAGGGCGAACTAGAGCAGTATACAGAAGCTTTGTGGTATATGGATCATTAAATTCCTTCGACCAACGTTTAATGAATCCAAGTACACCTTTCGCCCTATTTACAATAGAGGAGATGTGAGGATTAAAACTCAATTTTGGGTCAAAAAGAACTCCAAGATCAACGACTGTAGATATTCGTTCCAAGGGTTCATTGCCAATCGTATAGGTAGCCAGCGAAGGTTTGCAACGATGGAAAGTCATAAACATGCACTTGGAGCAATTAAGGTGTAATTGATTAATCAAGCACCAGGACTGCAAGGAGTTTAGATCATCTTGCAGTCTGATGGAATGCGTCGGGTCGTTGAAAGATAAAATAAGTTTCACATCATCGGCGTACATAAGTATCCGAGAGTAAGACAATATTGTGGGGAGATCATTAATAAAAAGAGTAAAAAACAAAGGGCCGAGGTGGCTGCCTTGTGGCACACCAGAAGTGACAAAGACAGGCTTTGAAGTATTAGAGCGAAGCAGAACTATTTGAGTTCTATCTTTTAAATAGGACGAAATCCAAAGCAGAAAAGAGGAAGGAAATCCTAAACGATCAAGCTTAAAGAGGAGAATATCGTGGTTCACAGAATCAAATGCTTTACTGAAGTCGGTGTAGATGACATCAGTTTGATTTTTTAAAAGGAATCCATCGTTAACCATTGAGGTAAATTCAAGTAAATTGGTCGTAGTTGACCGACGCTTTGTAAATCCATGCTGGAAAGGTGATAAAATCGATTTACAATAGTGCTGTAAGGATGAGGTTAGAATCTGTTCAAATAATTTTGGAATAGCGGAAAGCTTGGCTATACCCCTATAATTGGATATATCAGATTTTCCTCCCTTTTTGTGAAGAGGAATGATATAAGATTCTTTCCAAAGATTCGGAAACACAGTAGATTCTAGAGATAGATTAAAAAGCTTAAGCAAAGGACTGCATAAGGAAAAACAACACTCTTTAAGCACGCAACTGGGAATGTTGTCAGGCCCAGGGGAGTATGAGGATTTAAGTGATTTCAAATATGAAAGCAAGGAGCTTTCTGAAATTGAGGGAGCACATATCGAGTTGGAAGAAGGAATGTTATAAGGATAAGAAGTATTGGTAAAACGGACAGAGGAATAAGTTGATTGGAAGAAGTCCGCGAATAGGTCAACGGCAGTGGAGTCGTCGTTAGCCTTTTGGTCACCAAGAAAAAAGAAGAAGGTAAAGAAGAGGATCTACGTTTAGAGTTGACAAAGCTATAGAATTGTTTTGGGTCCTCTGCAAATTGAATTTTGCATCGGGCAAGATATTTCTTATAGCACTCAGAATTAAAAAGTGTAAAGTTCGATTTTGCTATTGAGTATTGAGAAAAGTCAACAACAGAACCAGTACGTTTATACTTTTTGAAGCATCTAGACTTAATATTTTTCAAATTAGAAAGCCTAGGACAGTACCAAGGAGGATTAATGGACGCTGGAGAGGGAGCGCTATTAGGAATACAAATATCTAAGAGAGAATTAATGGAATCATAGAAAAAGGTAAAAGCAAAGTTTAAATCAACCGCATTGTACAAAGGAGTCCAGTCTGTTGCACAAATAAGTTGATTTAATAAAGTAAAGTTTCCTTTACGAAAGCAACGACGAGGTTTGTTTGAAGCTATAGATGTTGAAGAGGTAGGTCCAATAACTGAAAGGGAGATTTCAATTGTAGGATGGTAAGAATCTTCAGGAAGTGATAGGGGGGCAGACCTAGAGACTACGGCATTAGCACTGTCAGCGACAAAGACTAGATCCAGCAATTTATTTAAATCGTTTGGAATTGTATTAATTTGAAACAAGGACATATCAAACAGATGATCTAAGAAGTCATGCTGTGTTGAAGGAACAAGATAACTTGACCCATTAAGAAATGACCAGGCGATGTTTGGCAAGTTGAAATCGCCTACAACAACCATTGAGTCAATGTCTCGTAATTGGGCACAAACATCTTTTATACAAGCTATATGATGCATATAAACTTGAATATCGGAAGAAGGAGGGATATAAGAACAAGTGATATATAAAGAAGAGGAAGGAAAAGATACCTTTACGGCAACAAATTCAACACCATCAGGCAGATTTAATGGAATTAATTCCGAATGGTGGTTAGTTTTGACTGCGATCAGTACACCTCCACCTCTGCGAGTAGGTCGATCATGTCGATAAATAAAAAAGTCATTTGATAAAATTTCACAATCAGAGATTGATGGGTTCAACCAAGTCTCTGAGAATGCAATAATGTCAAACTCAAATGAAGCACTATTCAAGAACAAGGTAGAAAGTTTGGATAACAGACCCCTAACATTCTGATAGGCTATATGCGGACTGAGGGACAGAACTAGTTTTTTGAACTAGACCCTACATTTGAGGATATACTAAAAGAGGGCAAGCTGACGGGCGTTGGCCTTACTCGATTTTTTTGCTTAAACTCATGGACAATCATATCTGGCAGCCAAAATTCTGGGTTGCATATGATGGGAAATGCTTCAGCTGGAACACTTATGTTGAAGGAAGCTACATCACGAGGTTGGGCAAAATTAAACTTTTTAATCGAAACACTTGCTGAGGATTTGCTCGCAATATACGCGGCAATTTTCTCGCAAGTAGTTTCAGGGGACAACCTAGACACAAAAACTTGCTTGCGTGGTGCAATCACAGTTAGAAGTGGAGGCTGAGAAGGAATCGAAACACTGGCAACAGGTTCAGGCGGTGCAATTGGGGAACGAGCTAACCTATGTGACGGTGGTTTATTTAAAGTACCACCAGTATCTTGATTCAGGGAGGGAGGTAAAGGAGACAAATCAAGCATAGTTCCTGGTGATGCGGAAAGAGATATGGTTGGTGACAAGTCAAAACATTGAGGTGAGACTAGCAACGAAGAAGTAGGTTCGGACGACTTGCCGCCAACGGGAGGTGGCAGTTCTAAAAACTGACGCTCCAGCTGACGCGAGGGCGGGGACTCAAACTTATATTGACTAAGCATCTCAGCACTGGAAGTAAATTCGCTAGTGAGTTGCTTGTTCAATTTGTGAAGAGTATTAAATTTGTTTCTCATGTCGTTGCTCATACGTGAGAAATTGAATTGCTTATCAGTGCATACAGGGCACGACCATTTCAAAGTACCACAACCTTTTTTAGGTGAGTAAATTTTGTCCAGGTCGCGTCCACTTAGTGCAGCACATTTAATATGCATGATATTTGCGCACAACCAACAGTTAACAAACCTAAGTTGTTCCGAATCACATGCATCTTTGTTTGTGCAAGATTTTTTGCAGCACGACATTATGCTAAATTTACCACAGGGGCTCAACACTAGAGAGAATAGGAATTCTAAGCGCGAATCAAAAGCTCACTCTCAGAGCGGTGTAATACAACAAAAGTTCTAAGCTTTGTAAGCAGAGAACCAACAACAATGTTGAAAGCGAGACTCAAAGCAGAGTGGGCACGACGCACTAAGAGAGTATGCACAAACAAACACACACTCAAACCTTTGGTGAGGGGGAGGGGGGAACCGCCAAAAATCAGATAATCAAGACCAAAACAAAAACAAATACACAGGGCAGACGCCGAGTTATTAAAATTTGCTAATTTAATAATGATTAGATGCACAACACAGAATGCAAAGCACAAACCGACAATGGGTTAAATTATCACTGAGATTTAAATCCAATTTGGACAATTATAGGCACTAATAGCGACACAAATAATTTTCAAACTGCGGAGCACAAAAAACACGTCAATCACATACAAGAGTCTCTCTCTCTTCTGTAGTTTTAAAATAGTTTTCATTTTCTAGGTTGTTCTAAACGACACACTGCGGGTTGGGCGGAGTGCTGCATTAAAGATGAGTAACAAAAACAATATTGCCTTACGATGGAGCAGCTTAATGTTCTATTGCCCAACTCATATTCTTCCGGGGCTTTGCTGTTCTGAAGGGATCTTATTTCTCCTTTGACATCCTCAAAGGTGACTGGTGTATTTGGTAGCGCCATTTGCAGTGGGACTTCCAGTGACGCCTGTACCAATTGAACTCTATTCGCCGATATACTCTTGGTGATCAACTCTACTAAATGAAATACAATACAATATAAATACAAAATTCAATTGCATACAAGATTTTCTGGTTTGTTAACACAATTATAATTGTTGAACATTCCCAATCAGGCATTTCAAATCACCGCTTTAGTAACAGTTTCTAGAAATACATCCAATCACACTTCCTGTTGTGTCAACATCTGAGTACTTTACTAAAAAACTCGACTGTACAACGTCCATCCTGGCAAGTACTGATATACCCGACAAATGAGAGGTAACTTCCGTTTACCACCTGTTAGGCGGGCGGCTCCAAAGGAAATGGAGTTGGCTTTCGGTCAAATCGATTTGAGATTTGTGGTCAAGCACAAGTTGTGTGTCTCCTGCGTGTCAATAGGAAGTTAACTACTCTGGTGGGTTCGCTGACTTGTGTGCCAAACACATGAGTTAATTGGCCACTTGGAAGCCGCCCATCGTGCCTACTGACCGCAAGGACTTGCACTCTCAATTTGCAGTCAATCAGCAAGCAAAAGGCAATTTGGATGACATTATGGTCAACCACGAAGACCTTCTCATCTCCGATGTTTTTGATTAACTCTGAGTCCCATACAGACACACACACACAGGTGTAGGTCTATTTTGTACTCAAAAAGTACGAAAAGTTCTTGGTTCAAGAACGTTTGTACATCCAAGAACATTACATACTTGAAATTTTAAATACAAAACGGTATGAATTCAATCCCGATTGACCTAGAACTCACCAGTCGTTTTTTCTGATTCAAATAGTTCGCTAAGCTTCTGAATGTGGAATGTGAATTTGAAATGCTGTGGAATTTATTCGATGGTACTGCTTTCATCTGTTTGTGCAACTGCTTGTGAACTGCTTGCAATAGTTGAAACATAGGTGGCGCTATCATGTCGGCATCGATAGATTTTGGTTCAATTGCTATCGGGCGCCAAGTTTAAACTTAACTGCGGAAAATTCCTGCCAGGAATTTGCTAGTAATTTGTTGTGTGTGTGTGTGAAACATAACTAAAGCAGGATGACCATGCACCTAAAAGGAGCAAGGTCACTATGATTAATCAGCTGTTAAGCACTGTTAATTATTTGAATTTAAATAAAAGTAAAGAAAATAGAAATTATATTTTCCGGGCTATACTAGAGGTTGATAGGCCGATGGCTGAGCATGACACTTTGCCCGGACGGCGCATTAATACAGCATGTTGTTATCTGCACAACTTTAAAATGCTATCATCTCCAAAGTAGTATGACTTCTCGTTTGGTCGTCAATCAAATGAAGTCTTTCATGCTCGGATACAAGATTGCCTAAATTTCGCATTAATATTAAGGCCTTTGTCAACTTAGTGACCGGATCAGTACCTTGGCTTTGGTCGATGGGCAGACCGCTGGAACATAGCCGTTAATCGTTCAAAGAGTCAACTCGATCGCTATGAGACCCGGATAAGTTGCTCGAAGTGCGACTCCTAGGATCAAGATTCCCATATACAGATAACGCGGTTAAATATCTTGGCGTGTCTCTGGACCACCGCTTGACCAGGAATAGCAGCTACGGTTGCAGCCAAGGCGAAAGAGCTCAATTGGCTCCCGAAGCCTCGTAGCGGTATTTCGTTGCGATCCAAAATCCATGATTATTATGAATTCCTGGACCAGGAGATCCCGGTATGGGGTACGGCATGCTTCACTACCCTCAATAAACTAGAGTCTTTTATGTGAGGCATACAACTAAATACCGCGATTTGGACTCTTTGCCATTAAGTACCCAAATCAATATGTATGCTCACCAGGCAGGTATCATGACCGACTGGTGGCCCACTTAAAAAATTTCTTACTAAGAATCATTTTCGACCGATTGGTTCTATGGCAACCATAAGATATAGTCACCCGATGTCGATCAATTTTTCCAAATTAGTTTGAAAGCGTTTAATATTAAGAATCACCGACCCGAAGAACGATTTACTTGAAAATAAAAAGTTTTTTTCACTAAGACCCATTTTCCGACCGATCGGTCGTTCCTACACCAAATACAATTT